>OZ023318.1:1475354-1900354 GCA_964007375.1 Ophion obscuratus
ATTTTGAAGTTCCAGTCACAAAAACCAAAGTCTCGAGTGCGAGGAGCACCTACCCGACTCGTTGTTAACGCTCCGGCAATCAAACCCCCTCGCCCGCCTCGTCTGCCGAGACTACCCCTCCCCCCAGGCTTGGGGTAACCGCCCCCTGACAATGGACAATCACCCTCGAGCCTGAACCCTCGTCGCTTCGTCTCTGACAAAAGTCGCGATAGGACGTACACACTATTGCACTGTTTATTATTAAAGAATTTCGTTTATTTATTAATGAAATCGCATTTTGTTATCATTCGCGAGAAATTTGTCATTTGTCGAAGTTTGTAACAGAAGGGTTTATAGGTTTATAAAATTAAATAGTGATTTATTATTTATAGTGAATTTGTCCTGTATTCTGAGTTGGGAGAAAATACTTTGGATATTCAATACGATGATTGTTGGATTTTATTCGTAGGAAAATTAATCATTTATCTGGCCTTATAACTTAATTTGTATTATTTTTTTTCTATTTTTGTAGAGATTTATTATCGTGTGTGGTGAATTGTTTTTTTTTTAAATTGTGACAAAATCCTTTGGATGCTTACTAATAAAATGTGTATTTATTTTTATCTTGTTGCTATTTATTGAACAAAAATGGTTTGTTCTCAAATTCTGATACTAAATAAATTACTGATACTATCTGGTACTGGATTTTATTTATTTTTGTTCGTTTGTTTGTGTTTTTATTTTGGAATTTTATTTATTTTTGCTCGTTTCAAATTACTTGTATTCATTTTTCAAACGTTTTTCAAATTTGTGAATACTCATTTTGAACTACAAGAGTTTTCATTTTTTATTTCTGTCGATGAGGCATGCAAAACAGCAATTATGAACACAATAGTAAATCATTATAATTAATATTAAAATAATTGTAATATCAACTAATAAAGTGACAATATGAAGCAATATTTATAGTCAATAGTAATGATTGGTAAATATTTATTTTAAAAAGTAATTTATTATAAATCACAATGAAATAATAATTTATTGCAATTTACAAAAAGCCGAATATTTACCAGTGAAGCTGTAATTTATTATAAATGACGGGAAAATAATTTCAATATTCATTAATCGAATAATAACGAATTGATATTCATATTGTTTTTCCCAAACACATCCATACAAAAAAGGGACTAGAGGAATATTTTTTTTCGCGTGATTGTCAAGCCGATTTGTCGATAAATTATTATATTGTTATAAAATCATTAATTAACGATATAGAAGATTAAATAATTTATTACCAAATATAAGATAATTTAATAACAAAATATTAACAAAATGTAGAGAAATAATATATTTTGTCAATATATTATTTTACGTTTATAATATACAAATATTATAATATAATAATATAATAAATAATATAATAAATAAAAAATATAATTATATTACTTTGATTTCTTTCCTCACCATCTTATTTCCCCCTCCAAATAATCTCCAATAAATTAATAAATTTATTCCACCAACCGCGCGTCCCCGAAGAGGACAACAATAATTCCTCCCGAGCTTTGGTACCGGAAAATAAGATATAGGTACATGTGTAATATGCTCGACAAAAGGATCCCAATTCCCTTTTTCCCGGCGAAATAAGAGAAGGAGAAAAAAAAAGGAGAGAAAAATGATCCACGTCACTCGGAGCGCTCGGCGTTCTGTGAGGGACGCACGGACATTCTTTTTCCTTAGCTGCAAAGATCTCTCGTAGTCACCAACGTTCTCGAAGCAGGACAATACGAAATTGAGGTAGCATCAGCTCTAGCTTTATATCCGTGCTCGGTCTTTCTCGAGTCGCAGCGACGGCGAGAACGGAAGAAGGAAAAAAAACGAAAAAAAAAAAAGTTAAATCGATAGTTGTACGAGCGAATGAACCAATCATCGTGGCCTGAGAGCTACTTCGTTTTTTATTTTTCTCCCTCACTTCTTCCGTTTTCTATGGACCTCGCGACAATTTACGGAAAGTTATCGAACGCCGGAGGAAAGGCGCAAAGAATTTTTTTTCATCGAGTTCTTAATCGATTTTAACGAAACCGTAATTGAAAAATCGAATACTCACGAAATTGCCAATTTATACGACAATTTATACAGCAAACTAAAAAAATTTTTTTAAATAAAAAAACGAAAACGTTTATTGAGGCAAATAAGGATTTTTCAATTAAATATTTAATTTTTTTGGCAATTTCTTTGATGAACGATCTGCACTAATATGTTCTCCCTTTCGTGGTTTCTTCGCTCACTTCCGGTTTCTTTGACTGGTGACAAGAATACCTCATGAAAAATGAATAAGAAACGATCAAAGGGGAGCACGAGGGATTTAATCGAATTTTTTTACGAGGAAACAGACGTGGAAAGATACGTTGCTGTCTTGCCTCGTTTAATTGAAAACGGGCATGCTTTAAGGGGTAAGGCCACTGTAAATTTTTTGAAAAATCGATTTTTTTTTATTGGCTTAAAAAATAGTTTAAACCCTCTAGTTTAAAAATAGTTTAAATCCTTTTAACTTCTTTTTTTAATTTTTTCCAATAAAAAACTATTCGCAAAACTTTAAACGCGTTTTTCTCGAAACATGGTTTTTCAAAATGGCACGCAGCATAACTCGAACAATTTTCATTTTTTTTACTTGAAATTTTAACCAGATGTGAACATTTACATTATCTTGAGAATGTCGATCGGAATTTTCAAGAACTTTATTTATTGATTTTTTATTAACAAAAAACTTGCCGTTTTTTTCGTCAAAAATCAATTTTTTTTTTCAAACGCACGCCAAATCCACAAAAATTGATACTTTTTAAAATCCGATCGACATTCTCTAGCTATAGCCCTCTAGATTAATGGTTTTTTTTTTTGTTCTAGATTCAAAAGTGCACCAGTGGTGCTGCGTGCCGCGGAGCCCTGGAAGCAAAACATGTCCCGGGAAGATAGCTGTGGAACCGCCATTTTGTTTTTTTTTTTACTGTAAAAAAATTTTATAATAAAGTTTAATATATGCCCGATAACACCATTAAAAGTTTTTTTTCAAATACCTTCAATTTCGGGAGCAAAAAATTAGTGAAAAAACCTTTTTTTTTGGGCCGTTACAGTGGCCTTACTCCTTAATTTGATTTTTTTTTTCGTTTTTATCACTACTGTATTACAGTTTTTATTATTTTTAGTAATTTATATTTTAACATAATTTATAATTGATTGTTTAAAGTATATTTTTTTACTTAATTTAATTTGTTTACTTATTCGTTTTCTCAATCGTCTATTTATTTATTTACCTATGTGATTTATTTATGAATTGATGTATTTATTCATTTGCTTATTTATTTATTTATTTATCTATTCATCTTTTTATCTTTTTATATGTTCATGTGTTTTGTAATTCACAACACTCCCCAACCAAAAATTTCGCGAAGGCCCAATTTTTTTCACATCTATTCGTCAATCGTCAACCCTTGTCCACTTTATTCATTGCGCGTTGTATTACATAATCATCGTTGGTTCGCCAATTCGATAGATAAAAATATCGAGAGTCAACAAAATTCGACAGATAAAAAGAAACCTTCTGTGAAAATCGCAAACCGCGTTTGAATTGCGTGTACCGGTAGCACGACCACATTTCCAATTTCCGATAACAATTTCCACAATCGCGTTGACCAATGACGACGAAAAATGTATTTGTTGAGGATATTACTGTAATTGGGAATACCTGAGCTCGTGTATACATCGAAGTACAACAAAGTGCAAACAGTGGGCTAATCAAATTCGGTCGAACTTTAATGAACCCTCAGCTAGGCTGACAATACGCCGATCCCCCCCATCCCTGCGCCCCTCGCCGTTCCACGATATTCCATAAACAACCAATATCGCATATCCATCAACATGCTCGCGTTGTTCCACTTCGCACACAAAAGTTCATTTTAGGCCTTACAATGGTGGCATTGTTCCTTCCTATCCGAAACAGAAACACGAATCGTTACGTTAGCATTATATATATATATATATATATATATATATATATATATATATATATATATATACTGGGTGTCCCAATTTAATCTTACACCCGATTTGTATCGAAAAATACCGCTCTAATCAAGCATTAAGGTTGGAGAATCTTGTAGGGCTCGAAGGAGGACGTTGAAAAAGAATTTTATTGTTCCAAAATTCGAAATTTTACGTTAAGATGGCCGACATTTTTAAAAACAAATGGGAACATGACTTTTTTTTCACCAAAAAATGTGTCAGTCCAAAACTAACAACTTTCGTAGGACATTTTAATGATAAAGTTCATAATTTTTAGGTTAGAACTCCATTTTCTACTATTTCATCGCCATCCAGAATGTACCACGAGGACGTAAAGGCTTCAACATCCACAGTATAAGTGTAGGTGTGAGTTTGTTTGGGTTTGTTGCGTTCGTTCAATAACCCAAACAAACTCACACCCACACACACACAAACTTACACTAGGGATGTTGAAGCCTCCTTGTGGTACATTCTGGATAGTGCTAAAATAGTTTAAAAAAATTGTGTTCTAACCTAAAAATTATGAACTTTATGAAAAAAAAATCCTACAAAAGTTGTTAGTACTTGCCCGATAAGTTTTTTGGTGAAGAAAATTCATGTTCCCATTTTTTTAAACACGTCTGCCATCTTAACGTCGTCATATTGAATTTTGGACAAGAAAAGTATTTTTTATAAAGGTCCTATTTGAAGGCTAGAAGTTTTATTATTCTCAACTTTATTTTCCTATAAAGTAGAAAAATACTACTTTATAGGAGTAGTATTTTTCGAGATAAATCAGGTGTAAGATTAAAATGGGACACCTGGTTATATATATATATATATATATATATATATATATATATTACGGTCCATTGTTCAGCCCAAAATTTGGCAACTTCGAATCGAATGTTTACCTGCTCACGTTGCTATACCCACATCGTTTATGTTATGAAAGGCACACCGGGGTAAAATTTATTTTCGGTACGTGACGACCAACAAAAGAAAAACAACCCAGTCCCGACCAATCAACGATCTATTCATTTTTCCTCCCCAATGTTCGAAACGAAGCTTCCCCCCCCCCCCCCCATATAATCGATTTTTACTGATTTTTCGCCAGGTCGAAAAAATTCAATCTAAACGGTCGATTAATAATGTTTTTGTGTGTGTGTGTGTGTTTCTTTTCTCAGTTCCACCCCAGGAGATCGTAATCTCGGACAAGAAGGGCGCGCAGAGAAAATCCGTCGTCGGACCTTACACCGAGGGCGACGACCTCGAGCTTTTTTGCGACGTGTACGGAGGTAAGGGGGGGAAAAAAGTGTCGGGCCTGCAGTGCTTAGGATCTTCGAAATTTCAGAAAATTAAACTTTCCAATTGCGGGAAGAAAAAGTTGTGATATTTTGGAAAAAGTCCTGTAGATTTTTGTGGCATGCAAAAACATAATCGATGTTCTTAAATATAAATTGACCGATATTTACTATTTTATTGGAATTAAAAAATATTAAGTAAGCAAATTAATATTCACACATAAGTACGATATTTTTGTTTATATTCCGTAATATTTGTTTATTCATATTCGAAAACATATTCAAAAACGTTGCTATAAATATCGAAATATAAGTACGATATTTCTGTTTATATTCCGTAATATTTATTTATTGATATATTAATATAAATTGTATTTTTTTTAATCATAAGTATTTTTTATAGGTCGTGGGGAAAGGGAAAATGTCAATTTTTTTCTTTTTCCCAGGCAAGCCACAACCTACCGTGGCATGGTACCGTAACGGTAGGTACGTCAACAACGAGACCGTGAGCGTGGGAAATCAAGTTATAAGAAGTGCAATTATGATAAAGAATTTGGATCGGAACGACGCGAATCTCGAATTGACCTGCACAGCTACAAACAACAACAGATCGATTCCTCTTTCATCCGCCGTACGGGTTAACATAAATTGTAAGTCTCATCTCTCGCCCATGCGCTAAAAAATCTCGTTATCGTCCAAAAAAAAAATGCACCCTCCATATCTATAAAAAAAAAACTAATCGGATACTAGCGAAACTCGGCATTTGTTCCGCCCACCGCGTCCCCGAGCTCCGTTTCAAATTTCAGACCGATCGACCGTATCGATCTCGAGGCAACGACGCCGAAAGTTCCCATTTGACGCGTGCTTAACCTCCAAGAAATTCGTGTTTTTTTCACACAGCGTCCAAACTACTTACGAGAACGCGACAAAAAACGACAAATCGTTTAGGGACCCTAATCCGGAGGTACTCCAATAATTATAGTACTACATTTTACATTTATTACATATTGAAATTATTATCATGGGTATGTGTATGTACACGCACATATGAATATATATACATATATCTATATGCAAGAATTTTAAAAAAGGGCGACACGGTGTATACACGAACGGTTTTCACGAGATACAACAATTTTTATTCTACTCGTGTATCCTACAACGAATTCCCCTACGCGAAAACCATTCGACTGCAACTATGAAGCAGCCGAAACGTTAAATTTCACGAGGACAGCAGGCATGGACGATATATCATGTGGATGTGCAGATATATTGGAAACACCCGATTTATAGATATATAGAATATAGTGGCACCTTCATACCCTGTCAACGTGCTGTCGAGGCGCGCCACGCACCTCGTCGATCGACGATTCGAAAGTTACATATAGATAAGTGGTACCTATAACTCGAAGTTTCGAGAGTCCCGAGGGGATCGCGCAAAATCCCGACTATATACGCACACACACACACACACGTACACATAGAATATTAAAATGATATAAAATATAATTATAAATTATTACATTTATATTCTTATATACGTTTGGGGCCGTCCATATATTACGTCATTCTAAATTTGGGGGGGAGGTTCGTCTGCGGATGACGGTAAATGATGGATGAGGGGGGGGGGGGGGGGCGTTTCGAAATTGACGTCATTCTTGTGATACCAGTTACTTCAAAATGTACCATAGTATATTGTACAACTAGAGTGGTTTCCCCGCATGAGTGATGAAAAATATTTTGCAACTACCTAATGGTATTAATTATTGAACTCATTATTTATTTATTTATTACATAAGGTTTGTCTACATTATATTCGATAACTTCAAATAACAGCGTACCTATGAAAATAGTTCGATCGAGCCAAAATGAATATGGGGAGAATACGGAGATATTACCCGTGATCCAGGATTTGCAAGAATGGGTGAAAACTCCGTGGGAGCTATCCAAAGAAAACTAAAGAATAGGGAAGAATAATATTATTATATTAATGAAAATTGCCAAAGTACAAAATAATAAAAGATGATTCTATAACAAAATGTGGGAGCTATCCAAAGAAAACTAAAGAATAGGGAAGAATAATATTATTATATTAATAAACATTGCCAAAGTACAAAATAATAAAAGATGATTCTATAACAAAATGTTTTAATGTTACCCAATTTTTCTCAAATCCGCAAATGTTTTAATTTTGCCAAACTGGTAATGACGTCAGTTTTTCGAGAGGGGGGGGTCATTAGGAAATGACGATAGGATGATTGTAGGGGGGGGGGGGGGTCGAAAATCAGCAAAAATCGATGACGTAATATATGAACGGCCCCTTTTTTTCTCAGTTTCAACCTTTTCCTATCACTACCTAGCCACACTTCGCAAATCTAACTTTCGTTGCGTCCACGGCCGTCTTAAGGGGTTATGCCTACTTGTAAAAGTCGAAAAACCACTTTTTTCACAACCAATATATTTTGACAGTATATCATCTCATAAATGTTCCCTGAAAATGTCAAGGTGATCGGATCAAAATTGACAGATTTATAGGCTGTTATGTCGACGCCCGTCGGAACGCTCGGAGCGTTGTTCGAAACTTTAAACACTTTTTTTCTCAGAGTACGTTTTCAAAGTCGGTGAGCAAAATATCATAAAACTACTGCATCGATCTTCCTGATTTTTTTAGGGCTTTTTCTAGATATAAACATATAGGGTAAAAGCCGGATAGTTGCCCGACTTTTAAAAAAGCTCTATTATTTAAAAATATATACTTACTAAGAATAATGCGATATGTATATTAAAACATAGGTCTTTGATCTTTTATAGTAGCCAATTTTTTGTAATGATAATTGATACTGGTTTTGAGTAAATCCTGTTTTATTTGACCTCTCAAAAAACGGATAGTTGCCTACTGTGGCAGATAGTAGCCTAACGTTAAAAATGCTTCGTGGGATACTTGCCTCGTGCGGGGATAGACGCCTCACTATGATTTTATTAGATATTAGTTTAGTTTATTAGTTTATTTGTATAGGTTATTTATTTATTAGATATTAGCACTATGATTTTATTAGACATTAGTTTTATTAGATAGATTTTATTAGAAACAAATGTATTTTAATTTAAGTAATTAGTCTTTATTATTTACCGAGATCCTTTATTAAGCACTAATTGCAATATTAATGAACATGATAAAATAGGATTAAGTTTTGACGTCTTAGACAATAAAAATACAACAGAAATAGCCTCCAAACTTTAAATTATTTAAATTATTAGTAAAATATTATTATTTATCTTAACGATAGAACAGCATGGCAATCAGCTTTGGCATAAGTATTAATTATATCAATTTACCAGATCTTCAGAGAATTATGTCATTATACCAGAAGCCAGGGTTTTCAATTTTCCACATCTCATGCAGTGGCTTTTGAATGGTGTGCAAGTTTCATGCAACCACATTCGACATATCGGACATTGAAACCAATCTGATTTCGATGCAGTCAAATTATAATTTTCAAAACATTCTGCGCAATAATCATCAACTGAAACTTTTTTATACGTATTTTCTATTTTGGAATTAGCGTTTTCCACTTGTAATATTTGTTCAGTGTCTCTTATCGATTTTTCGTTCTTTTTTCTTTTAATTATCTAACATAGTGTATTCAAAACCGGGGCACGTATCCCCCTGGGGCAACTATCCGGCTTTTTACGATTTGATCGAAGGATTTTTTTCCAACAAATACTTTCGATTTGATGTACGAAAAATTTCCATTTTTTTTTTCGCAAAAACCAAAACTCACTTCGACAATGCGCCGCTTTTTTAATTTAAGATTTCGGAAATTCCCTCGATTAACCATAGAATAAAATAATATACTAACGAAACTTTTTTAATTTTTGAATATTAGATAACCTTGTTCAGAAGGGCATTGTTCACCACAAAAGACATTTTCGACCGGTGCTTCCCGGACATCGGCTGTGAATCGATTAAAATTTAATATTTTTACACAATGCGTTCTTCAGATGATACTTTTTCAAATACCGATTTTTTGTACAAATTTATCATCACGATTATCTAAAACAAGAATCCCAAAAACGATCTGGTTTCGACTGTTACAACTAGGCATAACCCGTTAAAGAGGGAGACCTTTGAGCGACGAAAAAATTGCTGATGTTCATGTTTTTTTTTTTTTAAAGGAAAGATTTCTTCACCATTTTTGAGACTTACAAGGAACATCCCTCAGGTGACACCCTTCGATTTTGTTGAAATTTGGATATGTTATAAAGCACCGAAAAGTAAGCGATACGTATTTTTTTTATCAGCGGAAAAACGATTTCAAGGGCTGAAACGCACCTTCAAAAATGGGGATGTTTTTCGTTTTTCCTCGATAACTTTTTAACGGTACGCGATATTTAAAAATGTCAAATTGCAACAATGTTTATTTTTGTATGCACTATACATTGGAGATGAGAACGATAACGTTATCGACGAAAAACGAAAAACACCCCTATTTTCGAGGGTTCGTTTCACCCCTTAAAACCGTTTTTCCGCCGATAAGAAAAAAAACGTATCGCTTACTTTTCGGTGCTTTATAACATATCCAAATTTCAACAAAATCGAAGAATGTCATCTAAGGAATGTTCCTTGTTAGAAGGGAAGGTTGCGAGGTCGAACTCTCCGATTTGGATAAAATTTGGCATGCTTGTAGAATGGGTAAAAATAGGCGACACGTATTTTTTTATATCTGCGGAACCCGATTTGTAAGGGTTGAAACGCGCCCTCGAAAATTGGGGTGGTTTTTGTTTTTCGTCGATAGCGTTTTAACGGTACCTGATCTGAAAAAAGTTCAAATTGCAACAATGTTTAGTTTTTCGTGTACTATACATCGAAAATGAGAACGATAACGTTATCGACAAAAAACGAAAAACACCCTTATTTTCGAGGGTGCGTTTCACCCTTTAAAAATCGGTTTCCGCAGATATAAAAAAATACGTGTCGCCTATTTTCACCCATTCTACAAGCATGCCAAATTTCATCGAAATCGGAGAGATCGACCTCGCAACCCTTCTTCGTGAGAAGTATTGGCCTTGCGCTTACTGGTCAATGCCCCAACCAGTGGACGGCTAAGCGATCACCGCTCCGAGTATCGACTATGTACAACCCCGACTGCCCATCCGACAGCGTCGCGGTTATAGACTTTTCAATATTTTAAACATTTGTAGGTACTCCCGCGTATTTACGTATAAGCATGATCAACGATTTATTCATATATTCATTTATTTATTAATTCGGTTATTTATCTATTTTATATCGGGATGTAAATTGGAACGAGAATGAAAAGAGATGCAAAAAATTCGAAAAAAGAACAGTAACGGGGTCGAAACGAGGGGATAAAAAAACGAAACAATATTCACGCTCCGTTATCCAATATTCATGACGAGATACATGAATTTTTACCATGGTAATCTAATTCATGAAGAGCTTACCGGGTACCGCAAGTTTTGTGTATACACATATGTATCGATTTATACAGGGTGTCCAGTAAATACCACGTCGTACTTGAGGGGATGCTAGACTGGATCATGACCTGGATTAGAAAATGAAATTTCTACCCTGAGTAAAAATTTTACCGTTTTGAGATTTTTGGACGTTTTTTTTTTTATTTTGTCAAATCTCTTGCATGATCTATCCACTGCATTTTCGACAAACAATTTTTTTTCTAATCCTTTTTCGCATTAAAATATTCTTGTTGCTTCCTCTATTGCGTACAAAAAGGTTCTAAAAAATTGGAGGCATCCCAAGGAAAGAGAAAAATAATGTCCAGTCTTATAATTATAAAAAATAATGCCCCCAATAAAAAAAAGCATCTCTTGGGGACATTATTTTAATTTGGTAAAAGACTGAGAAAACTTTAGTTTTTTGAAATAGCTCTAAGATTCATTGGAACCATTATTTGCTCCAAAAAATCTACTACTTTGACACCAATAAGTATCACAAAAAAAAAAACATTTTTCAAAAACGCAGCAAAAAGATCGCGCAAGGGATTTTACGAAATTGCAAAAAAGTCCAAAAATTTGGAAAAACGTGGGCTTTTTTCTAGGCCAACATTCAATACTCTAGTGAGTTATGAAACGACCTGGCACCTCCTTAAGCATTGCGTGGTATTTACGGGACACCCTCTACATACACACGCATGTAAATATATACATATTTATCGAGGGTGAGTTTATAAATATTAAATGCAGCCCGAAAGAAAGAAAAAAAATGTTTTCATCTCCTTTCCGACGATTTACTCGGGTCGAGGCTTCCCTCTTCTCGGTTGCTCCGCACCCTTCGAGAAATCATTGAAATTTCGTCGCACGAGTTAACTTTTTTTCGACCTATTAACAATATTTTTTGTTTCTTAATTTTTTTAATTTTTCATGAGCGCGTATAGTCGGCATAGTAATAAAAAAAAAAACAGCAATTGTTGCACATCGCGTGTACAAGGACGAGTAGCGCGTATGACCGAGACAGGAGCAGTGGGGAAGGGAGGATACGAGAAACTCAACTGATTCCCAGGTTCCCCATTCGCCTCGTCAGAATTTCATTATCCGTAGGAAATTGGACCCACCGATCAATTACCTTATTCTAAACGGTCCTGCCCGCACTTGGTCCCCTATACTCAAAACTCATTTATATGTGTGTGTGTTTGTATATATATCATATATATGGTATATATGGTGCGCGCGTGCGTGTGTGTGCGTGTGCGTGTGTGTGTGTGTGTGTGTGTGTGTGTGTGTGTGTGTGTGTGTGTGTGTGTGTGTGTGTGTGTGTGTGCGTGCGTGCGTGCGTGCGTGCGTGCGTGTGTGTGTGTGTGTGTGTGTGTGTGTGTGTGTGTGTGTGTGTGTGTGTGTGTGTGTGTGTGTGTGTGTGTGTGTAGATATGGGTACATGTATAGATTTGCATATGTGTAGATATATTTTATTAACACGCTTCATCTCTCTAACCACGATTAGCGAACAGGAGTAAAGTGACTCTTCGCCAGACTTTACCTGTCCGCAATATCGCCAACCTGCATATTTACACACGCGCACGCATATACATTAGGGTGGCCCTTGACATGGGTAAAAAAAAATTGATCGCGCCGCCCTCCAAAACGGCTCGAAATAATAAAAGAAAAAATCTACGCGAAGCCCCAGCTATGTCCGTTAAGGCGTTACCCCCACTTGTAGCGCAAAAAAAGGCCTTTTTCGTGAATTTTTTTAAAGAAAACTACAAAACTTTTTTTAATCGATCAATATACCATCTTAAAGAACACATCTTGAAGAACTTTCAGTAATTTTTTTATTGAAAAATATAACATTGTTTAGTGGCAAATGGCCGTCAATGAAATAAGGTTTTTATATACACGGTTTGCGGTGACCAACATTGCGGCGAAGTGGATCGTTTGAAAAAAAAATGCGGATGGATTTAGTCAAATATAAGTATAAACTAGTCTTTAATCGAAGAATTTTAAAAAATATTCATTTTTCACAAAATGGCGGACGGTCAAAGTCAATGGTTCGATTTTAACGAAAAAAACGGCCATTTTTTGGCTATAATACGACCATTTTTTTCGAAAAAAAAATCGAACGATTAAATACTACATTTTTATGTATTAAATAAGCCTGCAAAATTTCAAGAAGATCGGTTCATTAGTGTTCGAGTAATCTTGGTCACCGACTTCAGAAATGCCATTTTGAGAAAAACGCGTTTAGCGGCGGGGTAAAGTTAATTCGGCGAAAAAAGGCATGTTTTTAAGATTTTTTTTTGGCGTAACGAATAGTGTTCGTTTATTGAAAAATGTACATATAATAAAGTAACATTTAAACATTCTCCTAAATTTCCATTGCAAAATATTCAAAATTGAGCGAGTGAAAATTGAACCCCGGAGGCGCCTCGAAAAAAAGTTGGTTTGCGGTGTGCACCATAACTCGCAACAGAATCATTTGAAACAAAAAAATCAAAATGCATTTGTTGAAGGAGATGTTTCTCGAGGTAATGACGGGAGGATTTTTTTTTTTTCGATTTTTCGATTTTTCGTAGCACTTGAGAGCCAAAAACCCGATTTTCGCTAAAAAAAAATCGGCTAATTTGTTGTTGAAAAATTAGTAATTATTAAAAAAAACAAAAAAGCGCTCGACAATACCTGGTGAATTATGTGAAGAAGTACTGTGCAAAATTTCAAAGCGATTGGTCCAGTAGATTTTGAGTTATCGTACACACGGACTTCAAATATGACAAGTCTCAGAAAAACGGTTTGAAAAACGCAGAAGAGAAGAGAACGGCATGGAGCAATAGACGCTCAAATACTCATAACTTCGTCAATTTTACTCCGATCGACTTGAAATTTTAACACAATATTCTTGATATATTATGCATTCATTTAAAAAATTTTAAAAAAATGAAAAAGAAAATTTAAATACTTTACCCCGCCCTTAAAGTTTCAATTTCCGGTCGTTTACACAACGGATTCTTCTCTTTCAACGCTCATATCTCAGTCAATTTTGTTCGGATCGACTTGAAATATTCAGGACATATTCACAGATACCTATACTTCAAAAAAATGCAATAAAAAAAAATCGATTTTTTCAAAATCGCAAGTGGGAGTAACCCCTTAAAAGGAAGGCGTACCTGTAAGCACGAACTTGAATTTAAATATCATCTTTTCTTCATTATTGGAGAAATTTCGATTTTTTAAATCTACTTTATTTGTCAATTTTTCAACACGATATTTCTGTGTTTTATGTAAATAAATTCGTACTGAACGAACTAGTATCGATATCTTATGTGTACATTTTTTTAAATATTATGGTTTTTCCGACCAATTGGATGACTTGTGCGAATAAATAATTTCTTTGTTTTCAATAAAACGAACAAGCTCGCCAAGTTTTAAATCCTGCCAAGTTTAAAATGTCCCTATGCATTTTTGCGAAAGTAATTTTCAAATACATTTTTTGTCCACAGCACTGGAAGTCTGATCTCAGTGAAATATTAATATGTTTGTATCTCAGCACGCAAGGAATATTTCTAACAAAATTAAAAAAAAAAAAAAACAATTCTGGCCAATCCGGAAGTTCGATGTGAATGGTTTATCGTGAATTTATATCCTTCGTACTTAATAGATTTTTCTGAGAGGATGCAAATTTAAAGTTTGATTTTGATGTGATTAAAAGCGTTCGACAGCAGCTAAATCGAATTATTGTTCCAAAATAATAGGATGGTAAAACTGAACGCTCATCAAATCTAGTATGGAGGACCTTATTGGTTGATCTGTATATTGAATACCAATATGCAATAGCTTCGGAAAGTAAAAAAAAATTGACAAATAAACTAGATTTAAAAAATCGAAATTTCTCCAATCATGAAGAAAAATTGATATTTGAATTTAAGTTCATGCTTACAGGCACGCCTTTCTCTTAACGGACATAGCTGGGGCTTCGCGTAGATTTTTTTTTATTATTTGGAACCGTCTTGGAGGGCGGCGCGATCAATTTTTTTTACCCATATCAAGGGCCACCCTAATATACATACATACATATATACAGCGTGTCCCAGAACTGAATGCGTTCCGTGAAATGGGGGGGTTGGGGGTGAAATTCTGAGTCGATTGATATAAGCATGTGTGGGTTTCAGATCACCCTCTGAATTATTATGAATTTTTAAAGGCGGGCGCACCTGATTGGCCCGCCTTTAAAAATTAATAATAATTCAGGGCTTGATCTGAGACCCCCACATACTTACATCAATCGACTCAGAATTTCACCCGCAGCCCCCCATTTTCGGGAATGCATTCAGTTCTGGGACACCCTGTATATAGGTGTCTTATGAAAATCGATCTACTCGAATATATACGAAAACTGTTGCCGATACGAAAATATGTTTCGGAGAAAAGTTAAATGATTTCAAGCGGCAAAGTAACCTTTGTTAAAGTCCCTACCATCCTGAAGCCAATTTTCACTTTGGTCTGGAACATGTTTAAGTATCGTCGTCAATTTCGACGACATTCGCGAAGCTCGATTCAAATGAAACATACATATATATACAGAGTGGCCTGAAAAATGACGTCTGAAAAGGAAAACCTAGCTGCCTCGTATGCATGCTTATCCGAATCACCTCCATGTATGTTCAACGTTTTTTTCTTCCTTTTCAAGAAAAAAGAATTTTTTGCTTTTGCGTATATACTTTCCTCGAGATTTTTCAAATTGTGTTATAGTTACGAAGTGTACTTTGAAGCAATAAATAAATTTCCAACCGAACACCAACGTAAATGCCTTAGATTTTGATCAAAAGGTCAACAAATAGGTTTAAGAGGATCAGTCACTAATCTTCAGATGGTAAAAAAAACGTACTCATACCAGTCCCAAAAACTCCCAATTGCTGCATAAAACGTCTAGAAGCAAAATACATACGAAAAGATGAAAACAATAAAAACCGGACATGAAAAAAGAAATCAAGTTATAAGAAGTGCAATTATGACAAAGAATTTGGATCGGAACGTTGTGTATCTCGAATTGACCTGCATAGTTACGTACAACAACAGATCGATTCCCCTATCAACCGCTGTTCTGGTTAACATGAATTATAAGCCGTATCGCTCGCCCATCCGCGGAAAAATCTCGTGATCACCAAAAAAAAAAAAAAATCCACCCTTTACGACTTAGAAAAATAAATTTAATTGGATACTCACCAAACTCGGCACCTGTTCCACCCAGCCCGTCGCCGAGCTCCGTTTCAAATTTCAAACCGATCGACCGTGGTGATCTCGAGATAACGGCGCCGACAGTCCCCATTTAACGCGTGCTTAACCTCCAAGAAATTCGTGTTTTTTCGCCACTGCGTCGGACCCACTCGCGAGAACGCGACAAAAAACAACGAGTCGAGTGGAAACCCTAACCTGGAGGTATTCCAACAATGAAGATGTTAAATTTTACATTTATCACATATTGAAATCTTCATCATTATACATATATGCATGATTTCAATATGTAATAAATATAAAATTTAACTCACTACAGTTCGAGTTATGAAAAAAAAACTTCTACCAGTCTAAACGACTCCCAATTGTTTTTCAAAACTTCTAAGAGGAAAGTACGTGCACAAAGGAGGGAAAAAAATTAATTTAGGCTACAGGAAAACTCGTAAAAAAATTGAAAAATGCTTTTTTTTGTTAAAAGTAAAAAAGATCGTGGAACAAACATGGAGGTGGTTTGGATAGGTATTGGTACGAGTCATCTAGACTTTTTTTTTAAACGTCACTTGTCGAGTCACCCTGTATATACATGTATAACATGGCGAAAGGTGAAGAGAGGTTAAAAGCAGAAAAGCTCGCAAGGGTTCTCTTCGGACGTTACAAGCGTCGGCGAAAAGTGTATCGGAAGAGTGGCGAAGTTCTCGTATAACGTCGTTAGCCGTCAACCAATTCGCTCCTCCTCGAGCAGAGTATGCAGTGTACTCCTTTCCGTACCATCGCGAACTTCGGCCGCGACCCTCTCGCGTCGCCCCGAAACATCGAACCCTTGGAACGCCCGGCCCTTCAGCGAACGCCGCTATTGGACGACGGGCAATTAATTTCTTCCCTAATTTAACACTGACACCCGACAAATTCGACGATTGAGTTACCGCGTATCCCGGTACGAAGTCGGAGTATGACCCGAGCAGGAAGGAAAAAGAAAAAGTTTCTTGCTTGCAGAATGAATATCAGTGGCAAATTATTCATTCGGTTAGTTATCTTACTGTTAGTAACTTGATATCGGGGAATCGTTTTTTTTTTTAATTGGATGGTCAATGGTCGTTGGCATCAGCAAATATAAAATTGATAAAATGATTAACAAAATGTCGTAGGTGTTAATGTTTTTTTCAAAAGAAGGAAGGTTTTTAAAATATTTTTTTATGCATATCTGGATATATATAATGATAATAAAATTTTATTGTCCCCATGCGTAATAACTATAAAATTTAGTATTTATTAAATTGTAAATGTAGAAATTATTTATTTTGCAAAATAAAAAATTGTCGAAGGTAAGATATCGTAAAATTATTTTTATGAAGACATATTTTACATACATACATACATGCATACATACATACATACATACATACATACATATACAGGGTGTCCCAAAACTCAACGATAATCTGAGACCGGATGAAAGGCCAAGTTATACCAGTTCTGGGAAAAATAAAAAAAAAATCCATATCACTCAGTTCAGCGATAATAGACATTTTTAAAAAAAAGTTGAAATTCGACACCCTTGGTCGCATTTTCAAGTCCTGTGATTACCAATGTCACAATTTCGCTGTGATTTTTTTAATTTCGTGATCTTCATTAACGATGCTATTAATCGCAACTACAAATTAATGCAAAAAACATTGTTAATTTAATAAAATAAGTTAAGTTTTAGTAAGTCATGGTTCACAAAAATATTGTTAGTTAACTATGACACTTCATTTTGAAAAAAAATGTACTACACTACCCTTGGCAAGTTGTTTCAAAAGATGGCGCATTTAATCAAGATTTCAAAATGGTGCAACACTTGCCACTTTTCTTGCCATTAAAAATTTTGTTTCTTATTTTTTTCAAATTGAGCTCATTTTGAACAACTCAACATTAGGAATTTTTGTTACTACAATTTGTTATTTTTTGTTTCTGGTCTGAAATAAAATTATTATTTTTAGTAAAGAGGTAATTGAGTCAGTTAATAACCAATTTTTATTGTAAAAAACATATGTTTTGCACAGTGCAACAAGTGTTGCACCATTTTGAAATCTTGATTAAATGCGCCATCTTTTGAAATAACTTGCCAAGGGTAGTGTAGTACATTTTTTTTTCAAAATGAAGTGTCAAAGTTAACTAACAATATTTTTGTGAACCATGACTCACTAAAACTTAACTTATTTTATTAAATTAACAATGTTTTTTACATTAATTTGTAGTTGCGATTAATAGCATCGTTAATGAAGATCACGAAATTAAAAAAATCACAGCGAAATTGTGACGTTGGTAATCACAGGACTTGAAAATGCGACCAAGGGTGTCGAATTTCAACTTTTTTTTTAAAATGTCTATTATCGCTGAACTGAGTGATATGGATTTTTTTTTTATTTTTCCCAGAACTGGTATAACTTGGCCTTTCATCCGGTCTCAGATTATCGTTGAGTTTTGGGACACCCTCTATATATATATATATATATATGTGTGTATATATATATATATGAAATTGAAAATTATCGAAACAAAGGCTATAGCCGGGTAAGTAGGGAAAAATTGCCCCCGCATTTTCTCCATCGAAATTTGGAGTATATTCTGAGGTATAAAAAAAAAACAAATTTTCTGAAAATTTCATCTCCGTCAACGCAATGGTTTTGGAAAAATGAATTTTTTTTAAATAAAAAAAATAAAAATTCCGGAAACGCTTCAGTGGATCGATTCGATTATTTTTGGTACTTGTTACGATCAAACGTGTTACGAAATAAAATTATAGGACATCTTGCGAAAGATTAAGGTTTAAAAAAAATAATGTTGGGATACAATAACGAATTTTCTTTCGTATAATCTTTGCGCACCTTATTAGATTATATAATTTTTTCAAAATGATCGGGTTGGTATGCCACAGTAAAAAAAAAAAAGAAACAGACTTTATTGATATATTTTACTTATATATCTATATAACTAAAATATATCAATAAAGTGTGTTTCTTTTTTTTCACTGTGCCGTACCAAACCAATCATCTTAAAAAAATTATATAATCTAATAAGGTGCCCAAAGATTATATGAAAAAATGTTCGCTATTGTACCCCAAGTGGATTATAATAAAAAATAATAAAACAAGGAACATTATTTTTTTCTCAAACCTCAATCTTTCGCAAGATATTCTATCATTTTATTTCGTAACACGTTTGATCGGAACAAAAAAAATCAAATCGATCCACTGTACGGTTTCCGGAAAAAAATTTTTTTTTGATATTTAAAAAACAATTCATTTTTCTAAAACCATTGCGTTGACGGGCATGAAATTTTCAGAAAATTTGTTTTTTTTTATACCTCAGAATATACTCCAAATTTCGCTGAAAAAAAATGCGGGGGCAATTTTTCCCTACTTACCCGGCTATGGCCTTTTTCATTAAATTATTTTCATGAACATATATATGTGCATATATATATATGCACATATATATATATACGAAATATATTACGTGATAAAGCAAGAGATTTGTAAACATTCATAATATTGAGGTCTATATCGAAAAAATAAATTAACTATTCAATAAATATGAGTTATAAAATTTATTGGACAATATCAATCAAATAAATGTATCAATTGGCAATATAAAAAAATTCGTTAAAAATCCAGAATTGTTGAATTATACAAACTGAATGTATAAATTATTATTTTACGAGTTAAGAATTCCCGAACATCGAACTTCTTCCCGGACGACGAAGAAGAAAAAAGGAAACAAGTATTTTTATCACTTCCCAATACTTTTTCCCGAAGTAACAAAAGCACTCGTGACTGTATGTACAGTTACGCGCTAGTCCGACAAGGAGCGATAAAGTTAAGGAAATGTAGCCACAGTTATACATCCCCATGAGGCTAAATTATTTCTCGAGAGGAAGCCACTAATCGTCGTGGTCCAGTTCACGTATTGGCCAAGGAACTTTTGTATCCGTCATCGCTCCTAGAATTCTATCACGATTTCTCCCGCCTCCTCGCTCACCCTTTGGCTGAGCGGCGTCTCAGGCACTTGGTGGTCCAGGACGAGCTATTGGAAGAAACTTCCTTATGGGCAATTTAACTCCCGAGTGTTTCCTGCGTTCACATGCCAAATGTGGTCCGAACTGTATGAAAAGACACGTTACCGAGGCCCCTAAATCGTCGCAACCCCCCGCCCAATCGCTCCCCCACTACCGCTCCAATATTTGTCTTTCCCGACGATATCCAAGATATCGATTAATATGAGAAAAAGGAGATGAATAAGGAGGAGCGAAACGGACGGACAAAGACACGACGGTGGAATTTCCACGTCGAGGAGCATCGGCCCGGGCCAATAGTCGGATGGGTGACCGCTCGGCCGAGCTGGTCTGCTGACCATACCGAGCGAAAGTTTTGCCGAATATCCACGCGTAAACGCAGCGCAGAGAAAATCATCGGCAATCGGCAGCGGTTTTGCGTAGTTTCCCTGTGCCCTCGTGTGCCGTAAAAATAGTGAAAATGTTGCGGGAAAAAGTGAGGGTAGAAAGAATGACGGGAATCGTTTAACTGTTTCAGTCAAGCCGCTAAAAGTTGAAATCATCGGCTCCAATCAACCCTTGTCGGCGGGCAAAAGGTACGACCTCGTATGCTCCACGTACGGGTCCAGACCTCCGGCCAATGTGACGTGGTGGCGGGACGGGCTGCGCTTCGACATGGATTCAAGCAAAACTGTGAGTCTTTTTTTCTTCGCCGTTTAGCCGCAAGGTCACTTTAGCCGTCAATCCGCTATTTTAAAAACTTTTTATGTGGATTTTTTAAAATAAAAAATGCTTGTTTTTTATATTAATTTATTTATTTATTTATAAATTTTTTTTTTATATTAATTTTCGAAATCCCTTGCGCTTTTCCCACGAGCCAAATTTTTTCAATAACTCATTCGGCACTATTCCAATGTATTTTTCTCCGCTGAACACGAATATGCTAGCCGTTCTCTCGGAAACTCAAAAAATGTTCGTAAAAACCTTGAAAAGTGTAGTTCAATGAGTTTTTTCCATTTTTATTTTTGGATCTTGGGTATTCGAAAAAATTGCTTCCAGATTCGGAAAAAGCGAAAAAGGCCATAGCCGGGTAAGTAGGGGAAAATTGCCCCCGCATTTTCTCCAACGAAATTTGGAGTATATTCTGAAGTATAAAAAAAAACAAATTTTCTGAAAATTTCATCCCCGTCAACGCAATGGTTTTAGAAAAATGATTTTTTTTTAAAATAGAACAAAAAAAATTCCGGAAACGCTTCGGTGGATCGATTCGATTTTTTTTTTGGTACTTGTTACGATCAAACGTGTTATGAAATAAAATTATAGAATATCTTGCGGAAGATTAAGGTTTAAACAAAAATAATGTTCCTTGTTTCATTTTTTTTTACTATAATCCACTTGGGGTACAATAACGAAATTTTTTTCATATAATCTTTGGGCACCTTTAATTTTTATATTAATAATTATTAAATTAGATTATATAATTTTTTCAAAATGATCGGTTTGGTACGCCACAGTGAAAAAAAAAAGAAACAGACTTTATTAATATATTTTAGTAATATATCTATACAGGGTGTCCCAGAATTCAACGTTAAGCCGACACGGGGTGACAGGATTGATTGTAACCATCATGAGAAAAATCAGAAAAAAAATCTATCCCATGCAGTTTGAAAATTATGGGCATTTAAGAAAAACCTAGAAATTTGGTCAAACTGTAACCATTTTTCGGTTATTGTGAAACAAACCCAAACAATCCCAAGTTTCCTAGAATTAAGACTATTTGTTAAACTATGAATTTAACATTTTCAAAATTTGTCTACCTTGAAAGGCCCTGCTTTATTTTTTTTTGCTTTATTTTTTTTCCGATTTATTTTTTTTCTGATTTTTCTCGTGATGGTTACAATCAATCCTGTCACCCCGTGTTGGCTTAACGTTGAGTTCTGGGACACCCTTTATAACTAAAATATATCAATAAAGTGTGTTTCTTTTTTTTTCATTATGGCGTACCAAACCGATCATCTTGAAAAAATTATATAATATAATAAGTCGCCCAAAGATTATATGAACAAATTTTCGCTATTGTACCCCAAGTGGATTATAGTAAAAAATAATAAAACAAGGAACATTATTTTTTTTCAAACTTTAATCTTTCGCAAGATGTTCTATAATTTTATTTCGTAACACGTTTGATCGGAACAAGTTCCAAAAAAAAATCAAATCGATCCACTGTACCGTTTCCGGACTTTTTTTTTATATTTAAAAAAAAATTCATTTTTCAAAAACCATTGCGTTGACGGGGATGAAATTTTCAGAAAATTTGTTTTTTTTTTATACCTCAGAATATACTCCAAATTTCACTGGAAAAAATGCGAGGGCAATTTTTCCCTACTTACCCGGCTATGGCCTTTGCGTTTGGGTCACGCTCTGCACCCGCTTATATCTCGATAATTGAGCCAGCAAACGCACAAAAATGATCGGTTCCATATACCGGGTGTCCCACTAGAAACGAAACGGTGCAATATCTCAACAACGTTATCTCTGCTCGAAAAATGTGTATTTTGACATTTTTTTTGTGATATTCCGTTGAGGCCGAAAAATTAGCCTTGATTCGACAAATCGCACACGACCGTTCGCTCGATACACCGGCCTCGCGAGGTCCCTCAGTGGATTCGCCGGCGCCTCTCTATGCCGGAAGCCCGAGTGTTTCCATTGAGGAAAATTGAATTATCCGGGCAGTAAGATGGATCGTAAAGATAGGGCGGGTGTAAGATTGAAGAAAACAGGGGCGATGCTTTTGTCGCTGGTCGTTGAATAGTAGAGTCGAGGACTTCTTTTCCTCCGAAAGAATCCCTGCGTTATCGAAACACCTCAGAGCGCTTGTTCATCGTCGTCTCTCTCGCACCGCGTTGGGTGAGAGAGGGTGAAAAAGGTCTCGTACGACGTTGCCGCATTAATCAGAGCGCGAAATTGCAATTTCATCGTGATAGGGCGGCCTTTCACCCACTTGCGACATCTATAGAGCTCGAGGGCAAACACAACCTGAGAAGGCGCGGGAATGAATTATGGCGGTTCTCGCCTTCACTCTACCCCTTTTCCTTCACTGGCCTCCTCCCTTAGGCGATGTAGGACGGGAGTCACGTATACGTATGGTGATAACAGTAATAATTTAACCGATAGATACATTTTTTCCGCTGCACACCTCTTCGACAGGACTTGTAACAATGGCTCACAAAAAATCCAGTCCTGGTGGTGAAAAACGGTGATGTTTGTTTGACCTTAATGCGGGCAAAATCGACAATGCGACCAGGGTACCATTTTCCCCTTTTGCGGAACCATTTCTTCAATCGGGCGTTCTTCAGACATGGCGTTATCACTCGATACATGTCCTAACCTAAAAAGTGTTCGTCATGGCGTTACCACTCGATACGTATTCTAACCTAAAAAGTTTTCGTCATGGCGTCACCACTGAAAACGTATCCTAACCTAAAAAGTGTTCGTCATGGCGTATCCTAACCTCAAAAGTGTTCGTCATGGCGTTACCACTTGATCCGTATTCTAGCCTAAAAAGTTTTCGTCATGGCGTTACGACTGAAAACGTATCCTGACCTAAAAAATGTTCGTCATGGCGTTACGACTCGATAAGTATTCTAACCTAAAAAGTTTTCGTCATAGCGTACCCACTGAAAACGTATACTAACCTAAAAAGTGTTCGTCATGGCGTATCTTAACCTCAAAAGTGTCCGTCATGACGTTACCACTTGATACGTATTCTAACCTAAAACGTTTTCGTCATGGCGTTACCACTGAAAACGTATCCTAACCTGAAGAGTGTTCGTCATGGCGTATCCTAACCTTAAAAGTGTTCGTCATGGCGTTACCACTTGATACGTATTCTAACCTAAAAAGTTTTCGTCATGGCGTTACCACTGAAAACGTATCCTGACCTAAAAAATGTCCGTCATGGCGTTACCACTCGATACGTATTCTAACCTAAAAAGTTTTCGTCATGGCGTACCCACTGAAAACGTATCGTAACCTAAAAAGTGTTCGTCATAGCGTATCCTAACCTCAAAAGTGTTCGCCATGGCGTTAGCACGCGATACGTATCCTAACCTAAAAAGTTTCCGTCATAGTGTACCCACTGGAAAGGTATCCTAACCTAAAAAGTGTTCGTCATGGCGTATCCTAACCTCAAAAGTGTTCGTCATGGCGTTACTACATGATACGTATTCTAACCTAAAAAGTTTTCGTCATGGCGTTACCACTGAAAACGTATCCTGACCTAAAGAGTATCCGTCATGGCGTTACCACTCGATACGTATCCTAACCTAAAAAGTTTTCGTCATAGCGTACCCACTGGAAACGTATCCTAACCTAAAAAGTGTTCGTCATGGCGTATCCTAACCTCAAAAGTGTTCATCATGGCGTTACCACTCGATACGTGTTCTAACCTAAAAAGTTTTCGCCATGGCGTTACCACTGAAAACGTATCCTAACCTAAAAAGTGTCCGTCATGGCGTTACGACTCGATACGTATCCTAACCTAAAAAGTGTCCGTCATGGCGTTACCACTCGATACGTATCCTAACCTAAAAAGTTTTCTTCATGGCGTTACCACTGAAAACGTATCCTAACCTAAAAAGTGTCCGTCACGGCGTTACGACTCGATACGTATCCTAACCTAAAAAGATTTCGTCATGGCGTTACTACTGAAAACGTATCCTAACCTAAAAAGTGTCCGTCATAGCGTTACGACTCGATAGGTATCCTAACCTGAAGTGCTCTTCATGGAGTTACCACTCGACACGTATCCTAACCTACAAATTATCCGTCATGGCGTTACCACTCGATACGTATTGTAACCTAAAAAATGTAACAAGCCACTGTATTCACAGATATCGAGCGACGGCAACACGACCACGAGCGTTTTGTCGTTCAGGCCAGAGAAGACTGACGCGGATAGGCGTTTGTCGTGCCGTGCACACAATCCTATAATGGACATTGACCCAATCGAGGACGAGTGGATCCTGAAGATACACTGTAAGCTTAACCTAACAATAATATACGCTCCGCTCCCCTCACCTTTCGCTACCACAGCGCCATCTTGTCGAACCGAATGACAATAACGTACAATTTCGTGTTTCAATTTCCATTCGAATGGAACGTGTCACGCACAATTTGCTTTGCCGCGTGTTGCAGACAAGCCGGAGTCGCAGATAAAGCTCGGCAAGTCGCTGAACAGGGACGCCATAAGGGAAGACACCGACGTGTACTTCGACTGCAGAATAAACGCCGAGCCGTCCGTTTACAAGGTCGAATGGCGCCACGAGGTAAATAAACATTAGAAAAAAAAATCGATATGAAGAAAAAAACAAGCCAAAAACAAAAAATAATAAAAAATAAACAAACCCAAATTAAAAAACCGTAAAGGGAAATGGCAAAAATAAACATAAACCTAAATGAAAAAAAAAATAGTGAGAGAATGAGAGAAAGGATTTAGGCTTTTCGAAAGGTCAAAGGTACGCAGAACAAGATGTTGGTCCGGGATCAAAAGGGCGAAATAAAAAACCTCGAGAAACTATTTTATTTGATTTCCCCCTCTCTCTCTTTCTCTCTCTCTCTGTCATGGTCCCCATCACTGTACTGCGCGCCTCTGTTTACACGGCTACCCATTTGGTTCTCCACCCTCGTTGCTCTTGTCACTTGGTGAACTTTGATGCGCACGATGGAGTGTTCTCCGCACATATCAAAAGGTCTTATTTTTTTGCGGGCTTCCCGTCGTTTTATCATTGCAGGGCAAGACGCTTAATCACAATGTGACACAGGGAATAATAATAAGCAACCGAAGTCTCGTGCTTCAAAAGGTCGACAGAAAGAGCGCGGGCAATTACACCTGCATTGGGTACAATACCGAGGGTGACGGCGAGAGTTCAGCTTTCTATCTGAGAGTCATGTGTGAGTATTGTTTACGTTTTGCGTGCCTTTTTGTGTCTTCCCACTTTTCGTCTTTCTCCTTTTCTTCTTCCCTTTTTTGCCCGTTGGGACGCGCGAATATTGCTCCTCTCTCGTCGCTCGATCCACCCCGAGAAACAAAGAAAACCTTCCGGCCTTTTTCACGATGGAAAAAAAACGAACCTACTGTCTGTGAAGCGAGGCGGACGTTCTAATTAAACGCTATGGAATTAGTGAATGCTCCTTTTGTCCCTCGAATTTTCACGGTTGAACGATCTGGGGTTGCCCGAAATAGCCGCGATAAATTACTTCCGCCCGTCGAAATATGACAATCGTAGGGTAGCCTGTTGTCCACCTGCCCAAATTAATTCGAAGCATTTTCCCTAGGCAAGCAATTCCTCTAGGCAACAGTTTATTGAAAATTGCTACCAATCTTAACTAAACAGTTCAAATAAGCAAATATATCTCCTGGGCAAATATTTTTCCCTAGACGTGAATTTCCCCTAGGCAAGTAATTCCCCTGGGCAGCCATTTTTCCGGGATATATATATATATCCTGGAAAAATATTTTACTCTGGGCCAGAATTTCCCCTAAACAAAGATCTCCCCTGGGCATGTAATTCCCCTAGGCAACCATTTTTCCCAGATCTATAAATATATACACGTCCTGGACAAATATTTTTCCTTGAGCAAGCATTGCCTCTAGTCAAACATTTTCCCTAGACAAATATATCCGCCGGGCAAGTATTTCCCCCAGGCGAGCATATCCCTTATACCCGTATTCATAGTCTCTCCTTATCTCAAGGATAAAGGACGCCTTAACGAAGGCGTCCTTGAATCTCAGAGGCGTCCTTGTTTCATAGTCAGAACTCGGCTCTCCCTTCCAGAAGGAAGACATATTTAGGGATATGCGATTGCTTATGGTGATAAAACCGGTGATGGAAGCGCCACTCGGCTTTATTTGAAACTAACTCAAACCGCTTGGCTCTCGATTGTCAAGCCGCCATCGAAATCTATTCACAATTTCCTCAAAATCATCATCAAATTCATTATCAGAATTGTATAAAAAATCGTTGTTCATTATGGCGCGTAATTATATGCAAAACTTCTGTACGAATTTCCACGTGGTTTTAATTATTTATTGAGGTTACGCCGTACACGGATACACTCCGATACGTTTTACGTGTTTCCAATTGCTTATTTCGATTACGCCGTGAATTGTGATACGCCTCGAAACTTTTTACGAGTTAGAACAGTTTTTTTTTGTTTAAAATCCGTTCACTGCGATACGTTTCGAAACTTTTTACGTGCTCCACTTTTAACTGTATTTGAGGTTAACCTGTAGACTGGTCTGTGATACAGGTAAAAACTGCATAGACGCCAAGCGCAAGCGCAAGCGTTAGTCATATGAAACGAAACAGCCAATCACAGTGCCGAAGGTTTCCTCAGGGAAGCTCGAAACCACGGAGATTAGAGTAAAGGAGTCCGGACCGCATACGGCGGAATGGGTGAAACAGCGACATGTAAAAGCGATGATATTTCCTAGTTTGAAATTCAGCCACGCTAGCGCTCTTGTTCCAAAGATACCGCTGTGAAGTTTCGCGTTGGTCATACAACGAAGTGAGCTCTGAGTTTTATTTCCGTTTTATACGTCTTTATTCGCGGTGTATTTCTTTCGCGTGTGTATAAAGTGTGTATAAAGTGAAAAAAGTGCTCCTGAAAAATATTGTGACTCGTTACCTCGTAAAAGATAACGTACTGGTAATGAGAAGGCATTTTCTTACATATTTAATGACATTTGGGATAATATTTTGTTATTATAATTTGCCGGTTAAATAAATTGAGGTTATGGCGCCATATGTGACGTTTTTTTTCCACGCTCGAAGCCGGCGAAATTCCTATTGCAGTGAGGGATTAATGTGCATATTTCGAGTTGAAATATGAACATATTAATAAACAATACATATTTTCAATTTCAACCATTATTTCAAATTCAACCATTTCTCTTTGAAATCGAATAAGCGATTAGGATTTGGTTGGTTTGCATTAGGGGTTAGGTTGCGTTATGGTTATTTAATCGTTCATGTCACCGAATAAAAATAAAACATTTGCATTACCGATCGGCTCCAAGTCGACAAATTACTCATATATTGACATTTCATAACTATGAACAAAAGCATATCAATATAACTCATCAATTTGATAGAAAAAATTCACGACAAAATATTTCGAATCACCGCGTTTCCCCGCGTTTCCCGACGTTTTCGGTACCGCCGCAGTAGAGGAGCCGCCACGCGGTAGGTGGTGTAAAACGTACCCGTCATCGCTTTTTCAGACCTTTTCTCCAACACTGCGTTCGGGCTTCTTTACCTCTAGTCTCCATGCTCGAGACTTACCTTGGAAGAAGAAGGCCAATAAGGCTTCTTGTTCTGTCAAGGAAGGTCTATGAAATGCGAAATGAAGAACAAGGGATCCTTGTTCCTCAAGGAAGGACTATGAATACGGGTATTAGACAAACATATTTCCTGGGCAATTTTTCTTAGACGAATATATCGCCCGGGGAAGTGTCTTCCCCTAAGTATTTCTTCTAGCCATGTATTTCCCCAAGGCAAAGATTTTCCGTAGCTTCCCCGAACAATTTTCCATATATTGAGTTCCGCCTCCACAAACGCAATACCAGATAGATGTATTTTAATTGATCGATGCGACCGCAGTTGCCCCAACGTGCAAGGCAAATCAGACAAACGTGCACGGTGTCGCAAAGCAAGAGAAGGCGAATATATCGTGTCAGGTGGACGCGAATCCGTCGGACGTAAAGTTCCGTTGGACCTTCAACAATTCGGCAGAGAGCATAGACGTGAGCAGCGAGCACGTATCTCGAAGCGGCACGACTTCGATAGTTTCGTACACTCCAATGACAGCGTTGGATTACGGAACGTTGCTTTGCTGGGCTTCCAACGACATAGGTCGCCAACAAGTGCCGTGTGTCTATCACATCATACCCGCAGGTACGTCTCCCTTCGAGTTGAGGCTTTGCGAGGCTTCTCGCCTGCCCAAGTGGATTTTGCAGCTGTCATGGGACACCCAGACCCGAGTCCACTCCGGCAATATTGACGTGGCGAGCCCCCTCAAGAGCCTCGTGACGTCTGACCCCAAACCGGTTGTTCCTCCAGGTCATCCGGATATGGTGCACAACTGTTCGATATCCAACACTTCGACAACCTCGTTCGCTGTCCGTTGCTCGGAGGGCTTCAACGGTGGCCTACATCAGGCCTTCCTCCTGGAAGTTCGGGAGAGCAACAGCCAGGAACTCTATGCAAACGTGACCTCGCCAGTGCCGCAATTCAGCGTGACCCATTTGGATCCTGGGGCTCTCTATCAGGCTGTCGTTTACGCCTACAACAGCAAAGGCCGAAGCGAAGCGATGGTCGTTCAAGCCGGCACTCTCAGGCTACCGGAGAAGCAGTTGACCGCGGAAACAGGTAAATCAAGAGGTACAATAACTACGCCCGCTCACTTGACTCCGTGCCGACCCAAGAACAATCCCAAAACCAATCCCAAGACCACTTGCACAATTATGATGCTGGATAACTGTGATTGCGAAACTACTGCAACTTGAAACTTGTTGAGGACTGAGGAAAGCTAACACAGTGAGATTAGCACAAGGTCAGCCTTGGATATCCAGTTGCAGGATTTGTTCTTCCACAGTGGTCCGAAGACTGGTCCTAAAGGACTCCTCTTTTGGTCACCATTCTCCAGCTGAATTTGAGCCTATTGGGCATGTCAGGTATTGGTGCTATGCTTGCAAAACGACTGCACCTTCGAGCTGCGTTGATTATGTCGAAAGCTATGATGTTGCTGGTGACTAGTTCATCATCGGCTACCCAGTTATTGGATAAAGTCCACGGGAAGCCGTGGTGATGATTCGCATAAGCAGTCGGCCAGATACGATTGGCTTAGACGATGATCCTTTGGTGTCACATCCAATCCGAGCGCTCCCCGACCCCCAATGACCAACTTCCAGCCCGAACAAACCTCTTAGATCGCCATTGAAGGATCCGCCAGTCGGATCATGCAGCTGTGACTTAAATTCGCAGAGAGGCCGAGGCACCACATCAAGCTGACCCCAATGCTGAGTGTGATGATCGGGGTAGTCGCCGCCCTGGTGATCGTAGCCGTGATCGTGATGGTAGTTCTGCGTATCCAGAACGTCAGTCCGGACGATCAGGGCAAGCCCCACCTGGAGGATCACGACAAGGTCACCAAGTCCGTGCCGATTCAGCGGGAACTGAGATTCCGCGAGTGCAGCAGCTTGCTCACGGAGGAGAAGCATCCTGACGGCAGTCCATTCAGGAAATCCGAGACCGCGGGCGAGCTCAGCGAAGCTGACGAGAAGAATCCCGACATAATACCCCAACAGATAAACGGTGGGTCGTCGAACGCGTACTCTCTCAAGGTTGCCCGATCCAGCCGTTTATTTTGACTGATGTTTGAGCGCGTAAGTACTTTGGAGGGTTGTCATTGTAGCGAAATTTTCAAGGTGGCGACGAGACAACCGAGTACTCGAGGAAAAGGCGGCTTGTCTCAACGATAGACACGTCGCCGTCGCGGAGCATGCTGAAGCATCCGACTGCAGCTACGCTGGGTGGGCACAGCAATTACGTTGGTTACTGCACCATTCGTAGTAGAATCCCGCTGCAGGAGTTCTCGGGATTGTCGACGAGGCATAAAAGTGTAAGTAAAACCACTATTGGTCTAAATACCAAGTTCTAAGTACCAAGGTCTAAGTACCAATACCATACTTAAATATAAGTTCTAAGTACCAATACCATACTTAGATATAAGTTCTAAGTACCAAGGTCTAAGTACCAATGCCTAAGTATCAATACCATACTTAGACATAAGTTCTAAGTACCAATGTCTAAGTATCAATACCATGCTTAGGCATACGTTCTAAGTACCAATACCATACTTAGATATAAGTTCTAAGTACCAATGTCTAAGTATCCATACCATACTTAGACATAAGTTCTAAGTACCAAGGTCTAAGTACCAATACCATACTTAGATATACGTATTATATCTAAGTATCGTATAAAAATATAATTTCTAAGTATCACTTCTAAGTACCATATCAAAATATCACCTCTAAGTATCATATCTAAGTATCGTATCAAAATATCATCTCTAAGTACGATACCTACATATGATTTCTAAGTATCATCTTCAAGTACTGAATATCTAAGTACAATAACATCCCTACGTACAACACTGATGCATATTGAGACAAAAATCGAATTGCCATACCACTCCTAAAAGATGCATTTAATAATTAAAAAGAGATTCTAAGTACATCAACCAGTAATTAAGTATCGGTTGTCGCTACAATACATCCAACTACAGCCATCTGCAAAAAAAATCGACCGACAAACACTTTTATGACTGTGCCTGTAAGTCCGATATATCTGAGTACAGTCCTTCTTTCCGCATATTATTTTTGCGAATGTAAGAATCGTCACAAGTCAAAGAATGCGAAGCAAAGCAGTTTCCCTCCGTACAGCGATTTATCGAAGTAAAATACATTTTCCGAGTACACCGTTCACATCAAACACAATAACTGTCACAGGCGCAAGCCTGCTCCTAGGCGGACTAGTGTCTCCAAGTACGGCGACTAAGTACAATACCTTTTCTACGGACACGCATTTTTACCATTTACACTCTCCGGACAGTTCGTTCGCCTGAAGTACATTGTTCCTACGAGTACGCCCTTTGCACTAAGTACACCATCCGAGTACCAAGTAGACTTTTCGCTTCAGGTAACGTCGATGGTGCAAGCGGGCAAGACCGCGTCGTTTCAGCTACAGCCGATGGTCAGTGAGGTTTACGGAACAGGGGTATGCACCCTGCCACGACAGCACTGGCCAAGTCCGGGGAACGTCCAATCAATGACGATGACAATGAGCCCGCCAGTTCTTTATGCCGGGCTGGGGGTTATGAACCGGGGCTGCCTGGCGATGAACACAATGACGCCCAAGGAGCAATTGGAGTCCAGAACTAGCCACGGGCAGTGCTGCATGCAGACGCAGAAAGATGCGACCACAAGTACACCGATCGTCATGACGAAGCGCGAAAGCTCCGTGTGACGTTCCACGTTACTTTGAAGCCGACACTGGCGCCCTCTGACCAAAGTGTTATCGCGCATGTGTATGTCGCGACATTGAAATACTCGTTTGCACGACCATCTTGTGTTTGCGCTCCGCGCTTACGGTGGCGAGACCACGAACTAACGCATCGAAGTTCCCGAAAAGTCCGTTAGATGACGCCCGCTCCGGCCCCAGGGCCGTATTCAACAGGCGCTAGCGCCCCACGCGACCAATCCTCGATTATTTGAGACATTGGACGTTTTTTTTTTTTCATTTCACGCTCTACATACATCATTTCTCGTGTCGGAGTGGCACTCTCGGGGCTATCGTGCGCTTCCTTGGCGAACTATTCGCGCGTACATCCCGTATCATTTTAAAACGTCAACCGTCGTGAATAAAGTGCCCTTTTTGTATCGAAGGAAACTTAACGTGGGTTCGAACGCTTGTAAAAAATAAATAAATCGGAGCTGGTCGATGAAGAATGTATAAAGAATCGATTTAAAAGTAATACCAATAATGATAACAATAACTGACGATAAGAGAGTGAAATATGCGTATAACGTGCCGCGACGCTCGCATGTTATTCGCGGACTGTAAATAAATGGAAAAAAAAACTTAAATATCGACATATTTTGTACGAGATTCTAGTATATTATTAAAACTCGTATTTCAAACTTTTGACGTATTAAAGTGAATAAAAAATATATATATGTATATTATTCTAACCAATCAAAGACATCAAAAAAGTGCACGAGCTCGTCCATCCATTTGTATGTTTTCTCCGTTTTTTGTATTCACAAAAGCACCTGAAAATCAATATCAGCAAAAAAAAGATCTTCGAAACTCACGGGATTCCGTGAAATGTCGGGTATCGAAATAAATTTTTTTTAAAGGAATGTATTCAATCGAATATTCGTATACTGCCGGTGAAATATCATTTTCGGGGAATATATATCCAGATATTTTTTTCCCTTCGTTTTTATTCCGCTCGTAGTTCGAGCTGGAGTCAAAATCAAAATAATAGTGCATTTTCAATGAATGGTGAAATGGGGAAACTAACGCTTCGTTCTCTCTCCGGATATCGAGCTTTCGTTTTATTTTTCGTTGTTGATTGGGTCATTCTGCGAGAACCGAGATTACAATACGTTGAAATATTGACGGAGGGATAAGGAAATATCGTACGTGTGTATATGTGTAAATAACAATGTAAATAAATCATAGACAATTGTAAATTATAATTACACATATATATATATGCATATGGCAAATTCGCATGAGGTCGATGTAAAAATTGTCGGAACGAAAAATAAAAAACAAAAAAACGAGCAGGGAAAAACGAAGAATCGAGCGACACATATCGTTCAGTTTTCCAGTGAGAAAACCGAAAATGTAAAAATAAAAAAGTAAAGGCGAAATATATATATACATATATATATATATATATATATATATATATATATATATATATATATATATATATATATATATATATATATATATATATATATATATATATATATACACACACACACACATACATATATATATACATATATATATATATATATATATATATATATATATATATATATATATATATATATATATATATATATATATATATATTCGGAGACCCCGGAGCCATCGGTTTATTTGTTTTTTTCTGTGTTCACAGAAAAGTTTTTATTACGATTGTACATAAAGTAACGAGAGATTATCATTGCAATTTTACAATAAAAAACGAAATCACCGCTAGTTTGTTAATTTCAAAACGAATGTTTAAGGGGTCTTCTTACTTTAGACGCAAAAAATGGCTATTTTCATGATTTTGTTTGATAGGTTTATATTATAGATATTGATATAAAAGTTATTACACTTAAGGGGCTACACCAGTGTAAACGCTGAAAATTTGGGTCATTTTCGGGAATTTTTTTTAAGAAAAGTACTCAATTAAATGTTTTAGAAAATTAAGAATATATTTGGCTATATTTGATCTATATTACATAATTTTTTCATAGAAAAAAATTGAGATCCAAGCGACTTATGCGCTGCCTTCGGAGACGCAAAAAAAAAGTTCCTCCAATGCTGACATGACATGACATGATTGAGTAGCTGAAACCGAAAAACAAAAAAATATCGTTAAAATTGAAGATGTTTCCTCCACAATGACGTAGGATTTTCGAAAAATATCAAAATCTAACAAAATGGGGTAGTTATGAAAAAAGTCTGTTTTCTTGCCTATAAAATGGTCGTTTCTTTCAATGCCAAATCGTCAGTTTTCATCCAATCGAAAATATCCTACGTCATTGGAGAGTAAATATATTCAAGAGTACTCACAGTTCAAATTTCAAGTCAATCGGATAGTTGCTCTTTGAGTTACAATTTCAGCAAATTTGAAAAAACTCATTTCGAGAAAAACGCGTTTAAAGATTTAAATATCGATTTTTGCAAGATAAAATTATGGAGATACGGCCTTGAAATTTTCACAGGATACTCTTGAAGGTATAGACTGTCGAAAAGGGCACAAAAAATCGATTTTTTTTAAGTGTCACACCGGTATACCCCCTTAATGAATACACCTTCGAAATACATTAAAAAAATGTTTTTTACGTATTTATGTAACCCAAACAAACTTTAAACGCGTTTTTCTCGAAACAACGTTTTTCTCGAAACACCAAATTATAACCACATATTCTTTACAACTATAGCTATAGCGTATGTCAAGAATTTTTTTTTAATTTTCGATTTTTATTATTTTTTTGACAAAAACGGTGAACAAAACACGTTTTTTTCTGCCCCCTGTAACCGTCAGTTATAAATCGCTCTCGTAATGTCCGTTGCTTTTATTTGCAATACCTGCCACGTGTGGCGCTCGTAGTCATCTGCTCGATAACTATATATATGCCGTATGATCTGTGAACCGGCCGAACCCACCGAACGCGTACATTATTGCATTCGAGTTGTGACAAAAATTTGAACAAGCCACAAGTCACAACCACAAAACACGTAAAACTCTCCAAATACTCCGAAAATGTTATTATTATATCGAGCATGAAACGCGCATGCGTAAACGAAACCGAGCAGAGGACTACTGGCGCCACGAAGTGGACTGTAGCGCAACTAAACATCCCGGACAACACGCGAATAATTTATTGCCATAGGAATAGTACCCCGTGTCATGAGGCTGGTTTTTTTTCCAAAAAATGTCGGCCATTTTGTTATTTTTGCATATATCAAAAATCGTATATGCGCTATGGCCATTGACGGCGGGGTGAAGTTAATTCGGCGAAAAAAGGCATGTTTTTAAGATTTTTTTTTGGCGTAACGAATAGTGTTCGTTTATTGGAAAATTTACATATAATAAAGTAACATTTGAACAACATTCTCCTAAATTTGCATTGCAAAATATTCAAAATTGAGCGAGTGAAAATTAAACCCCGGAGGCGCCGCGAAAAAAAATTGTTTTGCGGTGTGCACCGTACCTCGCAACAGAATCATTTGAAACAAAAAAATCAAAATGCATTTGTTAAAGGAGATGTTTCTCGAGGTAATGACGGGAGGATTTTTTTTTTTTCGATTTTTCGATTTTTCGTAGCACTTGGGAGCCAAAAACCCGATTTTCGCTAAAAAAAATCGGCTAATTTGTTGTTGAAAAATTAGTAATTATTAAAAAAAAAATAAAAAAGCTCTCGACAATACCTGGTGAATTATGTGAAGAAGTACTGTGCAAAATTTCAAAGCGATTGGTCCAGTAGATTTTGAGTTATCGTGCACACGGACTTCAAATATGACAAGTCTCAGAAAAACGCAGAAGAGTTTGGTCGCTTAGCGCTCATTGCACGTAAGTTTGAGAACACTTCTCGATTGCATAAAAATTTTAACACAATATTCTTAATATATTATGCATTCATTTAAAAAATTTTTTTTAAATGAAAAAAAAAATTTAATACTTTACCCCGCCCTTAATGAATACACCTTCGAAATACATTTAAAAAATGTTTTTTACGTATTCATGTAACCCAAACAAACTTTAAACGCGTTTTTCTCGAAACACCAAATTGTAACCACATATTCTTTACAACTACAGCTATAGCGCATATCAAGAATTTTTTTTAATTTTGATTTTTATTATTTTTTTTGACAAAAACGGTGAACAAAACACGTTTTTTTTTTTTTCAAAAAATGTCCGCCATTTTATTATTTTGGCATATATCAAAAATCGTATATGCGCTATGGCCATTAACATACTGAATCTAAAACCGTTTGATTTTGTTGTTTCGCATTATCCATCTTCAAGATTTCATCAACAGCGCAGACCTACAATTTTTTTCGAACATTTTTTTTAAGGGGCCGTCCATATATTACGTCATCGATTTTTGCTGATTTTCGACCCCCCCCCCCCCTACAATCATCCTATCGTCATTTCCTAATGACCCCCCCCCCCCTCCTCGCAAAATTGACGTCATTACCAGTTTGGCAAAATTAAAACATTAGCCGATTTGAGAAAAATTGGGTAACATTAAAACATTTTGTTATAGAATCATCTTTTATTATTTTGTACTTTGGCAATGTTTATTAATATAATAATATTATTCTTCCCTATTCTTTAGTTTTCTTTGGATAGCTCCCACATTTTGTTATAGAATCATCTTTTATTATTTTGTACTTTGGCAATTTTCATTAATATAATAATATTATTCTTCCCTATTCTTTAGTTTTCTTTAGATAGCTCCCACGGAGTTTTCACCCATTCTTGCAAATCCTGGATCGCGGGTAATATCTCCGTATCCTCCCCATATTCATTTTGGCTCGATCGAACTATTTTCATAGGTACGCTGTTATTTGAAGTTCTCGAATATAATGTAGACAAACCTTATGTAATAAATAAATAATGAGTTCAATAATTAATACCATTAGGTACTTGCAAAATATTTTTCATCACTCATGCGGGGAAACCACTCTAGTTGTACAATATACTATTGTACATTTTGAAGTAACTGGTATCACAAGAATGACGTCAATTTCGAAACGCCCCCCCCCCCCCCTCATCAATCATTTACCGTCATCCGCAGACGAACCCCCCCCCCCCCCTATTTTAAAATGACGTAATTTATGGACGGCCCCTAACTACCATTTTTGTCTATAAATAGTGACTTAAATAAATAAAAAAAATGTTTCATGTATTTCGAAAGTGCATTTATTAAGTGTAACAACTTTTATATCAATATCTATAATATAAACCTATCAAAAAAAAATCATGAAAATAGTCTTTTTAGCGTCTAAAGTGAGAAACCCCCTTAAAAGGGGATAATTTATATTCCGTTAAATTTCAAAGAAAGTAGAATTTGGGAAAAAAACTACAAAATTCGGAGTTTGTCGTGCACGATATGCATCCACAGATATACTTGTATATATTCGAATCCCTGCGAGAGGAAAAGAGTCGCCGATTTCGAAAGGTCCTGTGACTGTCCGCGATATCTACTGCCAATTGTTCAACGCTTGTGCAATAATGCAAAGAGAAAAAAAACGAAAAGACTAACGTCGAAATACGTGACAACTGAATCGTACAGCTCCTAATATATCGATAAAATATTGCCATATCCACGTTTTTTAAAATTTTTTTTTCGATCGTTATGTCGGGTGTCGAATTGTTGTTAATTGCCGTTGATGGAATTGACGTGAGGGCGAGCAGGGAATGGGTCATTAAAATGATAGAAATCGAATGATGCTTTAAAAAATATCACGTGAGCGTACGAATTATTGAATAAAAAAAAGTAAATTAAATTTAAAAAATAAAATTATTGATGCGTTATTCGAAAAATGTGAGGCGTTTACCGAAAAAAAAAAATAATTGCAACACTCCTCTTTTGACAAAAAGGAAAAAAAACTCGTTAGGTTAAACAATCACTTTTTTTTCTATTGGCAAAAATTAATTAATCACTTTCCACCGTGGATTTTATTGAATTCCGAATTCAATTGAACGATCGAATTAAAATCAAATTAAAAAGCCCATTCGGGTCGTAAATCGAGCGTACTGACACGAAACGAAACAATTTTCATTTTATTCTCATTTACAGGCCTGAAAAAATAAAAATAGCGCATTCGTTGGATCTTGGCGAATTTCGTTTGATTTCTTGTTTTAATCGTTTACTCGCGCTCTGTACGAAGAGCAGTCAATTTCTGCATTTCATTGGGTACGCGTGGAAATTATCGGAACTGTGAATTGTCACTAACATCGTGCGAGAAAATTACGATAGGAAATGAGAGCTATAAATGCGGCGGGAAATAATAAATCACACGCTCGTTGCAACGATGGCGATCTAAAAAAAAAAAAAAACTTAGATTAACTATTTTCACGGATAAATTATATCATGTAACGTAAGCGTTGACGACGAACTCTGTCGAATAATTTTAATTCCTGGTTCTCGATGTTTTGTGAAAAAGGCCCTTGTACAAATTCAACAAAAATTTATATATAAATATATATATATATTCATATATACGGGGTGACAACTATGAGGTGATCGTGCATTTTTTAAGGGTCTGGAGCGGAGATTTTACCCTTGAAAAAAATACCATATGCATACTGGAAAAAAATCATCATTCCATTTTGAGGTTCATCAGAATAAAGATAACTCAAATCCGAATACGAAAAACTCTTGAAAACTTTTTTTTACGTGGAATTACATTTCATTCGTCCACTTCAAAATGCAGCATGAATAATTTTTTATTACGATTTTTTAAAATACGACGTGCATACTGGAAAAAAATCATCATTCCATTTTGAGGTTCATCGGAATAAAGATAACTCAAATCCGAATACGAAAAAAAAAATTTTACTTTTTTTTTTACTACTTTTTACTTTTTATTACTTTTTTTTCTACTTTTTAAAAAAAAAATTTACACGGAATTACATTACATTTGTCCACTTGAAAATGCATCATGAATAATTTTTTTTTTGATGACGGGATGCACAAAAAAGTTTTCCAGGAATGTTTCTTATTCGGTGGTCAATGATTTTCGTTCCGCCAGACGCAGAATGGTATTTTTATTTTATTCCAAATGCTCAATTTTTTTCTGGCAAATATTACTCGTGAAAAAAATGCGCTATATTTTTTTGTGAAACGGGAGTGTAAAAACCATTTAATATTATATTTTTCTCAGTGGCAAAAACTTCGCATGAGGCTCACAAAAACATATGGTCATCTTGTAATTGTCACCCTGTTGTATAAATGAATTTAATGATGTACTCGAAACATTTACACGTACATTTAACTATTCGTAAATTGTTGAACATATTGACATATTTGAAAATTCGGCAATATTTAAATATACGTGTAAAATGGATCTCGTATACCTACATATACATTCCCAGACATGTATTTTCCCGATGACATGTGCGTTTAAAGCTGCGAAAAAAATCGGCAAATTTTTAAGGAAAAAAGAACATGCCGACGAGAAAAATTTATGAAAAAAAAAACACATTTCGTACTCTTCTTCGTACGGATGAGGAAATTGAACGCCGGCAATTACGAGAGAACGATAATATTATAAAGCAATTTTAAAAAGAGACGAAATGAACAAAATTAATTTCAACTTAACAATAAAACCTCACCAACATTTTCGTGGTAATTTGAGGCGAAACTTCAAAAAAATTCGACGAATGTTACCGAGCCTGAGGAGAACGAGGTATAGGAAATAAAAAGCGAAGGAAAATCACGTTTATTCATTTCGACTGTCTCGAGTGTCGCTTCGTTGGCTCAAGTGTCGCAGCATCGAATCGCGTCGCGACGCGTGCTCGACGAAGACGTCGCGCGGCATAAAATCGCACACGGGCGGCCAAATATTTTCTGCAGAATGAAAAAAAAAATTAATCATCGAGAAAAAATAATTTAAAAAAAAAATATTTTCTTGTCCAAATCGTGTGGGATTTTTTTGAAGCACCGGTTTGTCGTTTTGCTATAAAAAAAGTAGCACGTTTCTTTTGGACATACAAAAATTGGTGTTCGGTGACTGAGTGGCAAGGAAAAATCCGAAATTAATTGAATGGCGGAAAATAAAATTACACAAATTTAGTTAAACGAACACGATGTAAAATAAACAATTGAAAAGGAGAGCTAGAGAGAGAGAGAAGAGTGAGAGAGAGATAAAAAAATCACGATTATCGCTCTCAAAATTTTGTATCAAACGCGTATTTTACCCGAAAATTTATCATACCCCCAGACGCCTTTTTCTAACTCCACCACCTCGAGACAAAGAGGCAAAATTCATCTAGACGGATCGCTTTGCCGGAACGTTTCGACTAAAGCCGTAGCCGGGTAAGTAGGGAAAAATTACCCCCGCATTTTTTCCACCGAAATTTGGAGTATATTCTGAGGTATAAAAAAAAAAATTCTGAAAATTTCATACCCGTCAACGCAATGGTTTTAGAAAAATGAATTTTTTTTAAATATCGAAAAAAAAATTTTTTCCGGAAACGGTACAGTGGATCGATTTGATTTTTTTTTTGGTACTTGTTCCGATCAAACGTGTTACGAAATAAAATTATAGAACATCTTGCGAAAGATTGAGGTTTGAAAAAAAAAATAATGTTCCTTGTTTTATTATTTTTTACTATAATCCACTTGAGGTACAATAGCGAAAATTTTTTCATATAATCTTTGGGTTTGTTTGGGTTTGTTTGGGTTAAAAAATTTTTCCAGAAACGGTACAGTGGATCGATTTGATTTTTTTTTTGGTACTTGTTCCGATCAAACGTATTATGAAATAAAATTACAGAACATCTTGCGAAAGATTGAGGTTTGAAAAAAAATAATGTTCCTTGTTTTATTATTTTTTACTATAATCCACTTGAGGTACAATAGCGAAAATTTTTTCATATAATCTTTGGGCACCTTCTTAGATTATATAATTTTTTCAAAATGATCGGTTCGGTACGCCACAGTGAAAAAAAAAGAAACACACTCTATTGATATATTTTAGTTATATAGTTCAGTTATTCAGTTATTATATATAGTTATTCAGTTATATATCAATAAATTCAGTTATTTTAGTTATATAACTGAAATATATCAATAAAGTGTGATATGTGACTAAATGATCGGTTCGGTACGTCACAGTGAAAAAAAAGAAACACACTCTATTGATATATTTTAGCTATATAGATATATAACTAAAATATATCAATAAAGTCTGTTTCTTTTTTTTCACTATGACGTACCAAACCGATCATTTTGAAAAAATTATATAATCTAATAAGGTGCCCAAAGATTATATGAAAAAAATTTCGTTATTGTACCCCATGTGGATTATAGTAAAAAAAAAACAAAATAAGAAACATTAATTTTTTTTAAACTTCTTTCGCAAGATGTTCTATAATTTCATTTCGTAACACGTTTGATCGTAACAAGTACCAAAAAAAAAATCCAATCGATCCACTTAAGCGTTTCCGGAATTTTTATTTATTTTTTTTATTAAAAAAAAATTCATTTTTCCAAAACCATTGCGTTGACAGGGATGAAATTTTCAGAATTTTTTTTTTTTGTACCTCAGAATATACTCCTAATTTCGCTGAAGAAAATACGGGGACAATTTGTCCCTACTTACCCGGCTATGGCCTTTGAAAAAAAAACCATCAATTTCTTTTCTTTTAAATTTTTATCTCGACCCTTCGATCTCACGACCCTTTTGGATTCTCAATTAACAGAACCAGGGACGAACTGAAGACAAAAAAGGCAAATATTATCGAAGAGAAATTAAATACCGCGTCGAATAATAAATACTCGTCGAAAGAATGTATGTTTGCGTGTTTGAGAAAATATTGTTCGTGAGTGAAATTTGCGAAGGGACGTAAAAAAAAAACGAAAATAAAAAGAGAGTGAGAAAGTTTGTGTCCCATAAGCTTCAGCACTAATCGAACTCGATGTGTAATCCCACGAGCGCCCAATGAGAAGACGAAGATCAACAATAATAAACGGGGAATAAAGTGTTTTTTTGATATTGTAAATATTCTCGAATAAATCATCGTTTTTAATCCACGACTTTCTACTTTTTTTCTTTCGTGCCTGTTCGCATTTGTTTTTTTTTTCATTCGGCAGTTTTTTCATCCGATTGAACCGGTTTTAGAAATTCGTTACCGTTGTAGAGTCTTGGACAGGGAACGAGCCAAGCGATATTCACGTATTCGCGCAGATCTCGGAGTATGGGCGATCGCGAACTCAAGAGAAATTCGATCAGCGTACTTTCGGGAAGTAGTCGCTGATCATTTTCGCGCAAGCTCTTCAGTACTTCCTCGATTGATCGTAGCTATTAAAGAGATAGTGAAATTCAAGCACTTTTATTTTTCAATAATTTAAATATATAATAATATATATTAGTATTTTATATACAGGGTGAGGCACATCAAGTGTTACAGAGCAATAGCACTCAAACTATTGATCATATCCAAAGTCGTTCAAGGTCATTCAAGGTCACCTCTTAAAATAAAATACAAATCTAAATGCTAAATACACAATACATAATACAAATTTTTATTTAGATTTGTATTTAATTTTAATAGGTGACCTTGAATGACCTTGAACGTCTTTGACCCACTGATGTTTGAATGAGCTTGAACGGCTTTGACCCCCAAGGTCACCTATTAAAATGAAATACAAATCTAAATATCTCGGATCACTACCAAATATTTAGATTTGTATTATATATATTTTAATAGGTGAACTTGGGGGTCAAAGCCGTTCAAGGTCATTCAAGGTCACCTATTGAAATGAAATACAAATCTAAATATCTCGGATCACTACCAAATATTTGATAGTGATCCGAGATATTTAGATTTGTATTATGAAATACAAATTTGTATTGTAAAATTTATATTATGTATTATCTCGGATAGCTACCAAATATTTGGTAGTGATTCGAAATATTTAGATTTGTATTTAATTTTAATAGATTACCTTGAATAGCCTTGAACGGCTCTGACCCCCTGATGTTTGAATGACCTTGAACGGCTTTGACCCCCAAGGTCATCTATTAAAATGAAATACAAATCTAAATATCGCGGATCACTACCAAATATTTAGATTTGTATTATATATATTTTAATAGGTGACCTTGGGGGTCAAAGTCGTTCAAGGTCATTCAAACATCAAGGCGGTCTAAGACGTTCAAGGTCATTCAAGGTCACCTATTGAAATGAAATACAAATCTAAATATCTCGGATCACTACCAAATATTTGATAGTGCTCCGAGATATTTAGATTTGTATTATGAAATACAAATTTGTATTATGAAATTTATATTATGTATTATCTCGGATAGCTACCAAATATTTGGTAGTGATCCGAAATATTTAGATTTGTATTTAATTTTAGTAGGTGACCTTGAATAATCCTGAACGGCTCTGACCCCCTGATGTTTGAATGACCCTGAACGGCTTTGACCCCCAAGGTCATCTATTAAAATGAAATAAAAATCTAAATATCTCGGATCACTACCAAATATTTAGATTTGTATTTTATATATTTTAATAGGTGACCTTGGGGGTCAAAGTCGTTCAAGGTCATTGAAACATCAGGGGGTCTAAGACGTTCAAGGTCATTCAAGGTCACCTATTGAAATGAAATACAAATCTAAATATCTCGGATCACTACCAAATATTTGATAGTGATCCGAGATATTTAGATTTGTATTATGAAATACAAATTTGTATTATGTATTATCTCGGATCACTACCAAATATTTGGGAGTGATCCGAGATATTTAAATTACTATTTCATTTTAATAGGTGACCTTGAATGACCTTGAACAACTTTGACCGCCTAATGTTTTTATGCGGCTTGAGGTCTTCCACAAGATGGTTGAAAAAAATCTACCATTCCATTTAAAAAAGTGTACTTGACCTTGACGTAGCTTCAACGCCTCCACCGATTAAAAAATAGGTTGGTCCAGTATGACGACCTTCTCGAACACAGAAACTTTTGTCTGAAACATTTTTGGATATGATCAGTAGTTTGAGTGCTATTGCTCTGCAACACTTTATGTGCCTCACCCTGCATATATCCATGTTTCTGGACGTCAGACAAAAGCACTCTGTTCTTATTTTATACTTCTTTACGTGATAATTGTTTTACAATTATTTATGAATTATTTATAGACGTGAAAAATATCGTGACTCACTTTCCCATGAGCGTTGCTCGAGACGTACTCGCAAAGTGTATAAACCTTGAGAAAACAATTGGTCAGCTGTTTCTCAATTTGGGCGAGCTCAGTGCCTTCCAATTTTTCCAACAACTGCGGTGGCTCGGCAGAGACCTTGAGCCACCTCGGAAAAAAGCGCTGAAGCGAAGGACTCGTTCAGGAAGAGGATAAAAGTGTTTAAAAAAATAGTGACGAAGGTATCGAGAGGAAAAAAAAAGATTTTTAGATATAAGTGTACGAAAAATACGAGTCACAGGGAGTCCAAAAGAACGTACTTTGTGAACGTGATGGCAAGGAGGCAAGGGCAAAACTCGACCAAGATCGATCCTCGTCTCTTCGTCGCGAAAAATTGCTCCGAGATGCCGAAAAAGTAATTCCTCCGACGTCTGGCTGATCGAATTTTTTTTTCATTGACAATTTTTCGAGCTAGTCGTCGACGCGCATTTTTTACCTCGATTATGTGTACAAAATACTGCGGGTAAACGACCAAGAGGCCTGTCACGCTGTCTTCCGGATATTCGGATCGGATCTTCTTAAAGATGCCTTCAAATTTCTGGACATCGGGAAACATCATTTTCTTTAATTTTTTCCGTAGCAATTATTTTATAATTATCCACTAACTATGAATATGTGTACACGTATTTTCTTGAAATACAGATTTTTCGTATTGAAATTACGAGCTTAAGGAGGTTGGAGCGTTAGCCACAATCCAAGATTAAATCTAATAAAAAAAATACATGTTATTGCTTAGACTATACTGAGTCTTTACAAATTTTTTGAACTTTTTTCACCACCAAACACCAGAGATAAAAAATAGTTTAATGTGTGTAATTTAACGTGCGGTCAGATGGGCAAGACTTTCACACTAAAGGTTATGTTTTTTTTTTAGCACCAAGATGAACCATTTCTAGCAACGGATTAACGCAAACTGGACCTTTGTAAACATTTAGAAAAAAAATCCGAATCTTGCCCATCGTAAACCATGGGCCAATAATCTCTTGATGTAAATATAAATAGGCATAATTATAAATTACTCAAAATTTCATTGTGAATTGTATAAAACATTCGTTGTCATAGTTTTTTTCATAATAATCATCGATAATGTTATACTTTTTCAAGTTGGTAGTAACACAAACGTTTTTCTACATTACGTAATAAAAATATTAAAATATATATAAAATATATAAAATATATATAAAAATTTATAAAATATATATAAAAATAAAAAATATTAATAAATATATTTAAAAAAATTAGCATATACAGGATAAATCTGTACCTCGTATGCATTTTTTTAAGGTCCATTGAAAAAAAAAATGAATAAATCGTCATTTGACTCGACTGAATCGCTCCAACCTCCTTAATTGATCATTATGTTTACTACTTAAAAATAAAATGTCGAGAGTTAATATTCGAAGTTTATTTTCAATTTGGATGAAATTAATTTTAATACTTTTTAAATGTATTTTAAATTTTGTTTAAATTTATCTTAATTCTTTTTTAATTTATCTTATTTTTGTGGCCAATTATTTTTTAATTTATTGTCACAGACACTGGTGGATGGGCGGTCGAGGTTTGGAGCGGTACTTTGAGTTAAGGGGTAAGGCCACTGTAAATTTTTTGAAAAATCGATTTTTTTTTATTGGCTTAAAAAATAGTTTAAACCCTCTAGTTTAAAAATAGTTTAAATCCTTTTAACTTCTTTTTTTAATTTTTTCCAATAAAAAACTATTCGCAAAACTTTAAACGCGTTTTTCTCGAAACATGGTTTTTCAAAATGGCACGCAGCATAACTCGAACAATTTTCATTTTTTTTACTTGAAATTTTAACCAGATGTGAACATTTACATTATCTTGAGAATGTCGATCGGAATTTTCAAGAACTTTATTTATTGATTTTTTATTAACAAAAAACTTGCCGTTTTTTTCGTCAAAAATCAATTTTTTTTTTTCAAACGCACGCCAAATCCACAAAAATTGATACTTTTTAAAATCCGATCGACATTCTCTAGCTATAGCCCTCTAGATTAATGGTTTTTTTTTGTTCTAGATTCAAAAGTGCACCAGTGGTGCTGCGTGCCGCGGAGCCCTGGAAGCAAAACATGTCCCGGGAAGATAGCTGTGGAACCGCCATTTTGTTTTTTTTTACTGTAAAAAAATTTTATAATAAAGTTTAATGTATGCCCGATAACACCATTAAAAGTTTTTTTTCAAATACCTTCAATTTCGGGAGCAAAAAATTAGTGAAAAAACCTTTTTTTTTGGGCCGTTACAGTGGCCTTACCCCTTAAGCAGCATTGGGCGTCACCAATACTCGGAGCGGTAACCGCTTAGCCGTGCACCGGCTGGCACATCAACCAGCGAGTGGAAGGCTAATACTTCTAATGCGCTGGTGTAAATACTTAAGGGGTTCCGTGCGTTTCGAAATAAAAAAAAGCATATGTTCTCTATTTTAAAACAATATAATACATAAATTATTTTATTCAAAATGTTAAGCACATAAAAGAGCAACATTTCAACGATATTAAAAAAAAATCATCCAAGAATTTGGGAAATTCAGCCGGTGGGACCGAGTTTCCGAAGATCCCTAAAAAAAGCGTCCTCGTGGGGGTCAGGATAACTCATGATAGCTTTATGTGAAATTAAAAAACCAATTTTTTTCTGTTAATAGATAATTATAGCTCGTGATTGACAAAGGATTTTTAAAAAAATGATATTTGAATTTTTGCCCGAGTTGTTTGGAAAATAGTTCAATTTTTGGTACAATTTACATTACGTATAGCCTTGTAAAATTAGTTGTAATCGAAAAAAAAAAACCGTTCAATCAGTAGCCAATGCTATTTTAAAGAAGTGTGCAAAATTTCAATAAGATCGAAGCATTAGGTTTTGAGAAATCGTGTCTACCGACTTCGAAAATAATGTTTTGAGAAAAATGCGATTACCTGCGTCGCTCCCTTCCGGTCTTTCCCAACCGGAGGGAATTTCCAAAGGCTCTCTTTCCTAGACTTTTACTTCGGTTGACTTGAAATTATGGGAGAATATTCTAGACATATTATACTATTAGATAATAAAACAATAGAAAAATGGATTTTTTGATATTTTCAAACCCACGTAACCCCTTAAGTTAAGGAGCCATGAGTGTAACATTTTCGAAATATCGATGTTTTTTGCATTATCCGATAGCATAGACGGTTATAAACATGCTGTTCAATTTTTGGGGCAATATTCGAATAATTTCGGTCACTACACAGACTCCCTCACAAGGAACATCCCTCAGGTTACACCCTTCGTTTTTGTTGAAACATGGATATGTTATAAAGCGCCGAAAAGTAAGCGATACGTTTTTTTTTATTGGCGGAAAAACGGTTTTAAGGGGTGAAATCACCCCTCGAAAAAAGGCATCTCTAGGGGTAATATGGCAGTATCACACACAAGGAGTCCACCGATTTTAACGAAACAAAAACAAAAATTCTTCTAATCCGAAGCAATGAATAATCAACTATAGCGACATTGCAAAAAAATTAAGGGGTAAACCACCCCTATATTAAGGGGTGGTTTCACCCCTTAAAACCGTTTTTCCGCCGATAAAAAAAATACGTATCGTTTACTTTTCGGTGCTTTATAGCATATCCAAATTTCACCAAAATCGAAGGGTGTCACCTGAGGAATGTCCCTTGTCAGAGAAAGTGATTCGAGCAGCGGCGTGCACACTCGAAACATTAAACGCGTTTTTCAAAACGGTGTACATCTCAAAGAAAGACTTTTCAAGCTATCCGTCTCAAATTTTGACAGAACATTCTTCACACCATTCTTTATTTTGCTAGAAAAGCTTTTTTTAATCTTCGTATACTTTTTAACGAAAAACCGTCGAAAAAAGTAGGCTAAATGCGATACTTTTTTCAAACTCCTGCCATTTTGTCAATTTTTATTTTCAAAAAACCTCCATAGCACGATGGCGGCTTTCATGCTGATTGATAATGTTTTTACAAACTTTGTTTCAGATAATATTTACGGCCACAACTGTGTACACTGTGAGGACCCCTTTTTCGAGGACATTTCGAGCCGTTGAAAAAAATGTATAAAAATAAAACTAAACGTTTAAAAATGTATTTTCTGTTCTTCATGAGTGCTCTCATTTGACACAAAAGAATCAGACTAATAAGCGTATTATAACGATCGAAAAAAAATCGCAAAAGTCAGCTATTTTTCGACCCGTTAGTCTGTGATGATTCGTTAACGGAGACTTTGTCCTTGATTGTGCAGCGGGAGATGCTAGCGGCTCAACATGAGCGTCTAGAAGAAGAGGAGGGATTCCTCTATGAACCAGGCATTGCCGATTAGCGGTAATTATAAACACATTACAAAACTTCAAACGCGTTTTTCTCGAAAACACGTTTTTAAAAATGGCTGACATTCTCCTGACCGCTGTAATTAACATATCGACCTGAAATTTGGGGAGCGTACTCAGAAAATATGTCTTCACGGAATGACGGATCATTTTTCCGATAGATACATTTTTGCATTTATTATTTGTCTTTTTATGCGAAAAAAAACGCGAAAATTCGATTTTTTTTTAAATTACCACCATTTTCCGAAATTTGTACTAAACGAAAAACCCATCCGTCATTCCATGACCAAAGGGTCACAGATTGATAATATGCTTTGAATTTGTGTTTCAGATCAACAAAGAGGGGGCAGTGATGTCAGCCGTTTACCTCCCGCGATTTGGGGACCTGCTTTCGCGAAGCTGCAACGGCCGTCATTTTGGATTTTTTTTCAAAAAAATGTTTTCAACGTTCTGTAAGGTAAATGTCCCAATTATTGAACAGCTAAGGATCTGGGGGATTGAATTCGGTGAGAAAAAAATATAAAATCAAGAAAAAACCATCGCTTTCGGGTTCAAATGATACTTTGATATTTTTTACTTTCGAAAAATCACCCTTTAAAGTATTTTTAAATGATTTCAAATGAAAAAAAAAGAATAACAATGTGAAGCATGCAAATGTCCCAATTATTGAACACTGGAAGTGCCTGTGTCCGTAATATTGAACAGGCATGTCCCAGTTAGTGAACACTCTCGAGCATTCTCTTTTCGTTCTGAAAATATTATTTCGGTTACAATATTAAGAGATAAAAGCAAAATGAAACACTTAAATAATCTTTTGTTGATCATGTAAAAATAAAAAAATATATATATAGACTCTTTCGACAGGTTTTTGGTTCATTCGCATTTGGTTTATTTTTGCTTTTCGACTCGAACTTCATTTTATTTTTATTTTCAGCTTCCTCGTTTTTATGTTCTGTGTTTGTTTGATTTTGTCGCAGTTTGGCTCCCTGAAATATCGGAGAGCAAAAAATAATGAACAGTACATTCGTATTTTTAAGTTACATTTAGGTTATATTCTCTTTTTACTTTCCTTTGTTATGTTTATTGCACGAAAATACAAATAAAAAATATATTTGACGATCTTAGAGTTATTATTAAAAGAATAAAGGTAAATTTATTCAGGAACTTACAGTTTTTGTTTGAATAAATCCGATTCACACGATCTGTCACACGTTAACTGTCTCGATGTTTTGATGGGTTTAATGACGCCATCTTGGAGAATTTGAGTGTTCAATAATTGGGACACACTGCATTTTCTATGTCCCAATGATCGAACACCGTATTTTTTAACATATAATTAAATTAAAAAATTTCATAAAAATTGTTATTTGTAAGAAATTTTCTGAGGAACCTGAAACGCCTTTACTTTTTGAGATGCGACAGTTTTTGAATTTTGTATGCCCTTACGCATGAAGCGGCGCGTCTTAGCAAAAACGATAAGCAGTTACCACGATACGTCAAATCGGGTCACCGTTGCTGATTAAATAATTTTTGCTCTATCAATTAAAGCTTTTTTTGCACAAGTAAGGTAACATTTCGATAGCTAAAAGTTCCATATATGTAATGAAATGTTTATAAATACGTAAATGCATTCAGGTGAATGAGAAACAATAAAAATACAAGATAGTGTTCAATAATTGGGACCTGTTCAATAATTGGGACATTTACCTTGTATCACGAATAAAAGCAAGAGAAAAAACCGCACTCAAAAAGCTTTACTCGTTTCCTTGAGAAAAAATATAAACACCTGAAATATGGCACTCCAAGGACAAAGTCTCCGTTAAAGTCTGTGCGCCAGAAAATCAGAAGAATATAAGGGCCGTCTATACCGCCCCGGGTTATCCACACGTTCCCCGCATCCTTAGCAAACTCGGTTTAGCGTAGCTCAAGACGGCTGTGGGCGCAACGGTAGTTAGGTTAGATTAGCGAGGCGCAAGTAGGATAGGCAAGTAGGAGGTAGGATAGGAAGGGAGTTCAATTGTTTACGATTATACGTAAAAACCCGAAAGGGCATACGTTGGAATTCAGAAATTAATTCAGACCCCAATAGACAAATAAAATAAATAAATAAATCTACTGTCTATTTATCTTTCATTCACGGCATATTTATTTAAGTAAAAAAATATATTTCCAATTTATTTTAAACTTATCAAAAGTTCATATCTTATTATTTTAAATGTATCATAAATGTATTTCAAATGTATCTTAAATGAATGTTTAATTATATTTAAATGTATTGTAGCTTCTTGAGATGATCCCTCTGCAAGATAGCCGCTGCCCTTCGAGGGTGAGCAACCTGCACGAGCAGGTGACCGTGGTCCTCCGTCACTCCCTCTCCTAGTACGCATCCGGCACATTTGTCCTGGTTTTTCCGCTCTTTTATCACTTCGTGAACGTGTGTTCCTGCGACGTGGCTTTTAGCCGCGTTAGTTTCTCCTCCAGTTCCCGCATGCTGTCTGGGAGTGAGGCCGAGGGCGCTCCGCCCTTCTTCGGGTTTGAGGCGTACTTTCGACCCCGGCCAAAGATGCCCACTGAATATCCGCACTTCGATCGCAGTAGTCCCGCCGTAGTCCGCAAACCGTCTTCTTCTTCGTAGCTCCTCAGCAGTATAGTGCCTCCTGAATAGTAGCCAGTGCTCATGGTCATCGCGGTTTTGGCAGGTATAACCAATGTCTTCAGTGTCTGCTCGGCATAGTCATTGATCCGAATAGCGAGACCCCAACCCCACTTGTCTTCGGCCGGTGTCACCATATGGCCGTGTCCCACCCATCCGATATCCCGAGCTTTGATACCCCCGGCTGAGTAGTCAACCACCCATCGGAGCCCGGCAACAACGTTGAAACCGGGATGACTCTGGTAGGCAAAGGACCAGTCGTACATGTCGATCTTCTCCAGGTCCACCCGCATTAAGGCTTTTTCCAGCCGAGGCGCATCTTCGCCTGTGCCAATCTGCCAGTAGCTGTCACCCTGCCAAACTCTCTCGGAATCCCCGAAAAGGTAGACACCCCCATTCTCGGGGGCCTCTTGTGCGATAGAGTACCCGCCCCACGTGGTGTTGTCAGTCGTTCGCCACCAAGATGACGGGGTTCGAACGCCCGTTAGCGTGCTCGCAACGAGGTCCTCTTTATAGTTCATGTTCCAATACCATCCGACCTGCTTTGTGATGAACTCTTGCGCGAACCACGTCGTTGTGCAGCCTGTTCCGTCTTCCCTGACATCGCCTATAAGACTCCCCCAGTACATGCTCGGGATGGAATTCACGCGAGGGAAGGCAATCCCGTCCTCCTGGCCCGCGGCTTTTTTCCATTCCTCGAAGGCTCTCCTGAGGAAGGATCCGCGCATCAGCCGGTCAAGACCTCCGGATCGCTCCCGGGCCGCTACTTGTAAAGGGTTCTCGACGTTGTACGTGTCTAATATCGCGAAACCGGCTGCTAACGCGATATTTGCCATATTAGTCCACATTCCCAATGATACCATCGCCCTGGACCTCGCCTCGCTCCGCTCAACGTAGCGCTGATCCATAGACCCTACTGCCGCGCTCCCTCCGTAGTCTGGGTACGAAAGATCCGTTACGATCGGGTCGGGAATGAGCCCTAGATGTTCCAACACCCTTACGGGCGCTCCTCTCGACTTCTTGACCCACTGCTCCTGCTCTCGAACGGCGTATGTCTCCACCTTCTGGTGCCATCTTACCGTCAGTGCCACGCTAATGGAGTTGATCTCTAGCCAGTCGATCCCCTTTGGTGCGTACGGCTCGATGTAGCGTGAGAAGGCAGACTTAAGCGAGCGGTACTCGGTCAGTAATTGCGTAACGATAGCCGCAATGGTAGGATTCACGTTGTAAACGGGTATCCGAACTCCGTTTGGTACCCCGCCCCGGTAGTTCGTAGTGACGACGTTATACGCAGTCGAAGCCAGCGTGACAGACCCAACGAAATAGCTTGGCAACACGAATATGATCCGCGATGCACCCTCGTAGATGTCGACCAACCCTGCGGTACGTGCGAAATACACATCCTTCTTGTGTTCTTCCTCCCCGATCTGGTGAACGTCGTGTACGTCGAAGACCATGCCCAACGGATACGTCAAGTGGGATACTATCCAGCAGTACCGCTCTATGTGGCTCCATGGCTTTTCGTCCAGTGTAATTACCTTCACACTGGCGGAGCTGAGCAACCATTCGAACCCACACTCCGCTTGGTCTACCGGTATGGACCCACCCCGGTATAACGACCACTCCAACACCTCCATGGTCACGAATATGGCTTCGTAGGACCACTGGCCCACTGAATCGAGCGTCACGATCTGAGGGTCCTTAACGACAGGTGGTACCCATGCATAATCTACACCCGTAGGTTGTAGAATGCGCCGTTCGCGTAACTCGTCGTACAAGTCTATTTTCAAGGCCAGTGATCTGTAGTCGTGTAGTTCCACGCTGAGTGCTCTCCGTACAGCCGTGGCCATCAGCGGTAGGCCTCTGCGGAAGGCTGGCACGCAATCGTCATCATCCGAATCTGAGAGATCTGGCCATTGTGGAGGCGCTGCGGCGGCATCTATCATCTGGGCACATAGGCCGGTTAGCTTCATACAGCGGAAGCCGTTCGGTTCGATCGCTACCCCCGCCCACTTCAACTGACGGTTGAGCCGTATCCACTCGGGATGGGGCACAAGATTCGGCTCAGGCAAGTAAGCTCGGAATTGCCTCTTCTCTACCGGAACCCATGACGCGCTTGCTATCCGTTGAAGATAAGACTGTTTACGCTGCTGTGACTCGGCAAGCTCGGCTCCTTTCTTCCTCGGCGCTGCGCCTAAGAGGCCTGCAACCTCGGTTCTCGCAGCCGACGGCGCGACGCTCCGAGTACTCGACTTTGTTGCTGTACCCTTAGGCGGAGTGACGTAACTGCCCGATCTCTCTGCTGGAGGCTCGTCGTCCTCAACGTTGGTAGACGAGCCGTCCGCTCTGGAGACATCCGAGTCACCCTCGGCAAAGTATTGGTGGAGGGTGCCGTGGTTGGTGAACGCCATGTGGGCGTTGGACACACCTCGGGAGAAATACAGTGTAGGAGAGTGCGTAACGAGATCGCGCACGGCCTGATAACCCATAGGGGCAACATTGGCTTCGATGGTTTCATTGTTCCAAAATCTCAAGGTACACACATTATGGTATTTTACGCGGCCCTCGGTTGCGTCCCAAGGGGTGTCGATTTTACCGTTGTCGCTGTGCATTTCCGTGTTGTGAGCTGCGTGCCGCCCACCGACATTCAGTCCCTCGGCCAGTGAAGAAGTCATCGTTCTTGAATTGCGTCGATTCGTCAAATACGAGCGGGAATTTCCGTCCCTTGATCGCGGCGAACAGGCAGGACGGGCATCTAGCCCTGAGCTTGGTGAAGTTAGCGCCACGACTTTTGAATTTCGAATTATTTCTTTCCAATCGTTTTTAAGTCGTTTGTAGGTGATTGTTAGAACAATTCGAGTGTTTGTTAGATCAGCCTTTTGTTGGAAAATAGAAATGAAAAACGACTGTAAAGTCAGCACCGCGATTTTTATTTATATCGTCATTGACATTCTTTGGGGAGTCATTCGAGTAATCGTTTGTAAGTGACGCATACTCATTTTAAAACGTTTATTAGATCATCGTTTTCGGAAAGAAAAGTAAATACCATATGTGGTAAATTCTCTGGGTATGGTCATATTACCAGATAAAGTTAGGGCTGAAAATTCATTACTTTGGTATTTCTACATAATAAATTACCCAACCGGCGTGGAATCATTTGTAGGTGACGAATATTCGAATTAAAACGGTCGATAGATCATCGTTTCCGAAAAAAAAACGGTAAATACCACATGTGATAAGTTCTCCGCACATCGTCATATTACCCGCTAGAGTTCCTGCCGACAAATTAATTACTACCGCATTCAAGGGGCCATTCACTACTGAAATCATCTAATCACCTCAAATGAAATCACGAGCGAAATCATAAGAAATCACTCGATATCATCCGTCATCGTCGATTTCAAAATACAGTACTACCTCTCTAAGAGAGCGGTCTAGGGCGGTTAGGGGAAGAAATTCTCGAGAAATTCGTCGCCGAAGCCTTCCCCCACCGCTAGGTTAGCGCGCTCGAAAATCGCGCATGTGGTAGCGTGTATGTGTTTCTCCACTCGAACTCGATAAGAGAGCGCGAACGAAAGTGTTGAGAAAACTGTAAACGAGTTGCGGAAAGTGTACTGGCGTTTCGTCGTTTCATGCGTAAGTATATCTCATTGAATATTGATGTGTAAATCTTTCTTTTTCTTCACGTTTTTTTTATTCTGCTGTTTGGTATATTTTGTTGTTGCAATATTATAACACATATGAAGGAAACATTTGTAAGACTTTCAATAATTGTTGAATTATCTTATTGTTCGCAAAAATATACGTAGTATATTCGTTATCGAAACTCGAAAATATATAGTGTACAAAAAAAATGTAACTAACAATTTATCTTGTGTATATACTTCAAGTTGAAATATACAATGTATATACATGTATAAATATTTCATTTTTAGATATGCTGTACGATATTTGAATTTATTACTACTACTCATAAACATATCTCTAGTATAATGTAGCCTCGATAATTTTTATCAATATCAATAATATTCTATGCTGTGTTAATGTCTATTAAAATATATTTTACTTGCATTAAATTAATACTTGAAATTTAATTATGGTGCATGTTTTTTCTCCGACTTTACGGCTTAAACGTATATATTATTATACAAAGGAATATTATCCATTTGACAATCGTGCGACGTGCGATTTTCTGAAATCGCTCGCGATCTCTTATCGAGTTGTCCGCGACAAACTCGAGAGGCCTCGGGTACACTGGACAGCTCGAGCTAGGTGGGGGAAGCCATAAAATGCGCTCAAGCGGAACGGCGGGGAAATTCTCTCTTAGCGAGGGCTCTCTTAGAGAGGTAGTACTGTATCCTGAAGAATGTTTGAAATCTTCTTGAAATTATATGAAATCACATGAAATCACATGAAATCATGTGCATTCATGAATTCTTTATTTTACCAATAATATTCATAATAGGCACACGTTCTCAAGCGCGATTGAGATCTCCACTCTCGCTACAATGTTGTGCATGGTTTCCCGACCGTTATGTTTTTTCGTTCAAGCGCTTTGTCCAACGCTTTGCCGCTTGTTGAACGTGTCTCAACAAGCGAATCTCGGGCGAACCAGTGGATATGGTAAAAAAAACATCTCTATAGTTTAATGCGAACTCCACCAAGAGTGCTATAAGCAAGTGGCTACAGTGAGTGGTTTTCCGGTTGCTGAGATCGATGACCACAACTTACTCGACAATAGTTAATACCAGTCTTCTCGAAACCATCCACAGGATTAAAAGAATACAGCTCCAGGACGATATTTCTTCTGGACATCTAACTGAAAATACGAACGTTTTTAACTATCCTCGAGCGAAGCGACCAAATCTTTCAACACAGGCAGACTTTTCCGTTCCGGATATTTACAATATTAATCGAGTCATAGAAAAGGCGAAGCAAGATGCATTTGATAAAGTCCAGACATTAGGGATGACTATCGATATTTTGGAATGCGATAAATTTGCTTTGAAGCGCGCAGAAATCGTTGACGAAGCGAATGAATCGGATGCAAACAACCCGAACCAAGATTTAGACTCTCTTGCCGATAAACACGAGGACGGATTTTTTTCAAATACTCACAATGACTTATTGCAAGATTTGAATATTCTTTCTAATGTTTCAGAGTCGATTGAATTGAAAAAGTATGACAAAGTAAAGATTAAAGTGCACGAAAAAAGTCCGTTTGTCGTAGTGAAAGATCGCCAGGAGAATGAGTTTATCGTGCGGAAATCGTCTATTTGTTGGCTATTAAATAAGGGTTCATGCCAATTGAGCAGTGACCGACTGCAAAGAGTGAAAGATTCTGAAATTACTCGCGCTACAAACGTACGAAAATCCGAGACTAAAATACAAGAAAATGAAGCATTCATAAAAAAGTGCAATGAGATTTGTATCGGCGATTGGTGCCTATTCAAAAAATCGAATAGCTCCAAGTGTTTCGTAGGCCTAGTATTAAGTTTTGCTTACGTGCAAGGAAATACCCTTCGAAGTCACGAGTATTTCAGTGAGTATGCACGTATAAGCGGTAATACCAAAGAGATTGGAGTCTTATGTAATTGGTATGAATCCTCCAAAAACAATACTGATTTAATTTCCGTGCCAATGGATGTACACGGCTATTTAAACATAAAACAATACCACGTTACCATTTCTCCACCGATTATAACGGATAAAGGTTTAAAAATTGATGACGCTGTGTATAAAAAAATAAAGAATTTATTGTAAACTGTATGTATCTTTTTTATCGTAGACCTAGCCTTCTTTCCTATTTCTTTACGCTAACTGATATTTTGAAATCATGATTCGAATCATATGGTTTTTAACGAAATCACTAAAAATCGGAAACGATTCTTTGAAATCATGTACAGATTAAATTATAGAAATCATACACGAAATCACATGAAATCAACTGCTCATTGAAATCATTGGTGCACATAAATAAAGAGTGAATGGCCCCTCGACCGTATTTTTACACAATATGACTTAATCGGCGTGAAATCGTTTGTAGGTGAAGATAGTTATTCTAATTAGATCTTCTGAACCTCCAAATAGACCACACACATACACACACGCGCACACACACACACACACACACACACACACACACACACACACACACACACTGTCGCACTGTCTCCGAGGACGCTATCAACGTTATCGTGGGAATGCTGCCCATTGAGGTGCTCGCTGAGGAGCGTAGATCGATGTACCAGCAGAAGGGAGCTAGAAATCCCAGTTATGCAAGGACAGAAGCGAGAGCAACCAGTTTCAACCAGTGGCAGACGATGTGGGATGCCTCTACCAAGGGAAGGTGGACACATCGACTAATCCCGAAGGTGGAGATATGGGTGAACCGTCTACATGGGGAGCTCAACTATTATCTCACTCAAGTGATCTCAGGACACGGCTGCTTCCGGGCTTATCTCTATAAGTTTTCATTATGAAGATTCCCTGGACTGCCCAGCATGTGTAGCAGTCGAGGAGAACGCTGAACATGCATTGTTCCAATGCCCACGGTTTAGTGCCTCCCGCGCGATAGTCGAGGATCAGCTGGAGACACGCATCACCCCGGACAACCTGGTTGAGTTGATGCTGAAGTCAGCAGACGCATGGACAGCGGTATCGGCTTATGCTGCCGCAGTAATGAAAGAATTGCGACGTGCAGAACGCGCGAGGAAGAAGACGACGCCGGAAGACAAGGCAGTCAAAGATGAAATCAGCGACACGAACCCCTAAACCACTCATACCATCTCGAGTGGAACGGGGGATGTACGGTCGTCTGACAGCACTGTAGGAAGAGCTGCGGCTAAGGCCTCTCCCGCGATGTAATACCTAGCGGTCGTCCCGCGGGAGAATTTGTAAGGCCACAGAGGAACGGGGGTTTTTAGTAGGTGCAAGCCCGACACACGGCAATTATTTGCTACGGTGCGCAGGCATTTTCCCGCTAAACCTCTTTAAAAATTAAAAAAAAACACATATATATATATATATGAATAAATATATTTATAAAATATATTTATTCATAATGGTAGACGCAAATGTGATTGGAACATTGAGGACATGGAGCCAGCATAGGAGCGAAGGAAGCAAGGACCCAGGCAGCATAAATGTCCAATTAACGTCGATAAGTTACCGCTGTCAGGTTACCTTTAAGACATGACCGTAAGATAACTATTCGACATCTTTCAAATGACATCCTGTATAATGCTGCCGTAAAGTTCTATTTTTTATGATATCTGACCAAAGTTGCCAATATATCTGAAAAATTCTTGGACCATCTAACGCGTTTTTGGAAAACAAACAATTGAAAGAAAAAAATTTGCAATATTTTTATTACCGCCCGAGATATGAATGTTTTTACGTTTGTTCAATTTTCTACTGCTGTAATAAAGATTTTTGCAAAATTCGAGCTCCTCAGCAATCCCTACGTTTCCGGCCATGGGATTCAATAAAATTATTCCCTTTACGAGCAATTATGCCATAACAGTTATCGATGTATTTCGATCGACGGCTCGCCGCCGAGCGCGCGGCGTCGACCACTCGGCCGGGCGGCGCGGTGGGGATGCCCCCTCACTCCGCAGCCTAGCGCGAGCGGCTTAGTTAACAAATATAATAACTTACTTAAAAATGGCCGTATAACAATTTTTTTTCATTTCACGTGATTTTTTCTTGCGCACGCGATGGTGTTCTTGAAAATTATGTTCACCCCATAGCAGCCCCATGACCATGTTTCTTACCAATTTTAAATTTAAACATACTTTAAAATTATTTAACTGTGGATGGGAAAAGGTATCATAGATAAATCTTTTCTTAGACACTGTTTTATTCGCAACAATAAGCTAGCAATTTTTTAATCAATTTTTCTTCATCATCTTTATTACAACAATAGAAAATTTAACATACGTAAAAACATTCATATCTCGGGCGGTAATCAAAATACGGCAAACTTTTTTTTTCAATTGTTCTTTTTCCAAAAACGAGCTGGTCTCAGAATTTTTCAGTTACCTTTTCAACTTTGGTCAGAATTGTTATTTGTTTATAAGCAAAAATCTAAAATCGCCAAAAAAACAGTATCTATTTTCAACGAAACGTATTTTTTTTCCAGATCGCTTGTGCATGATGACACGAAGCTCCTCGATTTTTTCCACCCTGTGGGCCTTCATCGGGAAATGCTATTGAAGGGCAAAGATTTTTCGATGATCGCAGATTGTTGCTAAACTATATCTCGCAGATCGATAAATCTTGCACGATTCTCTTGAGGTTTGGCTCCTTTACGTCATGTACGAGTTTCAAACCGATATGTTGATAAACACCCGATTGCGGTTGCAAAAACGATATGGAGAATTTTCATTTTCATTTGCCATTAACCGCTTAATTAACAATGTTAGCACTTTTTTCAGGACCTTTTTTACAGAGGACGTTATGATGAACAAATTTTATTCGAAACTTTTTTCGATAGGACGCGTTCCAAAAAAATTATCTCAAAAATATCCATTTCTTAATTTTCAATAATTTTTTATTGCTAAAATATACCTTGGAAATGTCCGAAAACTCAGGACTATATTCTTGTAGGTCCAAACAACCTATAAAAAAATTGGCCAGCGGGTGGGCCTCTTGAATAGGTCTTATGCTAAAGTAACTGGACTACTGTCTTTTGCTTCCGCATTAAGCTGCGAATTTGCGCCACAGTGCGTGGTTTGGCGAAATAAATGTGTGATGCCAATACGGCAAGTTTGCAGCAAATATACGCAACAATTACCTGCTGCAACAACGGTACTGATGCGGCAAGCTCCAGATTTGGAGTGATATTATTTTTATATCGCGTTTCAGTCATAAATGCACCACGCTGTGACGCTCCGTTGCCGGTAAAAACGAGGCAAGTTATCGCGGCATTGATACGGAAAGTTTGGAATACGTTATTCCAGCAAGGTTAGGGCACATTGGCGGCACGCTGTGACGTTCCATTGCCGGCAAAAACAAGGTATATGGTTATAACCATAGGCAGATTCGCTACGACAAATGTCATGATCATAAAATTAATTATATAAGTTGAACCAGTTGGAGGGTCGAGTGGTTAGCGTGCTTGCCTTCTAAACCAGCCCATCGTGAAGTCGCGGGTTCGAATTCCTGCCTCGTACTTTTGGGGAAAAATAATTACAGGGATGACGCGTAGCCCTCAGTCATTCGCGGGCGTCGCACACACGAACGTTACGTGTGTGCGATTGTATTCCATCAAATTAATTTATTTTACCCTCTTTTTATTCCCGTCTGTCCAGCTACCGGTAATGCAGAACTTCATTTAGCCGGTCACAACACCGCAATAGCGGGTCTCGTTTATACCGGCGAAGGAGCGTAACGGCGTGTTCTAAATATGCCGGCAACGGAACGTCACAGCAGGGAGACTAGAGTAAAGGAGTGGACACTGTGTGCTAGCGATGTGGGTCCAAAATCAAGGAAAATAAGAGTTGTAGGTGGCGTTGCAATCGGCTTTCCCTTATATATAGACATACTCTCTTGCTTAGCTTTCCGTCGGCTACTTTTTCCTGTAATGCGCATGTCTAAAACCTTTAGCTACAAGTATTACTATACATCGGGGAATTGCGATCGCAGCACCCCTTGCGGTCACTTAAAAGTCGGGATTTTGGGGCTGTCTTTCGCTGCTTATCTCCTATGGAGTGTCCACTCCTTTACTCTAGTCTCCCTGGTCACAGCATGCCCCCAATGTGCCCTCTCCTTGCCACATAGCGTATTCCAAATTTTCCGTCTCAATGCCGCAATAACGTGCCTCGTTTCTGCCGGCAATGGAGCGTCACAGCGTACCTCCAATGTGCCCTCAGCTTGCGGAAATAACGCATTCCAAATTTTCAGTCGCAATGCTGCAATAGCCCAGCAATGAACGTGCTTCAAATGTACCGCCAACATTCTGTACTATCGTACTGCAATATTAAGACGGAATGACACCTCATCGCGGTCGTTATGGTAGAACAATTATAGATTCCCAAAAATCTCTGAAACGGCTCCTCAGATCCCGTCGAAACTTTGCCAAACGACGTCAAATACATAGACGAATAGCTGTCAACCCCTCAAATTTTCTGAATTTGAGAAAAAAAATGTAGATTTGCTTATCATAAGACAATTTAGTTTTTTTTTCTCACATTCAGAAAACTTGAAGGGCAGACAGGTATTCGTCTATCTATTTGACATCGTTTGGCAAAGTTTTGACGGGATCTGAAGAGCCGTTTCAAAGATTTTTGGGAATCTATAATTGTTCTACCATACCGACCGCGATAAGGTGCCATTCCCTCTTAACACCAGTGTTCACGCGAGGATGCGCGATGCTGTGCTGCTAGACCACAGCTTAAGAGAGAATGACACCTTATCGCGGTCGGTATGGTAGAACAATTATAGATTCCCAAAAATCTCGAAAACGGCTCTTCAGATCCCGTCGAAACTTTGCCAAATGACATCAAATGGATAGACGAACAGCTGTCTTCCCCTCAAATTTTCTGAATTTGAGAAAAAAAATGTAGATTGACTTATCATAAGCAAATCTAGTTTTTTTTTCTCAAATTCAGAAAATTTGAGGGGAAGACAGCTGTTCGTCTATCTATTTGACGTCGTTTGGCAAAGTTTCGACGGGATCTGAAGAGCCGTTTTCGAGGTTTTTGGGAATCTGTAATTGTTCTACCATACCGACCGCGATGAGGTATCATTCCCTCTTAATGCGGCGGCAAAGGATGCCATTTTTCCGTCACAACGTGCTCTCTCTTGGCGTGGTGTTGCCATTGTGTTGTCGCCAAATTTCTTACTGGGTACGTATCGCTTACTTTTCGGTGCTTTATAACATATCCAAATTTCAACAAAATCGGAAGGTGTCACCTGAGGATGTTCCTTGTCAAAGAAAGTGATACGAGCAGCGGCGTGCGCACTCGAAACATTAAACGTTTTTCAAAACAGTGTACATCTCAAAGAGTTTTCGAGCTATCCGTCTCAAATTTTGACACAACATTCTTCACGCCATTCTTTATTTTGCTAGGGAAGCTTCTTTTAATCATCGTATATTTTTTAACGAAAAACCGTCGAAAAAAATAAGCTAAATACGATACTTTTTTTTCAAACTCCTGCCATTTTGTCAAATTTTATTTTTAAAAAAACTTCCATAGCAAGATAGTGGCTTTCATACTGATTTGATAATCTTTGTACAAATTTTGTTTCAGATAATATTTACGGCCGCAACTGTGTACACTGTGAAGACCCCTTTTTCGAGGACATTTCGAGACGTTGAAAAAAATGTAAAAAAATAAAACTAAACGTTTAAAAATGTATTTTTTATTCTTCATGAGTGCTTTCATTTGACACAAAAAAAAATCAGTAGTTCGGTTAGATTAGCGAGGCGGTAATAGGATAGGCAAGTAGAAGGTAGGATAAGAAGGGAGTTCAATTGTTTACGATTATACGTAAAAACCCGAAAGGGCATACGTTGGAATTCAGAAATTAATTCAGACCCCAATAGACAAATAAAATCAATAAATAAATCTACTGTCTATTTATCTTTCATTCACGGCATATTTAAGTAAAAAAATATATTTCGAATTTCTTTTAAACTTATCAAAAGTTCATATCTCATTATTTCAAATGTATTACAAATGTATTTCAAATATATCGTAAATGAATGTTTAATTATATTTAAATGTATTGTAGCTTCTTGAGATGATCCCTCCGCAAGATAGCCGCTGCCCTTCGAGGGTGAGCAACCTGCACGAGCAGGTGACCGTTGTCCTTCGTCGCTCCCTCTCCTAGTACGCATCCGGCACATTTGTCCTGGTTTTTCCGCTCTTTTTCACTTCGTGAACGTGTGTTCCTGCGACGTGGCTTTTAGCCGCGTTAGTTTCTCCTCCAGTTCCCGGATACTGTCTGGGAGTGAGGCCGAGGGCGCTCCGCCCTCCTTCGGGTTTGAGGCGTGCTTTCGACCCCGGCCAAAGATGCCCACTGAATATCCGCACTTCAATCCCAGTAGTGCCGCCGTAGTCCGCAAACCGTCTCCTTCTTTGTAGCTCCTCAGCAGTATAGTGCCTCCCGAATAGTAGCCAGTGCTCATGGTCATCGCGGTTTTGGCAGGTATAACCAATGTCTTCAGTGTCTGCTCGGCATAGTCCTTGATCACAATACCGAGACCCCAACCCCACTTGTCTTCGGCCGGTCTCATATAGCCGTTTCCCATCCATATCACCCATCCGATATCACGAGCTTTGATATTCCCGGCTGAGTAGTCAACCACCCATCGGAGCCCGGCAACAACTTTGAAATCCGGATGACTCTGGTAGGCAAAACCCCAGTCGTACACGTCGATCTTCTCCAGGTCCACCCGCATTAAGGCTCTTCCCAGCCGAGGCGCATCTTCGCCTATGCCAATCTGGTGGTAGCTGTCACCCTGCCAAACTCTCTTGGAATTGTCGAAAAAGTAGACACCGTCATTCTCGGAGGCGTCTTGTGCGATCGAGAACCCGCCCCACGCGGTGTTGTCAGTCGTTCGCCACCAAGATGACGGGGTTCGAACGCCCGTTAGCGTGCTCGCAACGAGGTCCTCTTTATAGTTCATGTTCCAATACCATCCGACCTGCTTTGTGATGAACTCTTGCGCGAACCACGTCGTTGTGCATCCTGCTTCGCCTTCCCAGTTATTGCCTATAAGATCTTCCCAGTACCTGCCTGCTGCGGAATTCACGTGAGGGAAGGCAATCGCGTCTTCCTGGGCCGCGGCTTTTTTCCATTCCTCGAAGGCTCTCCTGAGGAAAGCTCCGCGCATCAGCCGGTCAAGACCTCCGGATCGCCCCCGGGCCGCTACTTGTAAAGGGTTCTCGACGTTGAACGTGTCTAATATCGCGAAACCGGCTGCTAACGCGATATTTGCCATATTAGTCCACATTCCCAATGATACCATCGCCGCGGACCTCGCCACGCTCCGCTCAACGAAGCGCTGATCCATTGACCCTACTGCCGCACTCCCTCCATAGCCTGGGTACGAAAGATCCGTTACGATCGGATCCGGAATAAGCCCTAGATGTTCCAACACCCTTGCGGGCGCTCCTCTCGACTTCTTGACCCACTGCTCCTGCTCTCGAACGGCGTATGTCTCCACCTTCTGGTGCCATCTTACCGTCAGTGCCACGCTAATGGAGTTGATCTCTAGCCAGTCGATCCCCTTTGGAGCGTACGGCCGAATGTAGTGTGAGAAGGCAGACCTAAGCGAGTGGTACTCGGTCAGTAATCGCGTAACGATAGCCGCAATGGTAGGAGTCACGTTGTAAGCGGGTATCTGAACTCCGTCTGGTAGCTCGCCCCGGTGGTTCGTAGTGACGACGTTATACGTAGTCGAAGCCAGCGTGACAGACCTCACGGAGTGGCTTGGCAACACAAATACGATCCGCGATGCACCGTCATAGATGTCTACCAACCCTGCGGTACGTGCGAAATACACATCCTTTTTGTGTTCTTCTTCCCCGATCTGGTGAACGTCGTGTATGTCGAAGACCATGGCCAACGGATACATCAAGTGGGATACTATCCAGCAGTTCCGCCCTACTTGGCTCCCTGGCTCATTTTTGTTCAGTGTAATTACCTTCACACCGGTGTAGCTGAGCGACCATTCGAACCGACCTTCCGCCTCTTCTACCGGTATGGACCCACCCCGGCGGAACGCCCACTCCAACACATCCATGGTCACGAATATGGCTTCGTAGTACCACTGGCCCACCGAATCGAGCGTCACGATCTGAGAGTCCTTTACGACGGGAGGTACCCACGCATAATCTACACCCGTAGGTTGTAGAATGCGCCGCTCGCGTAACTCGTCGTACAAGTCTATTTTCAAGGCCAGTGATCTGTAGTCGTGCGCTTCCACGCTGAGTGCATTCCGTACCGCCGTGGCCAGCAGCGGTAGGCCTCTGCGGAAGGCGGGCACGTAATCGTCATCATCAGAATCGGAGAAAGTTGGGAATGGTGGAGCTGCTGCGGCAGCATCTATCGTCTGGGCACATAGGCTGGTCAGCTCCATACAGCGGTAGCCCTGCGATCGGATTGCCACCGCCGCCCACTTCAACCGACGGTTGAGCCGTATCCACTCAGGGTGGGGCTCAAGATTCGGCTCGGACACGTCAAATCGCATACACCTCTTCTCTGCTGGAACCCATGACGCACTTGCTATCCGTTGAAGATAAGACTGTTTACGCTGCTGTGACTCGGCCAACTCAGCTACTTTCTTCCTTGGCGCTGCGCCTAAGAGGCCTGCAACGTCGGTTCTCGCAGCCGAAGGCGCGACGCTCGAAGTACTCGACTTTGTTGCTGTACCCTTAGGCGGAGTGACGTAACTGCCCGATCTCTGCGCCGGAGGCTGGTCCTCCTCAACGTTGGTAGATGAGCCGTCCGCTCTGGAGACGTCCGAGTCACCCTCGGCAAAGTATTGGTGGAGGGTGCCGTGGTTCGTGTACGCTACGTGGGCATCGGACACACCTCGGGAGAAATACAGTGTGGGAGAGTAAGTAACGAGATCGCGCACGGACTGATCAACCGTAGGGGATACATTGGCTTCGATGGTTTCATTGTCCCAAAATCTCACCCTATACACCATTACGTATTTTCCGCGGCACAAGGTTGCGTCCAAAGGGGTGTCGATTTTACCGTTGTCGCTGTTCATCTCCGTGTTGCGAGCTGCGTGCAGCCCACTGACATTCGGTCCCTCGGTCAGTGAAGTAGTCATCGTTCTTGAATTGCGTCGATTCGTCAAATACGAGCGGGAATTTCCGTCCCTTGATCGCGGCGAACAGGCAGGACGGGCATCTAGCCCTGAGCTTGGTGAAGTTAGCGCCGCGACTTTTGAATTTCGAATTATTTCTTTCCATACGTTTTTAAGGTATGCCTTTCACGAACCCAAATATTTTACACTTCACTGATTTTCGTCTATAATGAAGTAAAAATACATCCCCGTATACTGGTAAAATTTCAAGCCAAGTTACCGAACCTTTAACGAAAAATTACGGCCCTAAAAATCGTCTCACTTATACGGCGCTTTATGGACATGTCACGCTGGCCACATTTCTTTCTAATAATTTATACACTAAATAACTCTAGATGCCCAATACAAACTGCAAACAGGTGTAAAAAAGTCTTAAGATTCCGAAACGACAATAAAAACAGAGGGTCACCGAACGTTTAAAGAAAATATTAATGTTAAAACTTGGAAAAATGTGGTTAGCAGAAGAATTTTTGTAGCCGTGACGTTTCAAATAAATGTAAAAATGTCTCAATCTACTAAATTTGCGCGAAATTTTTAATTCTAGTTTATCGTTGTGTATAATAATCCATTATAACTTGTTTTTTTTTATTAAGCGCAATTATAATTTACCGACGATTCAGAAGGCCCTGCTTATGCCCCCACAAAATACGGCCCTCCGCGACAGGAATACCTTAAGTCGTTTGTAGGCGATTGTTAGAACAATTCGAGTATTTGTTAGATCAGCCTTTCGTTGAAAAGTAGAAATAAATGACCGTGAAGTGAGCGCCACGATTTTTATTTATATCGTCATTGACATTCTTTGGGGAGTCATTCGATCGGGAATCGTTTGTAAGTGACGCATACTCATTTTAAAACGTTTATTAGTAGATTATCGTTTTCGAAAAGAAAAGTAAATACCATATGTGGTAAATTCTCTGGGTATGGTCATATTACCAGAAGAAGTTAGGGCTGAAAATTCATTACTTTGGTAGTTCTACATAATAAATTACCCAACCGGCGTGGAATCATTTGTAGGTGACGAATATTCGAATTAAAACATTGGTTAGATCATCGTTTCCGAAAAAAAAACGGTAAATAACACATGATAACACATGATAAGTTATCCGCACATCGTCATATTACCCGCTAGAGTTACTGCCGACAAATTCATTACTACCGCATTTTTAGGCCCCGTTCCACAACTCTCGGTTAACCGAGTTAACCAGAGTTTAGCCAGCTCAGCGTGGTTCTGATTGGTCCAGTCGCCCTTAAACTTCGGTTGACTCGGTTAGCCGAGACTTGTGGAACCGGGCCTTACACAATATGGCTTAATCGGCGCGAAATCGCTTGTAGGTGAAGATAGTTATTCTAATTAGTAATACAATGCTTTATATTTCCCGCACCTGACATTGTTTCGACAGATCGACGTTGAAAAGCATGGAGGTTAAACTCGCCTGATTGAGTAAAAAGAGACGGAGATAGAACCAATGTTGCCAAATATCAAACCTAGAAATACCACGCGAATCGTTGGAATAACTATTTTATCATGTTTCTAATTAAATGTGAACATTCAACAAACAGATTACTATGATAAAATGTTTACTAAAAAAAATTACTATACTAAAATGACGATGGGATTGAGAAGAAACACGTCGGACTATATCTGGAAAATGGAAGCAAGGGAGTAGGAATTGAGATGAAGAAGATGGCGGCGGAGTATATAGGGAACATGGAGCCTAGATACCAGGAGGTTCAGCGAGGCCTTTCAACTCGTCCCCAAAACGAGAACAAGAAATGATGGCGCTGGGGTGCTCCGCAACCTATATGTATATAGATATACGCTAAACATGGGTGTGATCTAAGACAGATCACAGATGATGTACCTAACCCTCATTAGTGTTAAGGGATAACCCCACTCTAGGATTTTGGAAAGACATTTTCTTTCCTAAAAATACTTTGGTGTCATAAAAACAATACGGAATTGGTCCTGTAGCAATTTTTTTTATTTAAAGGTTCAATTATCGCTTTGGCCGCAGCGCCTTGGAGCGCGCGCTGAGTTGCTCGTACAACTTTAAACGCGTTTTTCTCGAAACCACTTTTTTCGATCTCGGAAGACGGATTACTCGACCACCTTTGCATGTATCGATTTCGAGGTTGAAATTTTGACAACAGCTTCACAATTATATTCTTTGTGGGAGTACGTATCGGTTTTTTGATTAAATATAAACTTCTTTTAATAAACAATTTACTGTTTTTTTTGGCAAAAAATCGATTTATTTCCTTCAAAGTGCGGTATTTAAAAAAAAATTAAAAGCAAATTTCTAGGTAGTCTCATAGCTAATAATATATAATATCATTTTTTTTGGTTTTTGTTTCAGGTCTTATATTTTACGATAAAACCGTTCTCCCGTGAAGCTATATGTAAAAAAACACGTTTTTCTAGATGGACTATATTGCCGCCATTTTGAGTTTGAGCTTGAGATCTTTTCTCGCTTTTGCGTTTTTTTCCGAACCGTCATGAGGAAATTATGAATCGGCGGATATTTTGACGTTTGATGTCACGATCGATCTGTCGTGAGGTTAGAAACTCATCCGATCACTTTCACCTCGTTGACCAATATATTATTATATATGTCGGTCGCGCTGCACCCCAGCGCCATCACTTCGGGACATTTTCGGGGACGCTTTTTTCAGCGCCTTTGCATTGCCGCTGAACCTCCTGGTATCTAGGCTCCATGATAGGGAAGATCATGGGAATGGAAGAGAAACGTTGGCCCAAAAAATGCTTGAGGGAAGAGGCGAGATGAATGCAGAAAGGGAACGCGACTAAATGGGGGAAATAAGTGGAAGTAACGATGAATCAGGCGGGCGAGGGACAGCCTGGAGGCACAATGAGGTGATGTAACAAGGAAGAATGGGCGAAGAATACAGGAAGGGCACTGCAAAGCATGACGAGCCAGGAAATACAGCGAAACGGAGAGTATAAAGAGGTCCGGATACTGCACAGAATCCAAATACAGGAAGAAAGAGCTGGGGAAGGAGGAGCGCTGGAGGAAAGGAGCTATGCAGAAGGAAATCAGAGAGACTTGTGAAAAAACACATTTGAGAACGTAAGGAGGCTAATATCCGTATTCATAGTCTCTCCTTATCTCAAGGATAAAGGACGCCTTAACGAAGGCTTCCTTGAATCTCAGAAGTGTCCTTGTTTCATAGTCACAACTCGGCTCTCCCTTCTAGAAGGTTGACATATTTAGGGATATGTGATTGCTTATGGTGGTAACACCGGTGATAGAAGCGCCACTCGGCTTTATCTGAAACTAACTCAAACCGCTTGGCTCTCGATTGTCAAGCCGCCATCGAAATCTATCCACAATTTCCTCAAAATCATCATCAAATTCATTATCAGAATTGTGTAAAAAATCGTTATTCATTATGGCGAGTAATTATATGCAAAACTTCTGTACGAATTTCCACATGGTTTTAATTATTTATTGAGGTTACCCCGTACACTGATACACTCCGATACGTTTTACGTGGTTCCAATTGCTTATTTCGATTACGCCGCGAATTGTGATACGCCTCGAAACTCTTTTTACGAGTACCAACAGTTTTTTTGATCAAACTCCGTTCACTGCGATACATTTCGGAACCTTTTCCGTGCTCCACTTTTAACTGTTTTTGAGGTTAACCTGTAGACTGGTCTGTGATACATGTAAAAACTGCATAGACGCCAAGCGCAAGCGTTAGTCGTATGAAACGAAACAGCCAATCACAGTGCCGAAGGTTTCCTCAAGGAAGCTCGAGATCTGCCTTGAAAGGAGGCCAATAAGGCTCCTTGTTCTGTCAAGGGAGGTCTATGAAACGCGAAATGAGGAACAAGTTGGGCAATTTGAGAAGCCAACAAGAAAGAGGGTAGATGCAGTAAGCAGAGCAGAGCTTCCTAGCAAGATGAAAAAACAAATAGGAATAGGTAGAACAGGCGAAAGGAGAATATGTAAAAAGAGAAGAAAGAAAGTTGTAAAAAAAAGTATTGTGATGTAAAAAGGGAAGAACAGACGGGAGGTGTAAAAACCCGCAAGGATGTACATGTGGAATAAAAGTACTATATGGTAGACGCAAATGAATTTAAAAAATATTCCTGAAAAATCATCGAATCGCTAGTTTCTTTATTTCCGCTATTTATTTCAGCCTTAATTTATTATATTATTCTATTGATAATGAATCGAATCAATAATTAAAAAATGTGACACTTACCTTCTGTAAATTTTCTTCGGTACCGTTGTACGTGCCAAAGTACACCAGCCTCGTAACGAATTGTTGCTGGAAACAATTTAGTCGCCTTAACGAGACGAAAATGTAGATTTTGGAAATTATTTTGAGAACATAATTTATTCTGAAAATGGATTTTCATAATATTTGAAATATTGTTCATTTAAAAAATGTTTTATTGTGTTTTGAATTCATTTTATTATATATTTTACTAACTAATTACCATTTCCGCTGCCGCCATATTTCTCTTGACGAGATCGAGATAACTCTTGCGCACCGGTTCGGTCATTTTCGATTACACTAATTTTACAGTCAAGAATACTAACGATAAACCGAGCGATTTTCGATTCTTCGTTCCTAAGCGTTGTTTTTTAACGTTTCTGCGGAATTCGTCTTCGTCGGCGAATTTTTATCGCCGATAACACCAGCAAAAAGCTTTTTTCGTTGCGAGACATTCGCGATTGATTTTTGTTTCTCACCGCCAAGTCAATTCGCGTTGCACAGTTGCGAAATATCGTAGAGTGCCATCTAGCGGATTTCCTCAACGATCACGGGAGAAAAGTGGGAATCACAGATTGTTGAAGCCGGTATCTTCGGTACCGACGATTGGTAATATAGCGCATCTTTACCGATCGTCGGCAAGGCAGATCGCGGGATAAAAATCGTCGTCGGTGTTCCAACATTTGAGTACGAGATTTACCACGACAAAGTTATTTGACCCTATATTTATTTATACACGTCCCAAATCCCAAAAACAAAGTCACATGGCCTGCAAAATACTGCAAAGAAATCGATGCACATAAAAAAAATATATAAACGTTACGTTTCGCTTACAAGTGATGTCAGTCGTGTCATTATCCTAAAGATTAATAATACTGCTTGCGAAAGTAGTACGGCGATTCAAGCTCGACGTTCAAACGTTTCGCGAACTTGAATCTTGAGATTTTTTAACCCCACTTGGGTTACTGTGAGATCAACAGTAGCGATGATAAAACTAAAAATAACGATTTTCCCGGGGGGGGGGGGGGGAAGAAATGTAAATGACGACTTCCGGTGTGACTTCTAACGTTCGAAAAAGAATTTCGAATTGCTCTCGGAGCTCGTGTTTTTTAACCTCAAAATGGGCGTTTCTTTTACGAAGTCAGCACACGCGAACGCAGCGCCCTACTCGACCACGTTTCACCCTAACCTCAAATTCGACGCTTCGAAACATCGCAGAAAAAAAAAACAAAATTACGAGAACGTTCTTTGTCTCTCGTAGACCCGTAAAAATAAACTTCCGGCCAATGTCAATGGAAATTATCCGCGAAAAGTGAGGTTATGTGAAAACCCGCTATTTTCGCGGGTGAGATTAGTTTATTTTTTGGATCTCGGACGATCGAGGATAGGTGGCGGTGGTGGCGAGGGCTCGCTCGGATTGCCCATCCAAACCGTTTTACTAAAACGACCCTTAATCACCGGCCCTTGCCATTTGTTACCTGCCGTCCCGGGAATGCTCGGCTTCTCCGCTGTTATCGTCGCAATGCTTACCGTCCTGAAACCCAAGAACAACAATAGATCGACTGAATTTCATCCTTCGCCCCGGGACCATAAAAATATTCATTTTCAAACGCTCGAAACGATGACAAAAAAATGGCAAACATTGTTTTTCCAATTTGAATGTAAAACAAATTGAACGTTAATTTACTACCACCGATCGAAAATCAAATGAAGATAAATTTTCAATTGTTAACCCTACGTTTACACACTGGGTCATTTCGACCCGGACAAATTTTGAATAAAATGCTCACCTTTCCAAAATTGGAAAATGTTCCGTAATTTTTTACAGCCAATTAATTTGATTTCTTTCCGAATTTTAAGCATGTAGACATATTGAGAAATGTTTAAAGTGTATCCCTGATTAAAAAAAAATTAAAACCGACCGAAGGGTTGTTAATGGCAGGTGGATGAAGCAATATCCGGGTCAAATTGACCCAGGGTGTCAAAATCGTGGCCAAATATAAGTGTCACGAAGGTTTAAAACGAGAATAAAAATGAACTAACGATAAATTTGGAATAAATTGTACATAAACTCACAATACATTTTTTATAATAAAATAAGGATTGTAGTCTATTTTCAATTTAAAAATTAATTTATGAAAAAGTAAAAATAAAGTTATAATATATTTTAAAAGAATTAAAAATTAATTTAAGACGCATTTGAAATAAATGTACAACACATTAAAATTAATAGTTTAAAACTTTCGATCAATTAAAAATAAATGGACAATTCGTTTAATAAAATGAAACACAAATTTCTCACAAATTGAAAATAAATTTACAATATATATATATATATATATATACATACAGGGTGTCCCATTTTAATCTTACACCTGAATTTTCTCGAAAAATATTGCTCGGACGAACTATTGTGTGGAACAAAACTTCTAGGGATTGAAGGGGGACGTTTGCAAAAAATTTATTTGAAGAGCCAAAAATGAAAATGGCGGCGTTACAAAGGCTGACATGTTTTTTTCAAACGGAAACATAACTTTTTTTTATTGCCAAAAAATTTGTCAGCTGAGAACTAAAAACTTTTGTTGAAAATTTTTTTTGATAAAGTTCATAGTTTTCAAGTGAGAACATCATTTTCAATTATTTCAGATGTATCGAGGCATGCAACCTCCTACGCTTTGGCTAACGCAAATGCCGGTGGTAGGGACAATTAGACTAAATGTCTCACGGCAAGCCGCTCAATGTTGTATTTTCGAATGTATGACCACTTGAACAAAAAAAGAATCAAATTTTTTTGTTGAAAATTTTGGTTTTTTCGTTTTCAAATTTGGACGATATTTCATGAGAAAATTTTGGAGGAAAATCGATGAAAAATAGTTTTTTTTCCATTTTAATAGCGTTTGTGCCATTTTCAGGCCAAAAAACGTGTTTCTTTAAATCCTTGACGAACTTTGATCACGATGGGTAGAAAAACACACACACACACACAAATCCTGGATACATCTGAAATAATTGAAAATGATGTTCTCACTTGAAAACTATGAACTTTATCAAAAAAATTTTTCAACAAAAGTTTTTAGTTTTCAGCTGACAAATTTTTTGGCAATAAAAAAAAGTTATGTTTCCGTTTGAAAAAAACATGTCAGCCTTTGTAACGCCGCCATTTTGAATTTTGGCTCCTCAAATAAATTTTTTTCAAAGGTCCCCCTTCAATCCCTAGAAGTTTTGTTCCACACAATAGTTCGTCCGAGCAATATTTTTCGAGAAAATTCAGGTGTAAGATTAAAATGGGACACCCTGTGTATATATATATATATATATATATATATATATATATATATATATATATATATATATATATATATATATTAGGGTGGCCCTTGATATGGGTAAAAAAAAAATTGATCGCGCCGCCCTCTAAAACGGTTCGAAATAATAAAAAAAAATCTACGCGAAGCCCCAGCTATGTCCGTTAAGAGAAAGGCGTGCCTGTAAGCATGAGCTTAAATTTAAATATCAATTTTTCTTCATGATTGGAGAAATTTCGATTTTTTAAATCTAGTTTATTTGTCAATTTTTCAACACGATATTTCTGTGGTTTAAATAAATAAATTCGTACTGAACGAACTAGTATCGATATCTGATGTGTACATTTTTTAAATATTATGTTTTTTTCCGACCAATTGGATGACTTGTGCGAATAAATAATTTCTTTGTTTTCAATAAAACGAACAAGCTCGCCAAGTTTAAAATCCTGCCAAGTTTAAAATGTCCCTATGCATTTTTGCGAAAGTAATTTTCAAATACATTTTTTATCCACAACACTGGAAGTCTGATCTCAGTGAAATATTAATGTGTTTGTATCTCAGCACGCAAGGAATATTTCTAACAAAATTTAAAAAAAAAAAAAACAATTCTGGCCAATCCGGAAGTTCGATGTGAATGGTTTATCGTGAATTTATATCCTTCGTACTTAATAGATTTTTCTGACAAGATGCAAATTTAAAGTTTGATTTTGATGTGATTAAAAGCGTTCGACAGCAGCTAAATCAAACTATTGTTCCAAAATAATAGGATGGTAAAACTGAACGCTCGTCAAATCTAGTATGGAGGACCTTATTGTTTGATCTGTATATTGAATACGAATATACAATAGGTTCGGAAAGTAAAAAAAAAACTGACAAACTAGATTTAAAAAAACGAAATTTCTCCAATCAAGAAGAAAAATTGATATTTAAATTTAAGTTCATGCTTACAGGCACGCCTTCCTCTTAACGGACATAGCTGGGGCTTCGCGTAGATTTTTTTTTTATTATTTGGAACCGTCTTGGCGGGCGGCGAGATCAATTTTTTTTTACCCATATCAAGGGCCACCCTTATATATATATATATATATATATTTATTTATTTATTTATTTATTTATTTATATATTTATTTATTTATATATTTATTTATTTATATATTATATAAAATGAATGTACCGTAAACTTAAGATGATTAAACAATAAATTAGAAAAAAAACACAATATATGTGCGAAGAAAAAAAATTAATTTTCCATAAATAAAAAATAAACAACATATTTTCAAAGAATTGAACATTATTGTTTAATAAATTACAAATAAATTCACAAAACATTTTAACAGTATTAAAATTAGGTTGATCCAAATTGAAAGTAAATTTAGAATAGTAACAATGGCTATTTTATTTTGAAGCAGTAAAAATGATCAATGAAGCTCGTAATTTAAATACAATAAATTCCTATGCGTGTGACCATTGTCCCACGCGTTCGTTTACGAAGGATACGAAATCGGGCAAGGAAGAAGGTCACAGGAGAATAAAAATGGTAATAATGAAAATAATTTTAAAAAACACGCGTGTACAACGAAAAAGACTTTTATTGTAAATCGCACAAGTGACACGGGGGGGGGGGGGGGGGGGGGACTAAAAGGCACGCAAAACGCAATGGGCCAAAAAAATTGGTGAACCAAAAATGGAATTTGCCTCGCCGCCTTTTAACTTCGTGACCCTTGGAGTCCGCGCTTTGTCCCTATTATTTTTTTTCCCCCCAGGGTACGATTACCAAAAAGTTCGGAACAGCGAAAAATATACTTTTTTTTACATCTCCATAATCGGAATAATGAATAACAATGTACAATTGTGTCGGATGTTCCTCGTGATTCGGCGGAGTAGCGCGAGAAGAAAAACCAAGAGAGAGAGAGAGAAAGAGAGAGAGGACTTTCTGTGGCTCAGTGCCACGGCACTTGATTGGGATGGCTGATGGAACCCAATTTGTAGTACCTTGTCGTTGAGAGTGGCTGCTGATTACCGCCCGGATGACTAGGTGGCGTAGCGATCTGAGGAATTTCCGCGCTCTGCGCCGAAGTCCCGTCGCCCTTAAGCACCGCGACGCACTTCCAATTGTTTATGTAATTCTCCTTCCAGAGTCGTACGCAACCGTCGTCACCGGAACTCGCGAGTATCGTGCCCATTATGTTCCAGCAGACGCGCCATACCGTGCAATAATGATCGTCGAATTGAGCCGCGGTCGTTATCTCGAAGCGTGAGAGGCCGTTTTGTGCTGTGTCCCTGGTGATCGTTCGATTTAAAAAGTATCGCAGGGCGCAAGAATCGAAAAAAAGAACCGATATTGCACGATTTTGCACGATTTCTTCCTTACCGACAGTCGGTAAGTTTTTTGCATACAACTCAAGCTATCGGTAGTGTTTTCGATTATATGCTTCGTTACCAACAGCCGGTGAGCAGTTTTTAAGTAGAGAAAAATCGACGAAATCGTCGTTTGTGTTTCAGATTACATATTCCTTTGTTACCGACGGTCGGTAATGAGTTTGATCAAGATAAAACGGAGAAATCGTCAGCGATAAGTTCTGGGATGCAGTTCTCTCGTTACCGATGATCGGTAAGCGATTTCAAAGAAAAACTGGATGAATTGTGGGAAGGGCGTGTATAGCGTAACGTTTACCAGGGCACAAGAATCCAAAACACGATTTTGCACGATTTCTTCCTTACCGACAGTCAGTAAGCCTTTTGCCTACAACTCAAGTTGTCCGTATTGTTTTGGATTATATGCTTCGTTACCAACAGCCGGTGAGCAATTTTTAAGTAGAGAAAAATCGACGAAATCGTCGTTTGTGTTTCAGATTACATATTGTTTCGTTACCGACGGTCGGTAATGAGTTTGATCAATGTAAAACTGAGAAATCGTCAGCGATAAGTTCTGGGATGCAGTTCTCTCGTTACCGACGATCGGTAAGCGATTTTAAAGAAAAACTGGATGAATTGTGGGAAGGGCGTGTTTACCATAACGTTTACCAGAGCGCAAGAAATCCAAAAACATCATTTAGCGAGATTTCTTCCTTACCGACAGTCAGTAAGCTTAATGCATAAAATTTAAGTAAGTAATCGGTAGTGTTTTCGATTATATGCTTCGTTATCAACGGCCGGTAAGCAGATTTTAAGTAGAGAAAAATCGACATTTGTATTTCAGTTTACATATCCTGTCGTTACCGACGGTCGATAATAAGTTTGATCACGATAAAATGGAGAAATCATCAGCGAGTAGTTTTGATGTGGTTTTCTTGTTACCGACGATCGGTAAACGATTTCAATGACAAAATGGACAAATTGTGGGAAGGGCGTATTCAATGTGCAGCTCCCCTCGTTACCAACTGCCGGTAACGAGAACAGAAACGTGCTCAATCGGTAAAAAAGTAACGATTTCTTTCCTAAGTTAAAAATCGTTACATTTCCGTTACCGACGGTTGGTAACGCAAACTACATGAAACCACTCGTCGCAGCGCCGCCTGTCGCATTTCTCGCGAAGATTTTGCACTTACGGTTTCAGCGAGAAATACGGAATCGGAGAGATACCGATGAGAAAAAAAAAACTTACTGCATTGGTTTGAGGGTGACGATTCGAACGTCTTTCGTGGCGATGGCGAGAGTGTGAAAGCTTCGGCCCAAATTCGGCGCGAACGCGATATCGTGTACGGGATCGACGACGTTCGAGAGAGTTTCCGTTTTCGCCCATCGCCGGCTGTTCTCCGAGTACTCGTAAATGAATACCTTGCCGCCGCCAGAGGCGCTCGAGTCGTCGCTACCGACCGCGATCATTGGAGGATGAAGTCTGAAATACGGGGAAGCCCCGTTTTATCGGTTTCGCTACAATATGACTTTGGTGCGTTCCAAACTCAAATTTACGTTGCAAATAATTTATTTTACATCTCGTATTGAATATTTAACTACTTTTTTTTGAAAATGTATCTGTTTTTCTCCGAATGTATTCTGGGAGTGAACAAATCGAAAACAACGCATAGAAATGGAAGAGTGCCGGGAAGAAAAGGGTATAGAGAAAAGCACTAATGAAACCTGGGCCAGGTAAAGATGCGGAAGTATAGGAAAAGGAGGTAAAACGAGATAGCCGGATACCCTATGCCAGTGTTGTAGGAAGAAAAAAGAAAGTCTGGAACACGTACTTGAATGCGGGAGAATAAAAGAAAAAATAAACAAGGAAGTGGTAGATGGTTAGGAAAAATGGCGAAGAGGCGACAGGGAAAAGGCACTAAAGGAAAAACGCATAAAGAAATGAAAGGGAAACCGATCAAAGAATTGTGCGAGCATGTGAGAGCCTTTGAATGCATAGTACGAAAGGAAGCTTAACGGAGACTTTGTCCTTGAAATTTAGCATTTAAACACATTACAAAACTTTAAACGCGTTTTTCTCGAATACACGTTTTTAAAAATGGCTGACATTCTCCTGACCGCTGTAATTAACATATCGACCTGAAATTTGGAGAGCATACTCAGAAAATACGTCCTCACGGAACGACGGATCGTTTTTTCGATAGATACATTTTTGCATTTATTATTTATCTTTTTGTGCGAAAAAAAATGCGAAAATTCGATTTTTTTTTTAATTGCCGCCATTTTCCGAAATTCGTACTAAACGAAAAACCCATCCGTCATTCCATGACCAAAGGGTCACAGATTGATAATATGCTTTGAATTTGTGTTTCAGATCAACAAAGAGGGGGCAGTGATGTCAGCCGTTTACCTCCCGCGATTCGAGGACCTGTTTTCGCGGAGCTGCAACGGCCGCCATTTTGATTTTTTTTTTTTTCAAAAAAAAATTTTTTAACGTTCTCTATATCATAAATAAAAGCAAGAAAAAAACCGCACTCAAAAATCTTTACTCGTTTCCTTTAAAAAAAATAAAATGTAAACACCTGAAATATGGCACTCCAAGGATAAAGTCTCCCTCAAAGAAGAAAAAGGACGAAAGAAAAATGTTAACAAAAAAAAAGAAGAAACCATGTACAAAGATTTCAATATACAGAGGGGGTCAACTGTGTAAAAACGCGCAAGAGTATGCTTGGAAATAAAGAACTATACTACTATTTACCAATTTCTTTCATTCAATGAATAAATTTAAAAAGTGTATCACAAAACAAAAAATAATTCTGTTTGCGTTTGAGTCTGTTCATCAACTTCGGCTATAACATCGCGAAAAATTAATTATCCAAACTATATTTCCCATTCATCAACGATACATCAACCAAGGGCTACAAAGTGTCTCTTTTGGAACGAATACATTTTATGTCTCCGCAGCGCATAACCGCTAAATCCTAAATAATGAAGAATTTAGAGGATACGTAATAAGATAACAATAATTAAGAAAAGACTTTCGTGAAATGAAATAAATGATAAAAAATTCACAAGGGCTACGAAAACTCTCTTTTTGAACGAACACAGAACCGGAAATAGCTTGATAACGGATTCCTCATTATTACATAATAAATAGAAAAACAAAATAATAAACGCGAACAAAATGACTTTGATTGGTTTTAAATTTTCTTCGAGTGTACGCAGCGAAAAAACGAAAATACCTGGATAACGATGGATTCCAGGTGAGACAGCTGCACGCGAGTTTGCAGCTAATGTCGTGCTGCAGCGTCCACTGGCTGAGATTCATGACGTCTGGGGCCTCGTAAATTCTGATGACGCCGTCGGCGCTGCAAGTGGCGAGCAAGAGTCCGAGAGTCTTAGGGCCGAACTTGACATCTGTGACGGATGTTCTGGAGTCCACCAAATTGGTTCTCCTCACCCAGTGTCGCATTCCCCGCTCCCCGGGACCCGAACCCTCGCCGACTGCACTCCACATTCGTTATCTCAAAATTAGGACTCTCCCTCCGGTCGGGCTTGGGCGTTCCGAAGGTGGCTCTTACCTATTTCTTCCCAAACAGCGGCGGTCCTGTCGAACGAGCAGGTGGCCAAGACCTGGCCGAACTCGGGATGCGCCCAGGTGACTTTCCACACGGAGCCGCTGTGCGCCTTCCAGGACGCCGTCAAGTGCCAACTCTCGTGCTCGTCCTCGTCCCATACCTGTAGCCAGATCGTCAATGACCCTCGCGCAATTTACGGCCAAGCTCCGTCGCTAGCCCCGAGAGTCACAGAGCCCCGCCAAGTGCCACTTTGACGGAGATCTCTCGACCCCTGCCGCCGTCAACTATATTTCTACACCAGCCTCTGTGCCATCGCCGAACCATTTTGACGGCGCCGTCAAGATTCCGTCATCGCCCAAAGAAAACGCAAGTTTCACGTCATGATTCTTCTGTTTGGATCTTTCGTTACGTTAAGCATGATCGGAATCTCCTTCGTCAAAATGTTTTCATTGTCAAAGCAAACACGCATTTCCCTGCTTTCGATTTCTTCATCATGAAAAATATTCACATATTTTGCAACAAATTGGTCTGATGACGGTTTGACGGCAAGTTATTGACTGAGCAAGTTATGCAACAGAGTGCGTTGAATTTTATCGACTAAATCGAATAAATAATGAAAAGAATAATAATATGAACAATGTCAATAAGAAAAAATAATAATAACAATGACGATTATAATAATGATAATTACCTGAGGAATTGCCGTGTGGAATGGCAAATGCCATGTGGAATTACTATTGTTATCGAATTTTTATTGTTCTCGATATTATTGTCATTATTACTATTGAATTTTCGTTTCTCTCGTAATTATTGTTATTGTTAAAGTTTTATTTTTCTCGAAATTATTAATGTTATAATTATTTCGAGAAAAGCAGAATGGCAAGAATGAATTTTTGCATCTTCATGAAAGTAACTAGATACGAAAATAGCAATAAATAATTTCTCGAGATTTTTTACCCTCCTAAACAATATACATATATACCTAGATAGGCGTGTGTGTGTGTGTGTGTATATATACATAGATATGCGTGTGTGTGTATGTACCGAATCGTTTGTAACGTGTAATTGTCATACCTTAACGAACTGGTCGCTCGAGCAGGTCGCCATGCGCTGGCCATAAAAGTCGTAAGCGATATCGTGTATCAAGTCTTTGTGGTCCGCGTTTATACTGTGTGCTTCGAACATGATTCGCTCCTTTTTTTGTCCCGGTTCTCTCGTTTTTTTGTTCTTTTTTAAATAAATAAAAATTATGGACTAAACGAGGAGAAAAGCGACTGTGGGAGGTCGGGCGAATTGTTTATCGTTGGAATTGCGATTTTGAGGTTAGGACGCCGGTGGATTGTTTACGCGCTTTGCGGTACTAAGGCAGTGAGGAGGGGAGAAGCTCGGGGCTCACTCGCACGGCGTACGCCGCGAACAGTGGAAATCGCGGGAAATCCGAATGCCTCGATTGGCCGCCGCTCGAAGCACGAACCAATCGGAATAGGATTGCTTCGATGAGACGGGATTGAACGACGGGGATGGTCGGAGACTAGCCTACTCTTCGGAATGTTACCAGAAATAGTGCCGGCGAATATTGAAATCTAGCCTTCATGCTGTGAAATATGATAATGTAGAATTCCGTAAAAAAAATCGACATTGGCTTCGTACAGAGTATAGGGTGGGGATAATGAAATCGACCGCAGCGCCCGCAGTGGACAAAAATTGCAATAAACTTGGTTATTTATCTGTAAAATCTGTATTAGCGTAGTAAGATTTTTGCAATCGAATTGAAAACATGGTTTTATTAAAAGTTGGCCACGACAGTTGCTCCGTAATAAATTGCAAAAATACCGAAAGGAATAGTGAAGGGAAATTTAAAAAAGTTTTATAAGGCGTCGAAGAAATAGAAGTTTGCCTTGGGACATGAGGTTCCATAATTCAATTGGGGTCTCGTTTTGTCCTTAACTCTTCTACGCTCCTGATGTGTTCAGCAGATACCAACCAGTGATGCCAACTTGGGGGTTTTGCCCCCAAATTTAGGGGGAACCAAAATGTGAAGGGGTTTTCTTAGGGGGATTTTTTAGCGGATACATTATTTAAGAAACTTTTTTGAGAGCGTGAAATTAAAGTGTATATCTGGGAAAAAAGTGAAAAAAAAAAGAAAACAATGTATCTTCGATTAATTCGATCGGAAATTGAAATAGGTCAATTCGTTCGATCGTCGAAATTATGTGTGCGATAATATATTTTATATATTCGAAATACATATTCCATGCGAAGAATCTTTCATTCGCAATAAATATTCCTTATAAACTGTACGTTAAATTTAAGGATGACTTTTCCTTTTGCTGAATTATAATCGATTGCCTTTCAAAATGTTTTACACCAATGCCATAGTTGATGTCTTGTACCAGCAACACAAGTGGCGCTGGTGGCTGAATTTCGCACTACGACGACCAACAACTTGCTGGTCAAGACCAACGAATTCCGTTTTCACTTTTACCGCTTTTTCACTGTTCGACGTTTTCACGCTGTCACGTTGAGGTTATGTCCGTTAGTTTGTTGTCTAATTGCGTATTTTATTTCGAATTTCGAATTACGACCAACAACTTGCTGATCAAGAGAATTCCGTTTTTACTTTTACGGTTCAACGTTTTCACGTTGTCAGTTGTAACGTTGAGGTTGTGTCCGTTAGTCGGTTGTCTATTCGCGAGTTTTATTGGATTGCAAAGTAAGTCAAGTACTCAAACAGGGTGTACAATGAAAACTTTAGGGGTTTTTCGTCGAGATCTAGGGGGATTTGAAGTTGGTCCTAGGGAGACCATTCTGTAGGAGTTGGCATCACTGATACCAAAAGTTTTTGCATCGAGGCTACCCTCCAATTTAGATAACAGATAGTGAATGGATGATTTAAAGATAATACATTTTAGATGGTTGAAGATGATTAGATGATTGAAAGATGATCGATAATTAATAGATCATTGAAAGATAACGGACGTATTTCAGGGGGGATGTACATTTGCAACGATCAAAAAATCGATTTCTTTTTTTCTCTATATATGAGGCATTCCACGTCACTTCAGCCAGTAAAAAGAAATCCACAAATAATTTTGAAAAATCGAGTTACTTTATTGAAAAATATTAGCCGTGTCGAAATTTTTTAAAAATTTCTCACGTTTTTTCTCGTTGATTGCCATTTTTAACATCTTTTCATTCAAATGGCTGTATCTTTGGCAGAATTTGACGTATTTACATTCGTAAAAAACGAAAATGTGCGTCTTTTTTTAGCCTTCCGGAAAAAAATTAATTTAGATTTTATTGAGCAAGTCGAACGTCCGGTTCAGGGCAAAATATGGGAAAATATTTTTTTTCTCAAGGAAAGGCACTCGTTATTTTATTTTTTTTAATTTCCCCGAATTGTGAATACGAAAAACGGATTTTTCTATTTTTTATATTATGGGATTCCTAAACACCGTGAAGTAACAGCAATTTTTATTTTATATATTAAGAGTACAACTTTGCAGTGACCGTTTTACTTAGAGAGCCACTGCGGCAGAAGTAGTGGCCCTAGCTCAATAAAAAAAAGTGGCATTTTAAGGGGTAAGGCCACTGTAACGGCCCCAAAAAAAAGGTTTTTTCACTAATTTTTTGCTCCCGAAATTGAAGGTATTTGAAAAAAAACTTTTAATGGTGTTATCGGGCATACATTAAACTTTATTATAAAATTTTTTTACAGTAAAAAAAAACAAAATGGCGGTTCCACAGCTATCTTCCCGGGACATGTTTTGCTTCCAGGGCTCCGCGGCACGCAGCACCACTGGTGCACTTTTGAATCTAGAACAAAAAAAAAACCATTAATCTAGAGGGCTATAGCTAGAGAATGTCGATCGGATTTTAAAAAGTATCAATTTTTGTGGATTTGGCGTGCGTTTGAAAAAAAAAATTGATTTTTGACGAAAAAAACGGCAAGTTTTTTGTTAATAAAAAGTCAATAAATAAAGTTCTTGAAAATTCCGATCGACATTCTCAAGATAATGTAAATGTTCACATCTGGTTAAAATTTCAAGTAAAAAAAATGAAAATTGTTCGAGTTATGCTGCGTGCCATTTTGAAAAACCATGTTTCGAGAAAAACGCGTTTAAAGTTTTGCGAATAGTTTTTTATTGGAAAAAATTTAAAAAAGAAGTTAAAAGGATTTAAACTATTTTTAAACTAGAGGGTTTAAACTATTTTTTAAGCCAATAAAAAAAAATCGATTTTTCAAAAAATTTACAGTGGCCTTACTCCTTAATACCGAAAACGAATTAAGGTTATGTTTCCGTCAAAATAGCATACGCATATATATATAACATTATCGGACTTATACTACACCAGCGCCGCTGGAACATTTATTTTTTACAATTTCGCGAACGCTTTGAAGTTTGGACTTTTGTGCTCTAACCTCGATAATCGAATCGCCGAAATCATGTTTAAAGATTTAGAAAAAAGTTTACGGTTTTTACGTAGAATAAGATTCTGCCATAAAAAAAGGTTCCTATTCGAAGACAAACTTGACCTCGAAATGACCTTGAGCTTTAAACCGTCCTCGAGAGGTCTCGACGGGATCGAAAGCGAGAAGGGAATCGTGAAGAATGAAACGTTCGTCTTTTTTCAATTAGAAACGTTGTATTATCTTTTATCAGGCTATATGTGTCGAACGTGAAAGCTGACGATGTACTCGGCGTTCGTTCGTTGCACGGAAATGGCGAACGGATCGGTGGGATGAAAAGTAAAGGCGACCAAACGTCGAGCAACGACCGGCGCCGATCGGCCGAGCATCCCCGCGTACATTCGAAACTTCAGGAGGCACGAGTCGCGCGCGTAAAACCTTAAGGGAAAAGAAAAACCACCCACACAGTGGCGAAGTTCACAAAAATGAAAGCGTGAAAAAAGTTATTTATTGTGTATACTTTTATTGTTTTTTGTTTTTGTTTACCGTATCGGATGTTCGCCGCAAGCTTTGGGGCGTTCCATCATCGAGACCCACTTGTCGTCGTAGCAGAACAAGGAAAGGTCCAAGTAAGGCGAGCTCGAGTACGATTGCGCTGATATGGGCAACTGGCCGAGCAGTCTTTTCGTTGCCTCGGTCAGACCTCCGTATCGCGCGCTTACGATCGTTTGCTTGAATCTCTGCTGCATCAGCCTGTGAGAAAGTTTGAAGAGAAAGATTACGAAAGAAGCCTTTTCGTCATTTGTCCCCTAAAATTGGTTAAGGGGTTAGGCCACAGTAACGGGTATGAAATCATGTGCGAATTTAATCATTTTTTTCGTATGAAAAAGTGATTCACTCGTAACATTAATTACACATCTATTTAGTATGAATATCAAACTGTTAAAAAATGTATATATATTTTTTTCGATGTACAAAATGGCCGAATACTCGAAACTTCTCGAAACAGCTTTTTCCAATTGGCGTGACAAATAACTCCAACAATTTTCAGTCGATTTACTTCAGATTTAAAAATTATGTGCCTAATTGCATTTCGCAGAGAAGTACGTACGGAATTTCTGATTAATCGAAAACTTTTCCATTTTATCAGCAGTTATAACGAAATTTTTCACTGAAAATTCATTTAAGTTCAAATACCTACAACCTCTGAATAAACCAATATTTGTTTAATTCCGTACGTACTTCTCTAGGTATTCTAATGTAGATTGACGAGAATTTTTGTTTTTTGTTCTAGGCAAAAAATTGTGGATGCTAAATGTCACGCCGCAGAGCGCCGAAAAAAAGATAACAAAATAAAATATTAGTAGTCGGTCATTTTGTACATCGAAAAAAAATATATATATATATATTTTCCAACAGCTTGATATTCGTACTAAATGTGCAATTAATTTTATTAGTGAATCACTCTTTCCTACGAAAAAAATTGTTATATTCGCACATGATTTTATACCCGTTACTGTGGCCTAACGCCTCAATTCGAAATTATTACGTTACTTATCTGAAGTACGCAGATAACTTGATTGTGCGCATTGCGCGCGACTGTTAAATTTCAAATTCAGATTTCAACGACCGTACGCATAAATGAACTCGTTGCAGTGACGTACAAAATTTACCGGATTTTAGCAAGTCACAAATATAACTATATTATAATGAAAACAAAAAATAACTATATTATAGTGAATTACAAAAATTAAAATATTATAGTTAATTGCAAAATGACGATATTAGAGTAAATTACAAAAATCGGCTTAGTACAGTAAGTTACAAATATTACTTCATTATAGTGAGTAACAGAATCACTATATTATCGTAAATGTAAAAATTCCATTTAATTCGTTTATATGACGGTCCTTCCATGCTGAATTTAGATATAGATGCGATGTATACATGTCGCCAGAAAAATTGAGCTGCCTTGGCTATACATAAAATAACTTTAAGTAAATATTGACGCCCTTTATAATCCATTAAAAAATGTACGGCTTCGCATAATCATATTTTTAATTCGCGTTGAAAATATCCGACAAACGAATCAAATTTGCGCGGGAATCTGGCGTTAGCACGCCTCGAGCAAGATGGCTGCTGTTACGTCAGGCGAAGTCTCGCTCTGCAAATACTTCGGTTTTTCGCGACGTTATTACTAAATGTATTGTTTATTTCTGCAGTCAGCTTTCCAATTCAAGGTGCCTTATTGATCACAAAGATTCAACGAACGCAATCATCAGTTTTTTTTTACGTGTATCTTGGCTCCAAGTAGCACAAAAAATCTACATGCGACTAATTCGCCAACTTTAACAATTAATAACTCGAAAACTGTACGGTAAATCTCCTGGAAACTCCGCATACGCATGGACGAATGTTTTGACAATGCTATAAAAAAATTCGGGCTTTTATCTTGGACCACAGTCTTATAAACAGCCCCAGTAGCAATTTTCAAAAAATTGTCCAAAAGTCGACTAAAAGGGTGCCAAATGTCCGCCCGGAAGTTATCTTAAAGTCAACAACCACCCAAAAAGATAACTGTTGGACATATGATAACTTATAGGTAACTTCCAAGCGGACATTTGGTACCCATTTGGACAACTAATAGACAACTATTTTCAAATTGCTACCTGGGAGGTCTGGGCACTCCCATATACTTTGCATAGGCCGTCGTGTGACAAAAAGTGAGGCCATTTAAGTTCCGAAACGGGCCACACTATTTGGAGCGCTAATATCGGAGCGGACGATTGTGGGACAGAGAGCGATATACTAGCGCATGCGTACTGTCTTCATGGTTGTGATAAGAATACATCCTCTACATAATGACATATAGCATTTATCATAGAAACTTACTTGTGCGATAATTTGTCCATCTTCGTCTTTATGAACGAAGTGGCGCACAATGTTGGATTAATTAAAATGCTTCTCGCATATTTTGTGCGTTGTATTTAATTCATTTATGAGTGGCGATACTGTCTTCGCCCATTTTTCACGCAATATACTGCTGTGTCCAAAAAATAAGGTGACATTTGAATTTAAACTGCGCGCGTCGAAGGATTTAGAGAATTTTTTTTTTTTAGGTTGGTAGTACTGTCAGTGACATCTATGTCAAATTTACATGTCAAAATATTCATTAGTGTTTGAGATACGCGTCGTTTTGTGAGCTGCTAAAAGTGAGTTTTTCGTTTTTTGCGATGTCGAAATTTGTTGAGCAAAGAATTAGCATTAAATTTTGTTTGCGGAATCAATTTTCTGCTGCGGATACGTTGAGGATGGTGCAGAAAGCCTTTAGTGATGAGGCTATGTCTAAAAAAAATGTTTACAAGTGGTATAGTGAGTTCCAAGCCGGCCGTGAACGTGTCGAAGACGAAGAGCGTCCTGAGCGACCATCAACCTCAACCGACGAAGCTCACGTCCAAGAAGTCAAAGATTTGGTGTTGAAAAACCGTCGATTAACGATTAGAGACCTTGCTGATGAGGTTGGCATATCGAAAGGCTCGGTCAATACCATTTTAATGGATGTTTTGGGCCTCAAGCGCGTCAAATCTCGACTGGTACCGAAAACATTGAATTTTTTGGAAAAAAAGCGTCGCGTTGAAGTGTGTGAAACGATGCTTTCTGACTATCAGGACAAGATGGAACGCATGATCACTGGAGACGAGACTTGGATCTATGCTTACGACCCCGAAACAACCGATCAATCGAGCGAATATCGTGCCAAAAGAAAGCCGAAACCAAAAAAATCGCGCCGAATTCGCTCAAAAATCAAGGTCATGTTGACTGTTTTCTTCGATTATCGTGGTGTTGTGCATTATGAATTCCTTCCGCCGGGCCAAACAGTCAACAAGGAATATTATTTGAACGTTATGCGTCGTTTGCGTAACGCTATCCGCCTAAAAAGGCCGGAATTGTGGAAAGACAATTCTTGGTTTTTACACCACGATAATGCACCATCCCATACTGCACTCGTAATTCGTGATCATTTCGCCATAAACTCAACCCATATCGTTCCGCAACCACCGTATTCACCTGACCTGGCGCCGTGGGGCTTCTGGCTGTTCAGCAAGCTCAAAAGATCGCTCCGGGGACACTGTTTTGATACGATAGAGGAGATTCAAGCCGCAGCGAAGACGAAACTGAAGGCCATCCCGGAAAGTGACTACAATCAGTGTTTCGAAGATTGGAAAATCCGTTGGCATAAGTGCATTGCATCGGGAGGGGATTACTTTGAAGGGGATGAAATTGATTTGGAAAAATAAATCAAGAATTTTCGAAATAAATACAATGTCATCTTATTTTTTGGACACAGTAGTATAGCATTTATCATAGAAACTTACTTGTGCGATAATTTGTCCATCTTCGTCTTTATGAATGAAGTGGCGCACAATGTCGGATTGATTAAAATGCCTCTCGCATATTTTGTGCATTGTTTTTAATTCATTTGTGAGTGGCGATACTGCCTTCACCCATTTTTCACGCAATATAGGATCTTCCAGGCATTGCAAAATTTTGACTTCAATTATCAATTCACATGAATTATCGGTTCACTTCGATAAAAGACACTTCAAATAAAATAAACATTTCCGATTCTGTTGGCCGTCGGTGTACGGTGTAATAAGGTGGCAACGAGGTTATACACAATATACTAGCAAACACAACAACACTAGTATATATAAGCAAAGCGGCCGCTCCGACGCTAGCGACGTGGCGGAATTTGGAACTCAATTGGCCTCACTTAGTGTCACACGATTTTAGCCTCTGTGCCCAGACCTGTTTGTCAGGCCGTGTCTTGGACTCGCTCCAATCACTGAACCTCCTTAAGACGGAATGACACCTAATCGCGGTCGGTATGGTAGAATAATTATAGATACCCAAAAATCTCTGAAACGGCTCTTCAGTTCCCGTGGAAACTTTGTCAAATAACGCCAAATAGATAGACGAACAGCTGTCTGCCGCTCAAATTTTCTGAATTTGAGGAAAAAAATGTTCTTATCATAAGCCAATCTACTTTTTGAGGTGTGATTTCGTCTTAAATCCAGCCTTCGCGGCTTTTCCTCAAACGGTCGAGACTATTATCGACCGATGATAATTACGATCCCAATCTCGATAGCATCGAAACCGCGACCGTTGCGCGCCTGTCGTTGAAACGTGAATACAAATATTTTAATCGAGACGGCAGCGCCGCTCTCGAACACGTACCTCGCGTAAATATTGTTGGATGGTGAACACATGTACTGGCAGTCGGTGCTGGTTCTCGCGTTGCGAAAGAAGTCGCTGAAATTCTCGAATAGAGTCAACAGTTGAGTCGACGCGTTGTCGTACGCGGCGAGCACCTTGGCAGTTACCATGTCGTATACGACCAGTAAGGCGGGTTGGGCGTTTGGCTCGCTCGCTTGCAAAGTCGCGACTTCCTCGCTCGCGTAACGCACCAATATGTGATTTGTGTCCAAAAGCTGCATCTTCCACATTCTCAGAGCGTTCAACTGGACAAATTTTACCGGCTCACTTCGTAACTCCCGTTAAATAACGGTCGCTTTTCAACCGGTCATTTTTAAGAGGGAATGACACCTTATCGCGGTCGGTAAGGTAGAACAATTATAGATTCCCAAAAATCTCTGAAACGGCTCTTCAGATCCCGTCGAAACTTTGCCAAACGACGTCAAATAGATAGACGAATACCTGTCTGCCCTTCAAGTTTTCTGAATGTGAGAAAAAAAAACTAAATTGTCTTATGATAAGCCAATCTACATTTTTTTTCTCAAATTCAGAAAATTTGAGGGGTTGACAGCTATTCGTCTATGTATTTGACGTCGTTTGGCAAAGTTTCGACGGGATCTGAAGAGCCGTTTCAGAGATTTTTGGGAATCTATAATCGTTCTATCATACCGACCGCGATAAGGTGTCATTCCCTCTTAACGGTCGCGCATGAGTGTGGAGTTTCGCGGGGACTTGCAAAAATTCGGCTCGACGCGGTTTGAAGTTGTTCGGGGCTCGGACAATAATGAACAATATTGTTAAGAGGCTTGACAAAATGATGAGAAATAATATTAAGGGGGTCAGATAATAATCGAAGTGTTTAAGGGGATTTGAGAATATAATAAAATATCAATAAAAAGAAAAATAATCGGTAAATATTCGGAAGTGTCACTCCCGCTAAAAAGAGGCTGTACACTTTTTTTTTTATCAATTCTTTATGATTATAAAACCTTGTATTACGTTATATTTTAATGGCGCATAATGTTTCTAATGCATCAACATGTGCGAATAGGTCACCAATATATTGGGCAACACAAAAGTAAGCACACTAATATACATCGAGACATAGGTAAGAAATGTTTCGAAAATATGCCATTTTTATTTCACAATGGAGTGTTTGGGCTTGTTTGGGGTTGTTTAGGTTTGTTTGGGTTTGTTTGGGCTTGTTTGTTTGGGTGAAACAAATCAACTCGATCCTGACAGGAGTGGCAGTTCCGAATATTTACCAAATAATCGAATAATTATGTGAAATTAACACAAATTAAGGGGTTACAAAGAGAATTATAAAAAAAAATTCGTCTCTAACCTGATCGAAGTACTGATAAAATCTTCGTAACTCGTAAGGGTCCCGCATCGTCGTGCTCATGTATTTCGCCCGCTTATACAAGTAGACGAGCAATTTGTGTTTCAGGCTATTTATGGTAGCGTCCCTGAAGGGTCTCGAATGAACGCCAGGCCACGCGCTCGTCACCAAATAAGCGTCGTCGTCGAGACAAAATCTTGTGAAAAAAAATCCTCGTTACGACATTTTACGGCTAAACTTTTTTCCTCTTATAAAAAAATGTATGCAAAAATATCATTTAATTGCAAAATAATTAATAAAAAAATCGTATTTACAAAAAAAAATAAGAAAAAATTACGTAGTAAAGTAGTTCAATTAAGATTTTCTGGAAGACCGAATTGATGGGCATTTTTTTGCATGTTCAAAATTAAAAATAGGCAATATGCCGTACCTGCCTATTGTCCTCACGTTTATAAACATTCCATCCAATATTTGAAATATATGTATAGTCTGATGCTGCACGGATAGCACAGCCAAAATATCTTTGTACAAGTAAAGGCCTGAAATTAGAAAAGAGACGAAAAAAAAAAAATTGCCGAGCCTTCGCGAGGGCGCGATTCGACGGAGTATTTGTTGCAACCGACCTTGGTTATGGGAGAGATAAATCTTATCGACTTTAAAGTGTCTACTATCACAGAGTTTTCCGCCCCTCAAGTCGACCAGGTGGAGACTGTAGTCCTCGAGGGGCGAGCGAGGATTCGGCGTCAGGGCCTCGTTGTTGGTGTATATCTAAAATTATTGCGCCGTAACACATATATGCGTTACGGTTAATCACTAAAATCACTGTATTACGGTCAATTAACGGCGGGGTAAAGTTAATCCGGCGAAAAAAGGCATGTTTTTAAGATTTTTTTTTGGCGTGACGAATAGTGTTCCTTTATTGAAAAATTTACACATAATAAAGTAACATTTGAGCAACATTCTCCTAAATTTGCATTGCAAAATATTCAAAATTGAGCGAGTGAAAATTAAACCCCGGAGGCGCCTCGAAAAAAAGTTGGTTTGCGGTGTGCACCATAACTCGCAACAGAATCATTTGAAACAAAAAAATCAAAATGCATTTGTTAAAGGAGATGTTTCTCGAGGTAATGACGGGAGGATTTTTTTTTCGATTTTTCGATTTTTCGTAACACTTGGGAGCCAAAAACCCGATTTTCGCTAAAAAAATCGGCTAATTTGTTGTTGAAAAATTAGTAATTATTTAAAAAAAACAAAAAAGCTCTCGACAATACTTGGTGAATTATGTGAAGAAGTACTGTGCAAAATTTCAAAGCGATTGGTCCAGTAGATTTTGAGTTATCGTGCACACGGACTTCAAATATGACAAGTCTCAGAAAAACGGTTTGAAAAACGCAGAAGAGAAGAGAACGGCATGGAGCAATAGACGCTCAAATACTCATAACTTCGTCTATTTTACTCCGATCGACTTGAAATTTTAACACAATATTCTTGATATATTATGCATTCATTTAAAAAATGAAGAAAAAAAATACTTACCCCGCCCTTAAAGAGAGGTACCTGAGTTAACGGCGAGAAAAACAGGTAAACTTCGGGAATTTTTATTTCCAAAACTAATGTTTCTATTGGATCCGGGTTTTTTTTATTGGAAAATATGTACGTTGAAGTATGTTTAGGATTAAAAAAAAAAAAAAATCGTTGACTGGAAGTGATTCAAACGCGATTATCTCGAAACATAATTTTCAAAGTCAGAGCCAGATGTATCTCGAAAACGGCTTGTCCCGATTTTGTCCAAAGGCCGGGTAAGTAGGGAAAAATTGCCCCCGCATTTTTTCCAGCGAAATTTGGAGTATATTCTGAGGTATAAAAAAAAAAAAAAATTTCTGAAAATTTCATGCCCGCCAACGCAATGGTTTTAGAAAAATGAATTTTTTTTAAATATCAAAAAAGAAAATTTCCGGAAACGGTATAGTGGATCGATTTGATTTTTTTTGGTACTTGTTCCGATGAAACGTGTTAAGAAATAAAATTATAGAACATCTTGCGAAAGATTAAGGTTTGAAAAAAAAATGATGTTCCTTGTTTTATTATTTTTTACTATAATCCACTTGGGGTACAATAGCGAAAATTTTTTCATATAATCTTTGGGCACCTTATTAGATTATATAATTTTTTCAAAATGATCGGCTTGGTACGCCACAGTGAAAAAAAAAGAAACACGCTTTATTGATATATTTTAGTTATATAGATATATAACTAAAATATATCAATAAAGTCTGTTTCTTTTTTTTTCACTGTGGCGTACCGAACCGATCATTTTGAAAAAATTATATAATCTAATAAGGTGCCCAAAGTTTATATGAAAAAAAATTCGTTATTGTACCCCAAGTGGATTATAGTCAAAAAAATTAAACAAGGAACATTATTTTTTTTTAAACCTTAATCTTTCGCAAGATGTTCTATAATTTTATTTCGTAACACGTTTGAACGTAACAAGTACCAAAAAAAAATCGAATCGATTCACTGAAGCGTTTCCGGAATTTTTATTTATTTTTTATTTAAAAAAAATTCATTTTTCCAAAACCATTGCGTTGACGGGGATGAAATTTTCAAAAAATTTGTTTTTGTTTGTACCTCAGAATATGTTCCTAATTTCGCTGGAGAAAATGCGGGGGCGATTTGTCCCTACTTACCCGGCTATGGCCTTTGGATACAATATTCCTCGATAGTTTTTCTCATTCGCCACGTAGGCGTTTTTTTATTTGATTGAACCATTACTTTTTTTAACCAATGTATATGCAATCCAAAATCGTCGGAAATTGCGAACGAAAAACGAATGTTCAATTAAAACGGTCGCAATTCCGTCAAAAGTGACAATTTAAAAAAAAATCCTACGTGACGGACGAGAAAAACTGTCGAACAATATTGTATTCAAATTTGGACAAAATCGGACAAGGCGTTTTCGAGATACAACTGGCACCAACTTTGAAAACTGTGTTTCGAGATAATCGCGTTTGAATCGCTTCCAGTCGACGAATTTATTTTTAAAAATTCCTAAACATACCGCAATGTACATATTTTCCAATAAAAAAAACTCGGATCCAATCGATACATTAGTTTATGAGATAAAAATTCCCGAAGTTTACCTGTTTTTCCCACCGTTTACTCAGGTTCCTCCCCTTAAGGCAGGATTCGACTTTGAAACTTTGAAAAAAAAATTTTTTTTTTTTTTTTTACATTTTTCGAAAGTAAATATGTTCAAGAATGTTCGGTCAAAATTTTATAAAGTTCCAAGCAGTCTAACTATCCTTTTTCGCCTTTCGAACGCACCTACCTGAGCGCGCTATTGTGACCGGCCCGGCGCGCGGCCCGGACTCACCAAAACTTTAAACGCGTTTTTCTCGAAACGACATTTTCAAGTACCGTGGTCGTGATAACTCAAAAAGTACTGAACCGATCCTTATGAAATTTGGAACACATATTCTATATATGTGTACCAACCGACCTAACTACAATCAACTTAAAATTTTGATTAGAACTATTTTTTTATTGCAAAAAAAGACCCAAAAAACGCATTTTTTTTCGTATTTTAGCCGCCATTTTGTTAATTTTGCACGTATATAAAATATTCTAGTTAGGTCGGTTCCTGAAGACATACTGAACGTGAAACTATTTGATTTTTTTGTTTCAGACCATCCGTCGGGAAGATTTCACGACCACGGCAACGGTACCTGCTTTCGAGGCGTTGGCTTTAAACATATTTTACGCGTACAAAAAATGAATAAAATACATTTAAATTTTTTTTAATGTACTTAAAGAGTGTATTTATTGAACAGTTTAAACCCCATATCGATATCTTTAATAGTATTCTCAGAAAAAAATCACGAAAATAGCGTTTTTTTCATGGTTTCAAAGTAGAATCCTGCCTTAAGGGGTAAGGCCACTGTAAATTTTTTGAAAAATCGATTTTTTTTTATTGACTTAAAAAATAGTTTTCGCAATTTCTATATAATAGTTTTCAAAAAACTATATCGCACTTTCTATATAATAGTTTTCAAAAAACTATTCGCAAAACTTTAAACGCGTTTTTCTCGAAACATGGTTTTTCAAAATGGCACGCAGCATAACTCGAACAATTTTCATTTTTTTTACTTGAAATTTTAACCACATGTGAACATTTACATTATCTTGAGAATGTCGATCGGAATTTTCAAGAACTTTATTTATTGATTTTATATTAACAAAAAACTTGCTGTTTTTTTCATCAAAAATCAATTTTTTTTTCAAACGCACGCCAAATCCACAAAAATTGATACTTTTTAAAATCCGATCGACATTCTCTAGCTATAGCCCTCTAGATTAATGGTTTTTTTTTTGTTCTAGATTCAAAAGTGCACCAGTGGTGCTGCGTGCCGCGGAGCCCTGGAAGCAAAACATGTCCCGGGAAGATAGCTGTGGAACCGCCATTTTGTTTTTTTTACTGTAAAAAATTTTATAATAAAGTTTAATGTATGCCCGATAACACCATTAAAAGTTTTTTTTCAAATACCTTCAATTTCGGGAGCAAAAAATTAGTGAAAAAACCTTTTTTTGGGCCGTTACAGTGGCCTTACCCCTTAAGGAGTGTATTTATTGAACAGTTTAAACCCCATATCGATATCTTTAATAGTATTCTCAGAAAAAATTCACGAAAATAGCGTTTTTTTCATGGTTTCAAAGTAGAATCGTGCCTTAAACAATTACGATATTATCGTAAATTTAAAACATTCTAACATCGTGTGTGAATTTCAATATCACTATTCTGTATTGCAAATTATTATTATTCAAACCGAAGTTTGTCTATTCGAAATATTTTGCAAGTCAGAACGAAGTATAAATTACCTTACCAATTTATTGCAATTCAACAATTACGATATTATCGTAAATTTAAAACATTAGGATATTGTATGCGACTTTAAAAATCAATATTCTGCATTGTATCGTGTGTAAACGATAATTTATTTGTTCATGAAAATTGGGCAAATTAGAAGCAACTTTACATTTGTTTAGACAAATTCTGGTCTTGTTGGGAAAATTAAAAATAACGGGATCAATACAAATTAATGTATCACAATAAACGATAAATATTGTTATATTATAATCAGAGTTGGGCGTAATTCTATTTATAAATACGAATACGAATTTATTCACATCGTGATTTTCATGTGAATATAAATACAAATTTATTCATACTTCACTTATTGTAAATACGAATACAAATAAATTCGCATTGACAAGTGTGAATACGAATTTATTTATATTCACATGCATGCATACAAATACAATTGTATTCGCAAATATTCCGAACATACAAATAAATTTACAGAAAAAATTGTGAATATTCACAGAAAGTGTGAATATTTACAAGAAATCCTGTGAATTAAAATTCACATCAAAATCTGTGAATTTTGTATTCACAAAAAATTGTAAATACAAAAAAATTCACAAAACAAGTTGTGATTTTTTTTTCGTATTTAAGACAAATTTAAATCAAATTCACAATGATTAGATTAGAATTTACGCCACACGTGAGTTCTTACGTATTTTGAGAGAGAACATTGCTGCGAGGCAAAGAAATAATTGCAAAAAAAGTTGTGAGTTTCAAATATTACATTATAAATATGAAAAAAATCACAAAATGAGTTGTCAATTTCCACAAGAAAAAAAGGAAGGAAGGAAAAGCGTAAGAACTCACTTGTGGTGTAAATTTTAATATAATTCTCGTGAATTCGATTTTAATTTTCTTCAACTTGAGAAAATTCACAACTCATTTTGTGAAATTTTTCATATTTATAACGTAATATTCGAAACTCACAACTTTTTTTGCAAAACTTTCTTTGCCTCGACGAAATGTATTCTCTTAAAATACGTAAGAACTCGCTTTTGGTGTATAATAAATTCTAATCAAATCATTGTGAATTTTATTTTACTTTGTCTTAAATACGAAGAAATTCACAACTTATTTTGTGAATATTTTGTATTCACAATTTTTGGCGAATACATTTGCATTCACAGATTTTGATGTGATTTTTTTTTAATTCACAGTATTTTTGATAAATATTCACATTTTTTGTGTATATTCACAATTTTTTCTCCGAATTTATTTGTATGTTTAGAATATTTCTGAATACAATTCTATTTGCATTCGTATTTATAATAAGTGAAGCATGAATAAATTTGTACTTATATTCACATGAAAATCACGATGCGAATAAATTTGTATTCGTATTTATAAATAGAATTACGCCCAACTCTGATTATAGCGAGTAAAATAATTGGGGCGATTTTAGTAAATTGCAAAATAATTAAATTTTAATTAATTAAAAAATTACCATACTAAAGCAAAATCAAACTTACTACTCGATCTCGTAAATTAACTTTAATCACAACAATGATTTATTTACATTTTCCAAATGATAAGCAACAACACTTTGTCAAAATCTAGTTTATTTTTGCTGGAGTGGACAAAATAAAGTCGTTCGTTGATTTGGGTTTATTTGTTAAAATTGGTGCAGTTAATCATTGAAATATAGTTAATTAGTTTAGTTAGTTAATTAGTATAGTATAATTTCCAAGTATAGCCTTGCAGGTTTTTACACAATTCCTCCCTCTGTATATTGATACTCTTTTACACGTGTCTTCCTTTTTTTTGTTAACATCTATCTTTCGTCCTTTTTCTCCTTTCTGCTTTCTTTCTTACCATGCATTTGAAGCCACTCGCATGTTCGCACAATTCTTTGATCGGTTTCCCTTTCATTTCCTTATTAATCCCTCTTAAGGAAAGGTTGCGAGGTCGATGTCTCCGATTTCGATGAAATTTGGCATGTTTGGAGAATGGGTAAAAATAGGCGACACGTATTTTTTTATATCTGCGGAACCCAAATTTTTAAGGGGTGAAACGCACCCTCGGAAATAGGGGTGTTTTTCGTTTTTCGTCGATATCGTTATCGTTCTCAGCTCCGATGTACAGTACATGAAAAAATAAACAATGTTGCACTGTGAAATTTTTTCATATCTCGTGCCGTTCAAACGTTACCGACGAAAAACGAAAAACACCCCAATTTTCGAGATTGCGTTTCAACCCTTAAAAATCGGGTTCCGCAGATACGAAACAAAAATACGTGTCGCCTATTTTTACCCATTCTACAAGCATGCCAAATTTCATCGAAATCGGAGAGATCGACAAAAATAACAAAATGGCCGACATTTTTCGGAAAAAACAAAAAAAAACGTGTTTTTTTCACCGTTTTTGGTAAAAAAAAACTAGTAAATATCAAAATTTTTGAAAATCCTTGTTATGCGGTATAGCTATAGTTGTAAAGAATATGTGATTAAAATTACCCACGGATCGCTTCAGTAGTTTCGAAAAATTTATCAACAAGCCGTCGAAAAACGTTGTTTCGAGAAAAACGCGTTAAAAGTTTGTTTGAATTACATAAATACATTTTTTTAAATTTTAATCTATTTGGAAAGTGTATTTATTAAGTGTAACAACTTTTTATATCAATATCTATAATATAAACCTACACTGAAAAAAAAAAAATTCGTTCATCCACCCAAAATTCACTTGGTTTAACAAAATTGTATCTTTAAATACGTTCAACTTGATTTTTCATTGGCATAACAAAACAGTATAGTTGGGCAGTAACCAGAGATACATTTAAACTATGTGCTTATTTAGCATGTCTGAGCAACTGTTAAAACAACAACATTTTCGAGACAACAAAATGCATTTTGCACATTCAACGATTCTTTCTTCTCAATGTATCAAAAAAAATCATGAAAATAGCCTTTTTAGCGTCTAAAGTGCGAAGACCCCTTAACCTGATCCATGTTTCTTCAGTTCTTCCCTCTATGCCCTTCTCTTCCCACTGCTTTTGATTTTCGTACTCCCTACAATACGATGAATTCTCAATTTTGTTCCATTGTTCCGATGCTTTGCCATATTGCTCCTACTCCTAGCTCCTCCCTTCATTTCCAGTCCCCGTTTGCGTGGGTTTCGATTTAATATCGTTCTTGCTTTTTCTTCCAAACACTCTTTAAGCCACCTATCTGCCGGCATTCACATTACCTCACATAGGTCAGAAAAGAGCAGTTTGCTGCTCTTTTCCATGCTTCTATTCCGCTGCCTCTCATCCCCGCCTCCATTCTCCACACGCAGCTAGACGTATCGTCATTTATAGCCATTGCAATCTTAGTTAGTTAATTAATAAAACGTAGTTAACTTGTTCAGTAAGCAAATCAATTACGTTAGTCGATTCATCAAATGGAGTCAAGTAGATTAGTTGGTCAATTAATAAAATGAAGTTAATTTAGTTAGTCAATTCACAAAATGTTAATTAGTTTAGTTAGCTTACGAATGAATTTCAGTTAAGTAATTTAGTTAGTTGATTAATAAAATCTAGCTAATATAGTTTAGTTCCTCGACTATAAAAGTTTGTTTTATTCTCTCGATCTACTTCATTTTGCTAACGAGCTTAAACTACCTAGATGAGTAAAGAAAATTGCGTTTTTTTAGACGAAAAATATTTGAACGTCGTGACGAGTTCACTTCTTTTTAAATCGATTTTCTTGTTCAATAGTTACGTAAAAATGTCGACTTTTTTTCATAGATTTTTTATATGACCGAGTTTCAATTCGTCGCCACGTTGTCGAAGAAAATTATTTAAAAAATCGACGATCGTCAACGGCTTGAATTTTTTTTTAACTTCAATAACCTGCTAACGGAGACTTTGTCCTTGAAATTGCAGCGGGAGATTTTAGCGGCTCAACATGAGCAGCTAGAAAAAGAGGAGGGATGCCTCTATGGACCAGGCATTGCCGATTAGCGGTAATTATAAACACATTTGTGCAAACACATTACAAAACTTTAAACGCGTTTTTCTCGAAAACACGTTTTTAAAAATGGCTGACATTCTCCTGACCGCTGTAATTAACATATCGACCTGAAATTTGGAGAGCATACTCAGAAAATACGTCTTCACGGAATGACGGATCGTTTTTTCGATAGATACATTTTTGCATTTATTATTTCTCTTTTTATGCGAAAAAAAAACGCGAAAATTCGATTTTTTTTTTAATTGCCGCCATTTTCCGAAATTTGTACTAAACGAAAAGCCCATCCGTCATTCCATGACCAAAGGGTCACAGATTGACAATATGCTTGGAATTTGTGTTTCAGATCAACAAAGAGGGGGCAGTGATGTCAGCCGTGTTTACCTCCCGCGATTTGAGAACGTGTTTTCGCGGAGCTGCAACGGCCACCATTTTGTTTTTATTATTTAATAAAATAGAAAATAGAGTGCGGTTTTATTATATTATAAAAAATAGAGAATAGAGTGCGGTTTTATTATATTATAAAAAACCGCACTCAAAAAGCTTTACTCGTTTCCTTTAAAAAAAATAAAATGTAAACACCTGAAATATGGCACTCCAAGGACAAAGTGTCTCCCTTAAGGCTCTCAATATATGCATCTCTGTGTTTAAAAAAATGCGTTTCTTCTTCACCAACCATATCACCGAATTTTTCGTCGGAATTTGACCATTTTGTCAGTTCTGGAGATAGACGTAGCCTCTCGAAATGAACAAAATAAACGGGACATTTTGAAATTAAGACAATGAGATAAAAATAATGAATTATTGAGCTCGCCGAGTCTACCTGATAGAAGTGCGGGCGCAGTTCGTCGGGTATGTGGGCGGCCGAGCCGGCTATGACGTATCTGCCGTCGTCCGTGAAGAGACTGCACTCCCTGTTGAGCTGTTCGTTGCTCTGCACCACGTTGACGATCCACTTGGCCTTGCGAGAGTGCGAAGGAAAAAAAAAATGTATTCCTCGCTTGGGGCAAAAAGTCGTTAGTTCGAGAAAGGACGAGATTACTTTGAAAAATCGACGAAAAATGTTGTTTCTAATGCGAAAGGTGCGCTCGTCGTTTTTGTGTCCGACGTACTCGCCCCGCAGGTCAGCGAGCAGATCGGCGGCGGCCGAAGCGCCCCGATACTCGTAAACTTCGATGGAAGTTTGATCGGCGCTGAACGCGATGAGGTATCGCCCGTCGGGGCTGAATTTTCGCAGAAAACACGGCGGTTTCTCGACATTGACGACCGTAAAGTTGGGAAAGACGTTTTGGTAGAATTGACGCGCGTTGAGTACGTGAGTGCCGGGATAGGGACAGCCGATCGTCTCTCGCCTTCTGAGCCTCACGACGATATTCTGCGCCGCTATCCTTCTCGGCCTGACGGGACACGGCATTGTAACGAACTCCGCCTTGGCGTCCTTCTCCGCCATCCTCACGCTCGATCGCCAATGAGCAAACACCGATTTATCTCGTCGCTAATTTTTTTTCTATTCTCATACTTGCAATTGAGACGTAACCTCAAATTTGAGAACATTCGCGAATATTGTGCGGAAATGGAAATTTTCGACAATCGGGAGTCTTTTGGTTTGGGTTGAAGAAAAAATGGGCGATTGTTTTCTAGGGTTTTTTTTCGGGCCCTTCAGGGCCAATAAAACGGACATAACCTCAAATTTGATAATATCGGAGATTTTGTTGTCGGATTGGAAATTTTTGAAAGTTGGAAGAATTTTTTGTTTGTGTTTGTTTGTATTAGAAGGAAAAAAGGGCTCGACCGTTTTCTAGGGCTTGCTTTTCACTTACCATCGAAATCGGGCCCTTTACAGTAGAGCGAACGCGATCGGCGGAGAAATTGAAAACGAATTGAAATTTTCTGATAATAGCACTTGTGCATTTGTTTAGTTATCAAAATGGTGGCATTTCCGAAACTGATAATATTTTTAGCTTCGTTTATTAACGAATTTACTTGTTTTTCGTATTTCTCGCGATTTTTCGCGCCCTAACCCCACTTTTCTCCGCGTTGAGATTCACGTATTTGCGCGTAGGGTCCGCGGGTGACGCTGGCAGAATTGTGCAATGACCGGTATATCGGTAGCGAATTTTTCGTTGTTTGAAACAACGAAGGGAGAGATGCGACTTGATTATTTGCAGGTTATGTTTTGGTGATTAGACCGGCGCACGGTATTACATACGATTTGGAAACTTAATGAAATTTCGGTGGTGGGGGTGACTCGACTATTGAAACCGAATTTGTGGTGTCGCCAGTATCGAGGGGTGTTGTTTTGATCACGGGTTAGGCCACAGTTTTATATACAGGTTTTATATACACCCGTATTCATAGATGTACCTTGAGGAATCCTTATTCCTTATTCTTTGTTCAGAACAAAGAACAAGGAGGCCTTATTTTTTAAGGAACAACTATGAATACGGGTGTTAAAAAGACGGTCGTATTTGATGAGCAGCGAGTGGACCGCTTATTGTCCAAGCTTTCTTTTCTTATCGCCGTCGCCGTGTGTCGTTGTAATCGGGGGGGGGGGGGGGGGACATGATAAAACTAATCTAAACCGACCATAACATGACTTACTTTCCCTTCTACAGCTGTACTCAACGAAGTGCAGTTCTTATCATTCTTACAAGATGCTCAATTCCACTCAATCAATAGGAATCGAATCAACATAAATAATTTTTTTATTTATAAGTCATCTATACAAATACACTTGCAAAAACCCATTCAAATAATAAAATAAAAAATTGGAAGTATTTAATTACAAATTGGCCATAGCAAAGTTTTTGTTTAAAATGTTATATTGATAACGAGAAGGAAAAGAAAAGTATCTTGCGATTTGATCCACAACTTTCCGTTTCCCAATGCAAGCGGAACCATTCACCTCACTGTAATAAGAGCAATAAAATATGAATGACTTTTATCATGGTCAGTTGAGTTCTGCACACGGTTAATAAAGGTTTGCTTATATTTTTGAGTATCTATGTATTTTTTTGTTTATTTTTGCATGCAAATACATGTAATTTACTTTTCGTCTACTGGATATTTCTCACGAAATACAATCGGGACGTGTAAACCGAAAATTGCAATCTGAAGCGCATGCGCTATGGGCAAGACAGAAAGAGATTGCTGTCTCTTTCGCACACGATATTGCTGTCTCTTTCGCACAGGAGACCCCCTTTCCTATACGCACCATACGGCTGAAAATTGAAGCCCAAACGAGACGCTAAATTTGAGTAAATTTCCTGGCAGGCCGCACGAATATTCAAATTTTTGTCGCGTTTCGCGGGCACTGATGCTGTACTTTGATTGGCCCTCGGCGACGCGCTCTCATTGGCAGCCGTCGTCGCGCGGCGCTCCATTGGGATGTTTCGAGGGAGGGGGAAGCGTGCAACTCATTCTCGAGTGAACCGCTACGGAATCACGATGTCTATCACTATTTCGTAATAACGCGTTCTCACAATTTTTCGGACAGCGAATCATTCTCAGAATTGAAACTTGTGATCTTTAGCATCTCTTTCCTTGGTAAGCTTATTGCCCGTGACGTCGAAGAGAACGAACAGAAAAGCGGATGCAAATTTTACGATGCACGTTCGCGAAGCTCTTCAACGCTCAAAGAATCGTCAAATTACGTTTTCCCTCGTTTTTTTTTCTTGAGATGATGTTTTATTATTAGCCGTGATTCTTTTTCACGGCGATTTAGTTTTCGTGCTTCGTTCTCCCGCGGAAAAAAGCCTCTTTCTTCACATAACCTACAAGCATTATAGATCGACGGTGGCTCTCGTGTTCTATTGATTTATCGAGCGGTTGCAATAAAGAAAATCTCCTGAGCGCACGAAAGAAGGGAAAAGTCGAAAAACTATTTTTCCAATCCCGAAAAAATGTATACGAGAAAAATCATTCGAAAGGGAACAAAGGGAGTCTATCGTAAAGTATTTTCTCGTTATATTCGTTTGGCGAGGGATTTAAGCTCGAAGGGATTGTAAAGGAGCAATTATAAATTGGAACAAAGATATTTCCCGGGGACAAATGCATTTGCCGATTTGCATTGTTCGGGCGATAATTTCAGCGAGGTTGGATTTTCCCGTGCAGCAAGGCCCGACTCCCGAGTTTTAAATGGCGCAGGTAGTAATTCCGATTTTCAATGAATTTTATTATAAGCGCAGCTGCACTGGGAACGAGGTGTCCCGCGTTGCAGGACCTCAGCCCCTCCCCCGTTGGCCCTTAAGCAGGTAGGGTAAATGACCCTCGTTGTATATTTCTTCGGTTATGTTGGAAAAATTTTCTCCCAGGGGATAATATAAAATAAGGTATTAACATCGAACAGCCGAAAATGGGCATCACACGGACTGATAGGTCTAAGCCAAATTTTCGAAATTCATTTTATTTGAAACGTTTTCGATATTAATATTATTTTTAAAGTTTTCAATATTAACATCACTTTTAAAACTTTTCCAAATTAAAATTACTTTAAAAGTTCGTCGAATTGAAATTATATTAATATTTCTACATTAAGGCTGTTCAGAATTTTTTTCTAAATCAGAATTATTTTACGATTTGTAAATTGAAGTTACTTGATAGACTTTGTAAATTAAATTGCGTTAAAATGTTTCCTAAATGGAAATGATATGCAATGTTTTGCAAATTTAAACGCGTTAAATAATATGGAAATTTTTAACTTTGATTTTAAATTGAATGAACAATTTTTTATTTCGATTTAATAATCAACATTATTTTCAAACGTTTGTAAAATAAAATCGTCAACAGAGTTCTCGAAATTAAGATTATATGAATTTTTAGATATTAAAATTGTTAAGAAAATGTGGTAAATCTTTTCTATCGCAATATAAAATGCGTTAAAAAGTTTCCGAACTGAAAATGATATGCAATGTTTTGCAAATGTAAATGCGTTAAATAATATATAAATTTTTAACTTTGATTTTAATTTAAAGAAATATTTTTTTCATTTCAATTTTATTTTTATTATTATTTTTTAAATCATTTTTTAATAATTTATTTTAATTTATTTATTTATTTAATTTAATTTAATTTAACATTTATTAAATATTAAATAAATATTAAAATATTAATATTTATACAATATTAATTTAATATTTAATTTAATTTTTTTTTTAGTAATATTTTTTTAATAATTTTTTATTATTATTTTTCATTTCAATCATTATTATTTTCGAGCTTTCCTTAAAGAAAGCCGTCTACTCAAATAATATCGTTTAAATAAAGTTCTCAAAATTAAGAGTATATTTAGAATATAGAAATTAAGAGTATAATTTTTCTACATTAAAATTGTTAAGAAAATGTGCTAAATTAGAATTATTATGGGTTCGCTTAATTAAAATTATATGATAGGTTTTCTAAATTATGGACCATGTTTTGTAAATTAAAAGGCGTTGAAAACATTCCTAAATCGTAATTATAATTTTGTACATTTCAATGCGTTCAAAATGTTCCTAAATATAACTTATTACAAAACTTTTGTGAGCTAAACAGCGTTAAAAACTCTTAAATAAAAATAATTTACAAAGTTCGATAAATTAAATTGCGTTAAAATCGCTCTAGAACAAAAGTCCTTGAAGGACCATTCCAAATTCCAAATCTTACGAGTTTTCAAAAATAAAAATGATTTAAAACATTTTATAAATCAGAATTAGGTCAAAAATATTCCCAACTAAAATTGCTTTACGTGTTTCCCATAAAAAAGTATCTAAAAACATTTCCACCTTAAAATAATACAAAAAAAAACATTTCCGAATTTATTTCAGTATCACCCGAGTAAAAATGAATATATATAATCATATATAATTGTATACAAAAATTGGCCCGATAGAATTGTATACAATTGTATATGATCAATTAATATACAATTATATATGATTATATATATATATATGTAATCATATATAATTGTATATTAATTGATCATATACAATTGTATACAATTCTATCGGGCGAATTTTTGTATACAATTATATATGATTATATATATATTCATTTTTACTCGGGCATTCAAAATGAAAATGATACTAAATCGTTTCATGATTTCCATCCTCTGGCAATTTTTCCAACAAACTAAGTCCACAGCCCTGCCTCGCTTCGAGCTCATTAATTTTCCAAGCGAAATAAAGTGTAGCCGAGTTTGTTTTGCGCTGGTGTATACAGCGTGTCCCAACTGCCGTGTGCCCCTTTGCGAAACACATGTTCCACGCTGGAAGCAGGTGGATGATACTCGCAGTGTGTGTGTGTGTGTTCGCGTCAATTTTATTTCGTGCGATTTCCGTACGCGTACCAAGCGTAGTTAAAAATCCCAGTGAAATTTGCCATGTCCCACGATGTATCTCTCGCCATACGCGTACAATAAGCCACGAAGAAGAAGAAAAAAACGAAGGAATAAAAAGGTACGAAGAAATGGTGTATACGAGAGAAATAGGGTAGGAGGATGGAAGGAACGGAGGAATTTGCAGTTGAAAAGAAAAGTAAGAGCAGGTAAGGGAGCAGGTAGTCAGGTATAGGGAAGAAGGTGGCCCAGCAGTGTCAGGGGGGAGGCTGCCGCTTTGTTGTCCCTAACTCGCACTGTGTTCAAATACGCGCGTGTACGTGTGTACGTGCATCGTGCACACGGAACGTAGTGTACACCGTGGCCCCGCCCCCTTGAGCGAAAACTTAAAAATGCCGCCGCCGCACAACCCGAATCGATATCCGGCTAGGCGATCACGTGATGCGGGCCACGGAGCTTCGAGCCAATGGGTGGACGTCGCGAGCGTGCTGGTCGCGCCGATTGGCCCGAGTATTCCCCTCTCCCGGACTACGGCGCCGTCAGCCAGTAGTGTAGCGTGGAGAGGACTGCTGAGTGTGGAAGGGACTCGGTGCACCACTGTCAGTGGGGGAAGCCCGCGTCCTTCTTGCTCGCAGGGCAACGCGTCTGTACACACGTATATCAGCATATATCTGCTGTTCTTTTTTTCCACCGCGGAGTGCCAAAGAGAGAGAGAGAGAGAGAGAGAGAAAGAGAGAGACAGTCTCGCTGGGCAAAGAGCGTGGGCCATGTGCCGCACAGTCCGGACTACCTGGCAGACTTGCTCGCTCGGGACGCCACCATAGCGACAGTCGTCTCCGCGTCACTAGAGCCTTACCTTTTATTTTTTTCTCCTCTTTTCCCTCATTCTCTGGTCAGTCCGCCACGGAACTTTGCCCAGCGTGGCTACGTAGTCGTGTGTCATATACACATATACCACGTACAGTATCCGTGCGTATGGGGGAGTGCGAGAGAGAGGGCAAGTCCGAACTGAAGGCAGCGTCGAGTCGAAACGCGATTGAAAGTGCGCACACATTCGTGCAGCGAGTGCGCTGGTGTACGGACCAAGACTGTGCGATCGTATCTCAGTTTTTGTGCCCCCCCTTTCGCCCTCTCGCGTAGTGCAGTGGGATGAAAAAAAACACGTATTCACAAGTCTCCAGTGCGAGTTTCGCGTCCTGTATTAATACATGCTCGATAGACACGTGTATGACGCGGGCCAAGTTTTCCATGGTGCTTAGTTGCTCGTCCACTCCTCGCATTGTGTCCTTCGGATCACGGTTTTTGGTGGTGCCTCGCAGTGTGAATTATCGTGGCTCGCGAACGGCTTCGTGGAGTTGAAGCGAAGACGGGGGGCGAAGAAGACGGAGAAAGAGAGGGAGAGAGCGAGAGAGAGAGAGAGAGAGAGAGAGAGACTGAGTGAAAGAGTGAGAGGGAGAGCCCAGCCTCGTTTTACTAAGGGGTCTTCTTGGGTGTCGCAGCGCTATGGTATTCGTTTCACTCGGCTGAAGCAGAGGTGTGTCGGAAGCGCGAGAGAGAGAGGGAGAGCCTGTACGAGTGTCCGTGTGTTGTATACTCCGTGCTCAGTGTGCTCCCAATAAAGCGTTGGTGGAAGTTAAAAAAAGAACGAACACGGTTCCTGGTGTTAGTGAAATTCAGTTGGACTCTTAAAGAAGACGAAGAAGAAGAAGCGGCATAGGAGGAAGGGGAAGACCGTTCCCAAGGAGTAACAGGACCCTGGAGCAAGGACTTCCTGGGGATCAGTCGACCGCGGGGAATCATCCGCCGAAGGGAAGAGACGTTCATCCCGAGAATCTTACTTTCGAACGTGGAACCAGAACCGAGAGAGCGAGGGGGGAGACTTGATCGTGGAAGAGGGAGACACATGCAAGGCGTCTGGAGTAGCCCCAGCAAGTGTACGGGCCTGGAGGTCCCCCCTAGAGACTCCCACCGAGTGACCCAAACAAGCCCAAACAAACGCCAGTGACGAGGAGCTCCGAGGAAGGGAAGCTTCGCAAGTGCTAAGCCGAACGTTGGGACATCGCGGATAAATGAGGCAAACCCAAGCGAAGTGGAAGAACTCGGATCAAGGGAATTGCCAATCTGGAGCTTGGAATACCACGGGTAGATGAAGGAATCGCCCTGGTACCATCCCCACAGCCCTTTTAGGACTAGTATGCGCGGAGTAGTTATAGTGTTCGCGAAGTGGTCGAACTTGCGGTGATTCAGTGTCGCGAAGAGACATCGTCCAGGAGACAGGCGTGTGTGACCGTTGCGCGGCCGCAACGGGCCCATGATGGAAGATAGTCAGCTGTTGATGACCGAACTACTGCCGAGCTTGACGACGGGAACGACAACTACGGGGAGCAGTAGAGGAGGCGGCTGCACGACCCTATTGCAGCACAGATCCGGCCACTATTATCACTTGCACCAGCCTCATCTGGCGCTCACGGGTTCGTCATACAATAACGGCACGCTGCCGCTGAAAAATCCAGCCCATCACGCCGGTTGTGTCGGCGATAATGGCGGCACAGCCGGCGGTGGTGGTGGCGGTGGTGGAGGTGGCGTGGGCGGCCTCGGGCGCCGTTGCAACGGCCTCGACAGGGACGGCGATTACTCGATGGACGGTAATCCCGGCAAGTGTTACAACTCCCTGAACTGTCGGGATCGTTACGGCGATACTACCGATCTTAGCAGTTATCAGCCCGATGGTCAAGGTATCTCGAGGTTATTGACGGATCTGTGCAAGCGTTCGAGTCCACCGGTTAGCAATACGCACGTCTCCTGCCTCTATCCGGAGATCCTGGCGCTCATATTCAGCCATTTGGATGTTAGGGACAAAGGCAGAGCAGCGCAGGTTTGCGTTTCGTGGCGCGACGCCGCTTATCATCGCTCGGTATGGCGCGGCGTCGAGGCCCGTCTTCACTTGAGGAAACAGGCGCACGTACTTTTCGCGAGCCTCGTGAAGCGCGGCGTCAAGAGGGTCCAGATACTGTCACTGAGACGCGGTCTCGGTGACGTTATCAAGGGCATACCCAATCTCGAGTCGCTCAATCTGTCGGGTTGTTACAACGTGACGGATGCCGGGCTGAGCAACGCCCTGTCCCAGGAAGTCTCCTCCCTGGTCGAGCTCAACCTGTCGCTCTGCAAACAAGTCACGGACGCGTCGTTGAGCCGTATAGCGCAGTACTTGAAGAATCTCGAGTCACTGGAGCTTGGCGGCTGTTGCAACATAACGAACACCGGGCTGCTGCTGATCGCGTGGGGCCTCAAGAAACTCAAGAGACTGGATCTGCGAAGCTGCTGGCACATATCGGACCAGGGTATAGCTCATTTGGCTGGACTGAATCGGGAAACGGCCGACGGCAATCTTGCTCTTGAACATCTGGGCCTTCAGGACTGCCAGAGACTCAGCGACGAGGCCCTCAGGCACGTAGCGGTTGGCCTGCCAGTCCTAAAGTCCATCAATCTTTCGTTTTGCGTCTCCATCACCGATTCCGGGCTCAAGCATCTCGCCAAGATGCCCAACCTGGCGGAGCTCAATCTTCGCTCTTGCGACAACATCTCGGACGTCGGTATGGCCTATCTCGCCGAGGGTAACAGCCGCATATCCTCCCTCGACGTCTCATTCTGCGACAAGATCGGCGATCAAGCACTCGTTCACGTGTCCCAGGGCCTCTTCAATCTCAAGTCCTTGTCGCTTTCCGCTTGTCAGATCAGCGACGAGGGCATATTCAAGATCGCAAAGACCCTTCACGACCTTGAGACCCTCAATATCGGACAGTGCAGCAGGATCACCGACAAGGGACTCAACACCATCGCCGACAGCATGAAACACCTCAAGTGCATCGATCTTTACGGATGCACCAGGATAACTACCAGTGGTTTGGAAAGGATTATGAAATTGCCCCAGCTCAGTTCTTTGAATCTTGGCCTGTGGCACGTGCGGTGATGCGGGCCCCGTTTTTTTACCGTCGATACTCGTTGTCAAAAATTATCACGCGAACGGTTAGGCTAAGCACTGCTACTCTTTGTTTCCGGTTTCTTTTTAGTTTTGCCCCGATCGCACCGGGCTCGTTCGTTTTTAGGCACCCCCTCGAGTCCGCCCGATGCTGCCCTAGCTATCGCGAATCCGATACGTTTAGTCTTGATTCGTGCCCAAGCGGCAACCATTTTAGTAACTTACTAGCATCAAGTGGCACCCCAAATTGCTGTTTTTTTTTTGTGGTAACCCGCGATAATAAGGGGGAAGGGAGCGAACAACGCGAGAACAGAGGAAGCAAAGGGTCATTTTGTCCCTGAGCTTCTTCGCGATTTTAGGCAAAGACACGCGAGCCATTCCGCTTTCTAGTTCTAGAGTCAACGTCATCAACGGGCGCACGCTGGGTCAAAAACGGAAAATTGTAATCAACTATATTCCTAGGGGTTCTTTTTTGCGCTCTGCCGAAACTGCTATCGATCATTCCACTTACGATGAAACGCTGTTTAGCTTGACGAACGGTTAACACCCCTTGGAAAATAGTTGAACGTAAGACTCAGTCATAAGCCAGCAATATTTGTTGGCCCAAGGTAGCCGAGTGAGGGCAAATACCAACGTATAGACAGCCTATTTGTTTGGGTTTGCCATTGCTGGTGCCATGGTGGCACTTGCTCGTATCAATTTGCCTACGCTCGCGTTGGCTGAGGCTCGACCAACGTGTATCGCCGGCTATAGGGTTTTTACCGCACCTTAAGGGGGATAAAGGGATCTGCGCTTTGTTTCGTTGGTTCGTGGTTGATGTTGGAGCAAGCGTTTTTTTTTTCAATCGATTTTGCAACGTATTAGGACAATTTCCTGTTTTACCGATGATCCAGAGGTGCTACTTGCCATTGTTTGGGTTCGAGCTAATAACAATCCAAGTCCGTAAATTTTCCCTTTGGGAAATGGAAGGTGCTCTTTTTTTTGGAAATCGCGAGAGTATTTTTTTCCAATTTACACGCACTCAATGAATATTGAACAAACAAACAAGGCGACGAATCCAGCGATCGAAGCGTCTCCCCACAGCCCAATCTCGTTGAATCTCCCGTCATTCGAAACTCTCGATCGCGTCGCGTGGCGAAAAAAAGAGACGATAGAGAGAATACCAGCGTGAAAAATAATTGCAACGAAATTTCTCAGATGCATAAAAGCATGGAAATGCAAATTTCGAAAATGTGATTAACGCCTCGCGTCTCAAGGGTCATTCGGTACGATCGAGAGTTTGAACTGATACTTTTGTAAAGGTACACATCTCGGGGACGAAAAAAAGTCCAGTGTACGCAACGATATGCGGGATAAGTTTATCGAGCACATACGTATACATACATACATATACGTGTGCATTGTGTGTATGTATGTATATATATGTATATGTATATATACACACATCGATAAAAATAAGCGTTATAAATTAATTGTTTCTACCTCGTTTGCAAAATACCGTTAGTATTGCATTTTTCAAGTGTATCCGCGTAAGCAACCCTCCCCTTTACCCTTTTCGCTACCACGCTCTCGCAGTCTATGGATATTTTGCATATATCCAGCATTGTTTCACAGTCCCTCCTTGAGATTTCTTTCTCATTCAACACATGGGGTAATTTGTACAGCGGTATCGTTTCTTTTTTTTTTTTTTTTTACGAATGCAACGACGAATGATACGATAGTTATTATTATTATTAATCTTAATATTATCAATAAGATCCGTCTCGTGCGGTTTTGTTTGCTCATATTTTTTACGAAAGAGAAAAAAAATGTGATAAAAATATGGGTACGGCGAAATTTTTATCCACCCCCCCCCCTCCTATTTCTGCCGTTTCTTGCTCTCTGTTTGCCTCGTCTTGAAAGCACCGACGTTTTCATCAGCGCGGATTAGTCTCGTTTTTCAGAGAGGAAATTTTGATACGTCGCGAAATGACGAAATTAAATTTTTGTTCTTCGGTTTTCATTAGTTGGTATTTTTGATGAAAATGATTTTTTCAACCAGTTACTTATTCTTTTGTAATTGAGCCTTGAGTCCATTATTATTATTGCAGTTATGCAATTGAACCTCGACTAATTCGATTTTTCGAAAAATGTGATATAACAAGATTTTTCTATAATGATATTGAGCGTTATTTCTGTTCTCCAGCTTTCACTTTTTTTCATTGAGTTTTTTTTTTAAATTTCTTCGGCCCATCGACGTTTAAATGTTTTGCGAGCGCTAGACGGGTGTACCGGAAGCGAACAACGAATTTTCCTTGGCATTATATAGGCAAACCTGTGAATATTCGAATGTAAATTGATCGACGAATGAACGAATTATTTTTTACGTTTCTCATTATTATTATTATTATTATTATTGTAATAAAAATAGTTATGTTTTCTGTCACTATTGCTTTATTGTAATCAAACTTTTGTTATTTTTATTATTATTATTATCGGCGGAATGGTGAAATTGCGAAATAAAAGATCTGCAATTTTCGTAAGCGTTCGGGGGAACCAAATGAGAAGAATGTCTCGCTTCTCCCTCTGTCTCTCTCGCGCGGAGGGAGAGACGAAAAAAAAAACAGAATAACGTGTAAATGATTTTGTATTTACTCCCTCATTATTCGCGACGACTATATATATTTGTTTATTCGGCACGTTCGATTTAAAAGGCGTTATTGAATCGTGAAAATCGTGTCGAATTGTTGATACTGCGATTTAACAATAAAGGAAGAAAAAAACATAAAATCAAACGAAGACGAAGAATATTTTTTTTCTTTTATTTGTAATTACGAGAAAAAAACACGAGAAAATGATATTGTTAGCTTTGGGAATTTGCGTTCTTGTTTTTCGTGGCGTATCGAGAGGAGACGAGAGATCGAAAAGAAAAACGACAGGTCGAAAAGAAAAATCGCAAAATACGTCGAGGAACAACGAGAAGGGTGAGGGAGGGGGTGGAAATGTTGCTCACTCGCACGAATGAAATTCTTTCTCGTCACAATTTCGTTGATTGCATGAAAAAAAAAAAAAAACGTGGCCTTATACCAATGACGGAAAAAAACCTCGAAGTTTTGCGGGCTTTTTTGCTTCCAAAGATAAAGGGAAAGGCATGCATTTGGACGACAAATATACAGGGGACGTTCCATAAAAATTTGCATTTGTTAAAAAGCTCGACCTGTATTTTAAAAAATCGAGCACTTTCGAGCCGCAAACTTAAATAAATAAAAATTTAGTCCGCGAAAATCTCGGATGTTCGGGGCTCGTTTGTATTTGTTTGAAGAGATTTTTTGGGTGCCAATTTCGAGAAAAAAAAACGATAAAAAATATTTTAAAAGTCGAAAAGTAAAAAAAAAGAATTATACAAGTAAAAAAAAAGAATTGTAAATGAATGAGTGGCGGATAATAAAAGTGTTGTTGAAATTATTTTTCAAACGAAATTCGAGACCGATCGTCGATATTGATTTTATCCTGGAACGGCCCCGTATTTTTTATTTTCACTGCGTGCATTTTTTCGTTCGTATTTTCCATTTATTTATTTTTCTCCAATGGAGAAAAATATCTTTCTCAAAATATACAATTTATTTGTTATTTTTCTTTCGATAAATTCTTTGTTGATGGGGTATTTTATTTCTTAACGTCGTGCAGTATAACAGTGGAAAAAAATGACGAAAAAGAAGTGTTGGAAAAACGAGGGTGAAAAACATTTCCGGTGTGATGTATAAATTTTACCACAGCGTTGCGATTTTTTCGACTTTCCTTTCATCCTCGAGCGAATCTTTTCGAATTTCTCGAAGGAAAAAAGTTCGAGCCTTTCGACAACGTTCTTCGTCATTTCCCTTCCACACCCCCTCTCTCTGGAAATTCGAAAGAGAAAGCATCGGCGATCCCGAAAATCTCGAAAGTTTTATTAGCTTGCTATACGAATTCGCAAATAATAATAATAATAATAATAATAATAATAAGTTTTTTTGTTATTATTAGGTGAACTAATTGAATATTGATAGTTCGTGAAAGATAAAATAATTGACGAATCGAAACACTGTGTCGACTTGAATGTTTTTTTTTTCGCGATTAAAGGAGAAAAAAAAATCGGTAATTAGGTAAGGCACGATTGGCCGTTACTCACTGAAAATTGCACATACATAAGTGTGGTCGATAGTCGTTGATGAAAAATGGCGATTTTTTTTAAATTAATCGCTAGTCGTTAGATGGTCGTTGATGAAAAAAAAAGTGGCCCTTTTTTAATTAACGAATAAACGAAACTCGTAGCCTCGAAGGAAGAAGAGGAAGCAGAATAAAATGATTTTCGTGGAAAACATGGTACTATTGCCGTAAATGATCGAGGTGAAAAAAAAAAATAACTAAAAAATAAAGAAAGCATCGAAATGAACTTTTCGAATGCACACATTCAATCCTGTAATATTTTTTTGTGTACAATTTCTTGTTGAAATATATTATTTTCATAAATATCTCGTAGTACCTTCTTTTTTCGTACCTTCTCCCGTACGTTGTGACCCCAAAAAAAAATAATGTATTATTAATTTCGTAAATTAACGATCGATCTAATTCACTCTTTTTTTGCTTGAATAGCCGAGCAATGACGCTTGCGATTTTTTTTTTCGTGATATCGAACGCAGTAGGGATAATTTTGTGGCCGCGTTTGTTTGAGTTTTCTTCGTTGTTGCTTGGTTACGCAGGTAAAATGGCCCCCGCGCCTATAAACATTCCGTAATAACGCGATTTTTGTTTTTACTCTTTAAATCTCGATTGGTTCGACATCAATCGTGGTCAAACCGGTTTTTCGTTGAATTTATATGAGCCTCGTCGCATACGTGTGTCCCATGTGCACGTTGAACGTTTCCGAGATTTCTCTCGCATTATTATTTTTGTTGTTCGTTTAAGGATCTCGATGAAAAAAAAAAAGTACGAAAAAAAAAATAGGATATATCTCGATGTCGCAATGTCTTTGCGTCGACCGAGCAATTTCCGCTCCGAAAAAATTAATTCACTGCTGAAAAATGTTCAACGAAATTTGACCGGAAATTGTATTGTTTTGATTGTTCGGTAATCTGTGCATTTCCTTGTTTGTCCATTGACTGTTCGTTTCGTTAGTTTATTTATCAATTTGCGCAGGTGCTCAATCAATCATGTATTTATTCACAGAATTGTTTATCGTCATTTATTTAGAATTTTATTTTATTTTATTTATTTAGAATTCTATTTTATTTTATTTATTTAGAATTTTATTTATTTAATTTATTTATTATATTTTACTAAATTCACTGAAATTTCATTCCATATTACAACCATTTTATCATTTATTTGTATTTATTATTATTCGTTTAATTTCAACTTTGAAGCAATTTAAATTTACTATAGCTACGTTTCGGCAAAACGCGGCTGCTTTTTAGTCCCGCCTGTACTCGAGAAACGCCTGGCAAGTATATACATACATACACAGTCTCGTGCACTGTCTGGGCGCGCTCGGCGCGTTCGAGCCTTCGAGCCATCGGATCGAAGGAACACCGGCCAAGATATTGGGAGCAGCGGGGAAGCATGCGATATACGGACACAGGATGCGGGAGCGTCAATTCTTCGTGCATTTTTGTTGTCCCTTTTTTCCTCAAGCACACTTGCGAGAAAAAAATACCTCGCTTCTTCACTCACTCACGACATTTTATTTACTAGCCGTTTTTTAATTACGAAAAAATCCGTCTATCTATCGAGTCTGATGTGTTTTCTTTCTATGTTGCTTTTTCTTGGTTCTTTTACAAAACGAAGAAAGGAGGAAAAAAGAAGCGAAAAAAGACGTTGAACAGGGCGTTGAGGATAAAGGAAATTTTGTATGTCTGGGATACATTGGCTTGAAACCCTTTTACTTTCGAGGGTGTACGAACCATATAGACACACACACACACATACATACGTGTGTGTGTGTGTGTGTGTGTGTGTGTGTGTGTGTGTGTGTGTGTGTGTGTGTGTGTGTGTGTGTGTGTGTGTGTGTGTGTGTGTGAATGTGTGTATGTATGTATATATGTATGTATGTATGTATGTATGTATGTATGTATGTATGTATGTATGTATGTATGTATGTATGTATGTATGTATGTATGTATGTATGTATGTATGTATGTATGTATGTATGTATGTATGTATGTATGTATGTATGTATGTATATGTCGGGTGGTGAACGCCACCCTAACGTTAGGTGCGCTATTGTAATCGATTCGTGATGCAGAGGGGTTGTCTTGAGCTGCTCGACCATATCTCCCTGTAGGGTACCCCTTTCTCATTGTTATATACTGCAATAGTATATATACATACGTATATCTGTGTGTAGAATATATATGTAAGTGTACACACACACACACATATATATATATATATATTAGATTGGTCAAAAAAAAAATTAATGCAATTTGTTTGAATTTTTGTGAAAAATGTTGAGAATGAGAAAAAATGAGTGCTGAGCAAATTTTAGCCTTTTATATTAATATTTAGAGGTGCCTTATCGCGATTTTCTATTTCCCATTCATTTAACACGGTAGAAGGTTTGTTTGCCGCTTCTGAGCTTTGTAACTCACCTACGGGTAAACACACGGAAACGCCGAAAACATTGTTTATAGAAAACTTAACGCTCTACAAAAAAGATCCTTGGCCTTCATACGATAAATTCACTCGTTGAAATTTTATTCGACATTAAAGTTGAATTGATAAATTTCATGATTTTGTGAGAGTTTACGACATTTTCGACAAAATTATTGATTTTTTGTTGTTGTTTTTTGTGATTGATCTTGAAAAGTATTGTATCCTTTTTAATTTATTCCCTAGATATTTATTTATCATGCTATGGGAATTGAATTCGGTAAGAAGAATAATAAGTGAAATTCAATAATAATTGAATAAATTATTGTACTCATGGACTTTTGAATAACAATAAATTTAAATCTATTAGGAATTTTAGAAACTATCTAGGGAATAATTTGAAAAGGATACAATACTTTTTAAGATGAATCAGAAAAAAAACAATAATTTGGTTGTAAAAGTCCAAAATTCTCACAAAATCATGAAATTTATCAGATTCAACTTTGACGTTGAATAAAATTCGAACGAGTGAATTTATCGTATGAAGGCTCAGGACTTTTTTTGTAGAGCGTTAAATTCCCTATAAAACAATGTTTTGGGCATTTCCGTGTGTTTACCCGTAGACGAGTTATAAAGCTGAGAAGCGGCAAACAAACTTTTACCATGTTAAATGAATGGGAAATAGTAAATCGCGTTGAGGCGGCTCTAAATATTAATATAAAGGGCAAAAATTTGGTCAGCACTAATTTTTGTCATTAGCAACATTTTCAACAAAAATTTCAATTGAAAAAAATATTATTTTTTGGGCCAGTCTAATATATATATATATATATATATATATATATTAGACTGGCCCAAAAAAATATTTTTTTCAATTGAAATTTTTGTTGAAAATGGTGAGAATAAATAAATAAATAAATAAATAAATAAATAAATATATATATATATATTATATATATCTGTATACAACCGTAATAGTAATAAGTATAATAATATACTCTTATTTGTATTCACTCCAATAATATTCCATATACAGGGTATTCCAGCTCAACTCAGATAACTATTTCCCTCACCATCGTTGTTTATAGATTGCCATAGTCGACAGCTTCACTCCTGGCGTAAAAAAGACCGCCTAATTATTTTCTTCAAATTTTGTGTACCCTTTGCCCTTCTTCGGCTGCGAAACAATCGAAAAGTTCACTTGGACCATTTTTTTAAATTGTGAACACAGTTTTTATACGTTTCGGACCGGTTGTGTGTATTGTTCACTGAAACTCAACTAGGGCTTCCGATATTCACTATTTTGTTGTGGAATTTCGATATTGGGGATGATTATGCGATAGTTTGGCAGTCAGAAGACGACTTTTTCCGGTCTTGCGAGCAAAAAAAACTTCAGAAATGTGGTTTCAGACGAAATTCAATTCGTGTGGGATGTATTTCATTCTAAATTATTCTTTAATCACCTAAATTTATATTCTACCTGTGTTACCTATCCTACGTTATATATATATATATATATATATATATATATATATATATATATATATATATATATATTAGACTGATTCAAAAAAAAATTTCCTTCTGGATTCTCGTGCTATTGTTGAGCACTGATAAAACAAAATTTCTCTAAAAAGATGGGCGCGGTCACTCAATTTTTAGAGGTGGCTATCTCGACTTTTTTGTATTTGAATTTTTTTTAACGAACGTATTGCATTTAAGCATAGTCATGGCTTCGGATTACGGATAAAAATCACATCCAGCAGCTTTTTCGTAACAAAAATAAACTCTAACAATTTGAAAAGGGTGCAATATTCACAATTCAAATCCAGGTAGATCAATAATGGCGTCTATACTACTCTCGTTATTCATGTAGATTTATTTATACGAATTAACATTTCGCACTTTTTACGAAAAATTAAATTATAAGCTTTTATTCATAAATCGTATATTTACATTTTCAAAATGCTACGCTTATATTATCTTCAAACTCATTTACATTTCTTCCCAGCCATTCTCAAGTTCGTTAACATTTTGGGCAGAACGAAAATGTGCAACGTTGAACAGTTTGTCCAAATCTCTCTTAAATTTACGCTCCTTCGATATTTGTGACGGCAAATTCTTTTTAACTCGATTTTTAAAAAGTTGTTTCCAGACTAGATGGAGTTTTATTGATTTCAAGATTGCGTTATTCAATCGACGCGTTGGAATTTCAGCACATTTCCATTGTTCGAAAATTTCTTTCATCGTTTCGTGTGCACTTCGACGTATGGTCAGTTTTTCTCTGTTATGTTTGTAAAAGAACAAACACAAAACTTTTCCGATTTTTATCCGTAATCCGAAGCCATGACTGTGCTTAAATGCAATACGTTCGTTAAAAAAAATTCAAATACAAAAAAGTCGAGATAGCCACCTTTAAAAATTGAGTGACCGCGCCCATCTTTTTAGAAAAATTTTGTTTTATCAGTGCCCAACAATAGCACGAGAATCCAGAAGGAAATTTTTTTTTTTTGAATCAGTCTAATATATATATATATATATATATATATATATATATATATATATATATATATATATTTACAATAATGGCAATAGTGGTATTTATTCCTTGTATACCCTTTTTAAGGGTGTTACACATATACCCTTCTCATTTACATTGGTTTTCTTATATCTATCCTAGTTACTAGTTTCTCAAATTGTCTCGTGTAATCGCGTAGTCGCTTTGCCGGTTGAATTTTCAGTTGCGCGTATATTTTCCAGTCTATTTCTATCCCCCTGCTATTTTCCAATCATTGCTCCAGTTCGTCCATCCTATCTTGGTTGAATTTTCCCTTAACTTCCGTACACTCGCGAACATGTCTTAAGTATTCAGTTACGCGCTTGCATATTCTACAATTGCTACTTACATACCTTTTCTTCGCACCTTTCTCGACATTGTCACATCTTATCCTCACCCACGTTTCTTCTAATGCTTCGCTAATAGTCTTGTCCTGCCAATATTATTCCTTGTGTATACCTGTTTTCCTATCTCTGTATTCCTTGCAGTATGTCCACGCGTTGATTTTCGCCCAATCGTATTGAATTTCTCGTTCAACTTTAATTTTCATGCCACTCTATTTTTCTTCCCACTTCCGTTATATTCCCCTTATACGGGGTGTCCCTCTTATCTCTTCCACCGGAAATAACTGGGCAATTATCAACGTCACAAAAAAATGTTCCAGACAAAAGTTGTACGGTGTGAAGGGGGCCATCAAATGCGACCAATTTTTATTATTTCCGTGACCTTCACTTTTTGCAATGGAATGGTACATTTTTCTTCAACCATCTTGTGGAGCACCTCTAGCCGCATAAAAAGCATTAGGAGGCCAAAGTCGTTCACGAACATTCAAGGTCAGTATCGATTATACAAATCTAAATATTTGGTAGTGATCCGAGATATTTAGATTTGCATTTAATTTTAAAAGGTGACCTTGAATGACCTTGAACGACTTTGACACCTGAATGTTTTTTGTGCGACTTGAGGTGCTACACAAGATGGTTGAAAAAAAAATGAACCATTGCATTTAAAAAAGTGAAGGTGACCTTCACTGTGTGTCAGCGCCTGAACAAAAAAAAATAGTCGCATTTGATGGCCCCCTTCACAACGTACAACTTTTGTCTGGAACATTTTTTTTGTGATGTCGATATTTACTGAGTTATTTCGGGTGGCAGAGATAAATTAATTAGTTTTTATCCCACTTCCCTTATATTCCCCCTATATATATATATATATATATATATATATATATATATATATATATATATATATATATATATATATAGGGGGAATATAAGGTAGGAAGTGGGATAAAAATTAAAATTGAGAGAGAGAGAGAGATTTATTAGTGCACTAGGACCAAGCAGAGTCCTCTGTCACGCAATCCTCATATTACATACTTCTCATAAAAATAAATACAAAAAAATAATAGAACGACTCGATACAAAAACAAAAATACGTGACTCTATATAATGCAAAAACAAACTTAAAAAATAATAAACCGAAGCTCAAAATGAAAAATAATAAAGGAAAAGAAGAAAGACAAGAGAAACGAGCTAATTACTCGAAACCCTGCGTCATCTAGATAATACCCTCAGCAAGCATTTTCTTAACTATTTCATTGAAATCTGGTTTCCTCAGAGCCATGATTTTTGAAGGGAGTAAATTGTAAATTGTACAGAGAGAGAGAGAGAGAGAGAGAGAGAGAGAGAGAGAGGGAGGGAGAGGGAGAGACAAACAATTTCTATTAGCTATTTTAATTGTTATGCAGCGAGGACAATATGTGAGAAGTTTACCAAGCTCAGCGTAGTAACAAATGTGGACGAACTGCTGCGTGACATCTGATCCGACGAAAAAATATCTGCGACAAAATATCTGATGACAAAACATCCGCGAGACAAAATCCTAAATCTCGTCCACCACATGAACAGGGTCGCGCGCAAAACACCTTTGTGGGGTGTGTCGACATAGTGGGGTGGGGGCATAATACGAATTTCTTCATTGAACCCAAACGAACAAACCAAAACAAACAAACATACCCAAACATATCCGGCACATATTAATAATTTTCCTCCTTTTTATGATGGAATAAATTTCAACGGCATGACTGTACACATGACATGGAATAAATTTCAACGGCATGACTGTATACTTTAAACTGTATATAATATCGGCAGATATTTTGTCTTGCGGATATTTTGTCATGAGAATTATTTGTCCTGCGGACATTGTGTCATGAGGATATTTTGTCCTGCGGATATTGCGTCGTCGGATATTTTGTCGTCGGGTCAAAACGCGTGTTACCAGACGAACGTGAAAGAAAAGGAATAACGATTTTATTCAATGATCGTACAATTATCAGGGAAACAAAAAAATCCGAGTTCACCAGATGTGTAATTTTAGAAAACAGAGCTGAATATATGTGACCGTGCAGTGCGTTAAAGACTGTGAGAAACAGGACTAAAAAATAATTTTGCACAGCGTCGCCTTTTGATTGGGAATGTAAATAAAATAAATCGCCTAAAATGAGCAAAAAGATACGTTGACAAGTTCGTAGAATTTTGGAAAAAAGTTATTTGAAGTGATGAGAGCAAATCTGATCTCTTCACTCATAAGCAGCACCCACGCGTGTGGTTATAGGCCGGAGAACAGCTTCTCGAAAAGAATGTACAGAAAACTGTTGAATTCGGAGGAGGTGGCGCATTAGTTTGGGACTGTTTTGCGTGATCAGGAGTGGGAAATTTAGTTGAAACCAATGGTACTATAAGACCAGACATTTATATTAATATTGTGAATGAAAATTTGGAGGAATCTCTGCTGAAGCTCGATCTACAGGATGACTTTGATTTCCAACAAGACAATGACCCAATACGGCTTGCAAAAGAGTGGCTTTTTTTCGTTCGTTGCAGATTAAAGGGTCTTCTCACTTTAGACGCTAAAAAAAACTATTTTCATGATTTTTCAAAATAGGTTTTTATTATAGATATCGATATGAAAGTTGTTCCACTTAATAAATACATTGAAACATTTTTTTAATCTATTTATGAAATGCGAAAAAAAACTTTAAACGCGTTTCTTTCGAAACAACGGTTTTCAGCTTGTTGATAAAATATTCGAAACTACTGAGCCGATCTTTATGAAATTTTAACCACATATTCTTTACAACTATAGGTATAGCGCATATCAAGGATTTTTAAAATTTTGATATTTACTATTTTTTGTTGCCAAAAACGGTGAAAAAACATTTTGTTTTTTCGAAACATGACCGCCATTTTATTTTTGCATATATAAAAAATCGTATTATATGCGCTATAGCCGTTAACATACTAAATCTAACGTCTATAAATAGCGACTTGAATATATATTTTTTTTCGTTTTTTTTTTAATTACCCGAAATTTCGCCTTTGAATCGTCATAACTTTTTTGTTTGTGGTTGCAATAGCAGGAAATAACTTTTGTCGTATTCTGCAATGTAGGTTTATTATAAATAAATCATTGTTTAATCCAATTGGTCTCACGAAAATTACTCTTAAACTTCCAGTCTTAAAAATTGTGTAAATGAATAAAAAATGTCAATTTCTAATTTAATTATTTTAAACTTAGCTTTGTTTTGAAAAGTTCTCTAGTTTATTCCTTTCCAACAGTATGCTACATGTCATAGAAATTATTCATTATATGGTCAAAATAAAGAGAACAAGGTTTTTTTAATATTGAATATAGAAGTAAAAATTTTTCACACATTTATACATTTTTTGAGGCTTTGGCATTTCAAGAGTCATTTTCTTTAAACCAATTGGATCAAATAATGATTCATTTACAATAATAATAATAATCGAGTTTTATTTGCACAACGTGCTTTACAAGTTTTTTTACAAAAAAAATTATTCATTTATAATAAACATACATTGCAGAATAGAACAAAAGTTATTTCGTGCTATTACAACCAAAAACAAAAAAGTTATGACGATTTCAAGGCGAAATTTCGGGTAATTAAAAAAAATTATATCTGAATTACCGCGACACTAAGGACATGGGGTCTAAGGGTGAAAAAACTAGTAAATGACCCCCCCCCCCCCCAATTCCCCAAAATATTGTGTCGATCCATGCTTGTATATGGCGATATATATATATATAAATTTTTAATATATATAAATTTTATATATATTTATTATATATATTACATATATTATATATATTTATATATATATTTATTATATATATTTATAATATATATAAATTTTTCGATTTTTTTTCTTCAGATTTCTCGAGGTGGTCTCTTTTTTGTCAGTCACTGTATATATATATATATGTGTGTGTGTGTGTGTGTGTGTGTGTGTGTGTGTGTGTGTGTGTGTGTGTATACAGTGACTGACAAAAAAGAGACCACCTCGAGAAATCTGAAAACAAAAATCGAAAAATTTAACATCTTTATATTCGTACAATCTTTAATAGGCAAATTTTATTATCCTTACAAATGTTTAACATGGTGATCGAAGAGATAATTGTTCTTTTCTTATTATAACAATGATTATCATTTATTATAACAATTGATATCTCTCAACACATTGACAAATAAAAGAGACCACTGTTCAATTTGTAAATATAACATAAACTTTTTTTTGACGACAGCTAATGTTTGGTATGGCCACCTTTGGCCTTGATAACGGCTTGGAGTCGTCTAGGCATACTTTCGACGAGAGTCTGCAGATAGTGGCCATCTGATTCCTCCCAAATTTTTTTAAGCGCCGAAAAATAATTTTCCTTGTTTGTTACACTAGTTTTGTCGATTTTTGCGTCCAAAATCGACCACAAATTCTCAATAGGGTTGAGATCGGGTGATTGCGCTGGCCAATCAAGCATTTTTATTCTGTTTGATTCCATGTACAGCTGCGTTTTCTTCGCTGTATGCTTCGGATCATTGTCCTGTTGAAAGATGAAATTCTCTTCCAATCCGACCTGAACGAACGGAGCTTTCAAATTCTCACCGAGAATGTCGATATATTTATCGGCCGTCAATGTGTCAGTGATTGGCACCAAACCATGACGCTACCTCCTCCGTGCTTCACAGTTTGCTGTAGGTGACGTTAACTTTAATAACTCGTATTGTTGTACGCGGATTTTTCTTTATTTCTCGCAAAATGCGAGAATCGTCCCGGTACGAAGCCGCTCGTTTTCCTCCTCTTCCTTTTATGTCCACAACACAACCAGTCCTGAGAAAACTTTTTCCACAGTTTTTGTACTTGAGTCTTGCTCAATTCAAATTTTGTAGCAACTTTTCTTTGTTATAAACCAGCCCGAATATATTTTATGATCAATTTTCGTAAATCGATGGAAGTTTGTTTCTTGGTCATCGTAGCACATGAACCGTAGTCGAGAAACGATTTAAGAATAAGCGAAAGAATTATACTAGCTTATGGAAAGTATCATACGACGACCAAGAACAAAACACAAAAACAGTCAACAGGTATAACATACAAAACGACAAGCTGTACCCTTGGTGTTGATAGTGGTCTCTTTATTTTGACCTTGGCTAAAATGAGATATTTACGGAAAACCATTGTGAATATAATATCGAAATGAAAGAGCGTACAAATGTTTTTCACATATTAGTCCGAAGTATAGTACAATTATGATAAACAAAAAAACGATAAGTTTTTGCCAACTGTTTTCATAATATTGGAATTTTTTACTTAAGAAATTTAGTGGTCTCTTTTTTTGTCAGTCACTGTATATATATATATATATTAGACTGATTCAAAAAAAAAAAAATTATTCTGGATTCTCGTGCTATTGTTGGGCACTAACAAAAGAAAATTTCTCTAAAAAAATGGGCGCAGTCACTGAATATTTAGAGGTGGCTATCTCGACTTTTTTGTATTTGAATTTTTTTAACGAACGTATTGCATTTAAGCATAGTCATGGCTTCGGATTACGGATAAAAATCGAAAAGTTTTGAGTTTATTCTTTTACAAACATAACAGAGAAAAACTGACCATACGTCGAAGTGCACACGAAACGATGAAAGAAGTTTTCGAACAATGGAAATGTGCTGAAATTCCAACGCGTCAATTGAATAATGCAATCTCGAAATCAATAAAACACCATCTAGTCTTGAAAAAACTTTTAAAAAAATCGGGTCAAAAAGAATTTGCCGTCACAAATATCGAAGGAGCGTAAATTTAAGAGAGATTTGGACAAACTGTTCAACGTTGCACATTTTCGTTCTGCCCAAAATGTTAACGAACTTGAGAATGGCTGGGAAGAAATGTAAATGAGTTTGAAGATAATATAAGCGTAGCATTTTGAAATCCAAATATACGATTTATGAATAAAAGTTTATAATTTAATTTTTCGTAAAAAGTGCGAAATGTTAATGCGTATAAATAAATCTACATGAATAACGAGAGTAGTATAGACGCCATTATTGATCTACCTGGATTTGAATTGTGAATATTGCAATCTTTTCAAATTGTTAGAGTTTATTTTTGTTACGAAAAAGCTGCTGGATGTGATTTTTATCCGTAATCCGAAGCCATGACTATGCTTAAATGCAATACGTTCGTAAAAAAAATTCAAATACAAAAAAGTCGAGATAGCCACCCCTAAAAATTGAGTGACCGCGCCCATCTTTTTAGAGAAATTTTGTTTTATCAGTGCCCAACAATAGCACGAGAATCCAGAAGGAAAATTTTTTTGTGAATCAGTCTAATATATATATATATATATATATATATATATATATATATATATATATATATCGCCATATACAAGCACGGATCGGCACAACATTTTGGGGAACTGGTGTGTGTGTGTGTGTGTGTATATATATATATATATATATATATATATATATATATATATATATATATATAGAGAGAGAGAGAGAGAGAGGATACGCAACTTTTTTTAGTGTCTTTACTGTCATTATTGCGTTATATATGTATGTTAGGATGGCGCATATTTAAGCTCAATTTTTTCCCTTTATCTCACCATCCAATTATCTTCTTGAAAGAAAAAAAAAATTGTTGCGAAAACTGTGAGCGGTCAAAAAATATTTCGAGGTCGCTCAAGCCGCCCACAAATTCAAATTGTCATTAAAAAACGATTTTTTTCGTTCATTTCTCACTCATGAATTTGACGCTTTATAATTTTTAAATTAAGCTCGCGAAAGCTCTCACCGACCAATGAATATTTCGTGGTCGCTCAAGAGCTTCGAAATTTCCGATTGTCGCGAATTTTTTTCCTCTTCTCATAAATTTAACACTGCAAAATGTTCAAAACAATTAATCCTTTTTTTTTTCTTTAGAAACGATTTTTTCAAATTTACCTCACGCTTCTAGCCCGATAAAAGCTTTAAAGAACTATTTTATGAGAATAAAGATTTCAATTCTTGGGTTAGTAGTGTGAAGTTAATTCGAAAAATCTGTTTGCAAAGAAAAACGATTGTTTCGAAAATTTTACGAAGTGTCAAATTTATGAGTGAGAAGAGTAAAAAAAAATGGCGCAAGTTGGAAATTTCCAAGCTCTTGAGCGACCACCAAATATTCACAGGCCGGCTAGAGATTTTGCGATGTCAATTTAAAAAATATAAAGCGTAAAATTCGTGGACACGAAGTGAACGAAAGAAGAAACAATTTTAATGACAATTTGAATTTTCGGGAGTCTCGAGCGCCCTCTGAATATTTTTTCACCGCTCGCAGCTTTCGCGACAATTTTTGTTTTCTACACGGAAGAATTGAATGGCGAGAAAAAGGATAAAAAAAACAAAGCTCAAATTTGTGCCACCCTAATATATATATATATATATATATATATATATATATATATATATATATATATATATATATATATATATAATGCACGCGCGCGAGCGCGCAACGGACTAAAAATACGAATAACAATAAAAACGATGCGATTTTCATTGCGTGATTATTCTTATTGCAATACTTATAAAATATGTACACGTGTGGGTTTTCTTAGGACAGGAGAAGGAGCGCATCCTACAGGCGACAATTTTCCAATTCACATTACGTAGTTTACTTTTTCGTTGTAACACCAAAAAAAAAAAAAAAAACAATATCAATTTATTACCTTATCGCGTGAGTATAAATATCGTACAAAGTGTTAGACTACTCGGCGAACCTCGAAGAAACGTTTGAGGTAAAAGACTTGGCCCAACGTCATGGTGAACAAGACGGCAGCCTCGAATATCGACCACAGTACGACCCGGAAATTCGTACTTTCGTTGATAGCTCGATGAATTCTGTCTCGTACCTGCAATACGACGCGGCGCATGAAAAATCGCGTTTTTGCTTCCGAAAGACGAGAAGCCAGCCGACATTTTGGCTTTTTTTTTTTTTTTTTTTTTTTTAGGATGACATTTTACCTGCATGTATTCCTGTTCGCTCTTAACGCCGCGCAGACTCGAGCTGAGATCCTTGATCATACTCTCGAGGCTGGCGTCAGGATGCTGCGCCGGTGCCTCGCCGCCCTCTCCCGTCTTGTGCTCGCCGTCCGCATTGGGCGCCTCGCCAATGTCCATGTTGAACATGACGACCTTGGGCGTTAGGGTGCTCTTCTGATTGCTGAAGCAATACGTGTACTCGCCGGCCTTGTCAGCCGCAAACGTGTACTTCCCGTTGCCCTCCTGTTCGCCTTGGAGCCTCACCTTGTTGTCGGGTCCGATCACCCTCACGTCTATGTCCAGAAAACCGCCCTCTGCTATTTCGAACGTCAAACCTGCGGAATTCGAGGCTGCTGTTATTTTGCTTGGGTTTGTGTTGGGGAGAAAAAAGGGGTTTCTAATTCGACGAAAGATTTTCGAGGGATTTGCGAGGTTGGGGAGTAAACATGTGAGAGAGATAGAGGAGATTGCGACTTACTCATTTTCGTGCCAGCCTCGACTCTGTCGAAGTAACAAACCTCCGCGTGCGCGTCGACGGTTATAATGTAAGCGTCGACCTGGCTGTAAAAACTCAGCAGCAACAGCGGCACTAGTAGTAATTCCATCTTTGGAAGAGGTTAGGTGTGATTTTTTGCCAATTTTTTCGTTCTAACCCTACGAAGAGTTCGGCTGTTTAAAGTTATTTTTTTGTGCTGACACTTGCTCCGAATTAATCGGATTTATTCTTCAATGGAATTACTTTGCGATCGCTTCGTATATATGCAACGTCCTTTTGTCAATTGCGACTAGTGTAGCCGTATGTGGCGAACGGCTTGTCAGCAACGAGACGAGAGCAATAACGCCACGTTCTTCAGTTTGCCGTCACCACAAGCAGAGTTGCCAGACGTATAGTGAGCGAAACCGCCGTCAGACGCCGCTTGTGTAGCCCAAAAACCGCGGGATTTTACGAAGCCCAAATAGCGCGGTAATAGCTCTCATATAGCCCAAATTCGTAGTTTTGGTAGGTCATGAAGGAAAATCACCGATATAAGTTAGAAATTGAATTATTTCTTTAATTATTTAAAAATCAAACATAATCAAATAAGTGTATTTTGTAGCAGGCTAAAACAATCACATAAATAAACAAATACTTATTCCTTGAGATTACACTAGTACAAAAATCACCCAGTTTCAATCAGAGTCATATATGATATATGAATAAGAATATTAAAGTAAATATCTTTACGTTCTCTAGAAATCTAAATCAACTATGTCCATCAGAGAAACCTAAAATTCGTTTAGCAGATCCTCTGCATTCGAAATTTGAATCTCTGGTACATTAATATTCTTTAGCACATTCTCTTGGGCAGGAACAGGGCCGGAGTCCGGAACATCCGGATTCAAGTTGAACTCAGCTTCCCTTCTCGGCTGAGAAGAGGACGCGGGGGTATATGAGTATATCGGGCTGAAGGAAAATGCTTTTTTATGTTGGTCGTTCGTTATGTATTTTTATTTTATGATACGTAATTAATAAACAGTTTTTCTTTTTTACACTTGAAGTTTACTTTTCTTCAATTCATAATCATAAATTTAAAATTCGTGTTGTCTGTGACCATGGATTCAAGCGGGACAATAATAGGCTTTTTGTACCCATGACGCAATTTCATACAAACTTTAAATCACACCATGTGAATCACATAACAATGACTCGATGGCTGTATAATTGTATATTTTTATTTAAGATTTTAATAAATATGAATTCATTGCGTTCAATTATTTATAGGTATAAAATAAATTACTCTAAAACCCATAATGAAAGTTACTTTCATAAAATAGTTGTTAACGATTGCGTTATCGACTTGGGTGCTCCTATATTCTTCTATATTGGCGCACATATACGTATAGTGTGTAAAAAAGAACACGATTTTTGTATAATCGTATTGTATAATATTGTGTGATGATATGTTTCTTATGTGCGTGAGTAAATACGTGATGATAATTGGTGACCGTAGTAAATTGTCTGTATGTGTGTATTTCCTCACTCCCTGTAAAAATGTGCGGATGCTTTTGTTCGAAGCGAACTATGCAAGGCGCGTCCTGTAGTTACATGGTCTGAGAGCCCAAAGAAAGCCATTATATTTTCGCATATAGCCCAAATGGCGCTTTAGCGCGTTCGAAAAATTTGGGCCGCGAAATGGCCTCCCAAGATAGCCCAAATCGCGGTTTATAGCCCAATCTGGCAACTCTGACCACAAGGCAACGCCTCGGAGAGCGACGGTCGAGATTGAGACGCGGTGCGGATTGGCTCGCGGGCACGGTCTAACATACAGGTCTTGCAACGAAGGTGGTGGGGGTGGTACGCTTAATGTCGGCAACAAGCTTTGGCTTATAGACACAAGAGCGGCGCTGCGAACTTGTCATAGCGGCTAGACAAGTAAATAGACAAATAAAAAAAGATAAAATCAACTTACCTCTGCGATAACTCGACCGTTTAAGTCATGTTTTACCCACTTTCTTAGAATGTATCGTTGGAGAAAATGTTTCTCACACACGAATTGCGAAGGCATGAGCTGAAAAATTCCTGGAATTGCAGTGATCCATTTTTGACGACGTTCGATATTCGACGGAACCCGAAACACCGAACGTTTTTCCTTTACTAACTGACGTCCAGTATCACACGTTGGAACCGCACACGAATTAGTCGTCATTATTATGTAAAAATCCGCACGATATCACCGTCATAAAAAACACGTAATTTTTTTAATAACGGTTATGTAAAACTTTATAGTAGCCGATTAAGTGAGGTTGTGTTGCCACATGCGTCTTCCGCTGCTTCGACTATGATTTGATTGAAGCGATGCGAGCGGCGGTCAAGGAAATTAACGAGCCGACAGTAAGACGACCACCCCCACCACCAATATTTGATTCAGTTGCAAGACCTGTATGTAAGACCGTGCTCGCGGGCGAGTGTACGAAGCTCGGCCAATAGGGGGCGAAGCCGACAGGGGGAATTCCCTTGTAGGTTGAAGCATCCGCGAGATTGAAGAAAAAAAAGTTTTTGGCTCAAGCAGCGCTGTTGATCGGTGGCTTCGGTTCGTGACGGCACTTGCATAGTAAACACCGACGCTGCGCCAATTGTGAGTACGTACATTTTTCTGGTTAAGAGGGAATGACACCGCATCGCGGTCGGTATGGTAGAACAATTATAGATTCCCAAGTTTTCTGAATTTGAGGGAAAAAAAAACTAGATTGGCTTATGATAAGCCAATCTAGATTTTTTTTCTCAAATTCAGAAAATTTGAGGGGCAGACAGCTGTTCGTCTATCTATTTGACGTCGTTTGGCAAAGTTTCGACGGGATCTGATGTGCCGTTTCAGAGATTTTTGGGAATCTATAATTGTTCTACCATACCGACCGCGATGAGGTGTCATTCCATCTTAAAAGTAAGTTACAATCCCTAGCATCGATGTGTGTTGTTCCTAAATGTAAGAATACTAGTCGATTGATATAAATATGAGGAAGACTTGGTTAAAACCAGGGGGCTGACACTGAGATAAATTCTCTTAACAGCAACGTGTCCCCGTATTGTCGCCACGTAACTAACCCACCATCCGGCGCTAGTAGTCACCCGCATGACCCCCACTCCGCAAAGCACCTCTCTGTATTATTTCGTCATCTTTTTCGTCGCGTGAACCAAGTGAATATTTCTTTTCGTTTTCTCGATCTGTCATTGTTCTCGAATAAAAAAATTGCAGTGTGGTAAAATCGTAATTATTTTATCACATAGTGATAAAATAATAAACAATTTTAGTATAGCGATAAAATAAAAAACAATTTTTGTGTTTTTTGTGCTCATATTTGAGAATGCCTGCGTGCGTGGTTCTTGGCCGCACGTCAGGTTATCAATCAAACAAGGAAAAATCGCATTTTTTTCAATGTACCAAAAGATCCAAAAGCCCTGGAATTATGAAGAAAAGCCATCGGACCCACAGACAAATCCATTAAGTCTGGTCAATCAGTGTGCGCATCAATATTACGTATTGATGCGGATGCAGCAATATTCTGCACGTCTCAACGCAGAACAAAAAAAAGCAATGAAAACATTGTACAACGTGACTAATCCATTATTTAAAAAATAATAATGTTATCTGTTTATTTCGTTCAATGAATATTTTTTATAACACATAATATTGCAACAAGTGTAAATATTGCATCCCTTCGTATATACACATATACTTTTAAATTCTATTCTAAACAAAGAATTATCCAGACGCGTCGAATGCAAATTATGCTGACGCTGCGCGACGGGAGTGGGGGTCATGCAGGTGACTACTAGCGCCGCATGGTGGGTTAGTTACGTGGCGACAATAACGGGACACGGTAGACCCAGCAGTGCCAGGGGGCTGGTTAAAACTTGCGAGAGGAGATTCAAAGTCAGAGTCCGAAAAAAGCTCATCCGTTCTTTTTTGAAGTACAGATAACTGTTTGAAAATTTGCATGACGCTTTCTTTCACAGGTTAGAGATTAATACGTCTACCGCTATTTTTGTTTACTATGTCAATGACCACACGTCGGAACCCAGTATGGCGGCTACCGTTTTGCATGTTCGTTGAATAGGTAGAAAAAGTATTTTTTTAAAACAAATTATAAAATTTATTGTGTTTTTATAAATTAAAACCACCATTATTCGATTGCTTATTGCGAAAACTACTTTATACACCTTTAGTATTTTTCTCACATAGAGTAAAATACCCTATTGTTTGCATCTGCAAATTATTTTCTTTGTCTCTCAAATCCTCACGATTTTCGTACTTCCGTTTCGTTTCCTGTTTTACAGCAAGTACATTACTAAAAAAAGTTTTTAATATGATTTTTTTAGGAATAATCGGAGTGTGGGCGGCCCCTTTTAGTTTGTGTTCTGGATACTATGTCGCCTGTGTCTCGTCGGCGCGACCCTGACGGCGAAATTTTGTACCTCAACTTTTTACATTATCACGGACGCTTTTTTTCGACCGTTTCCCCTATGAAGTTTGTCCTCAAATCTAACCTCAGCAGTATATTCTCTAGGAACAACTGTTTTGCAGTGGAAACTGCAGTTTCGTGAGAACGGTGGTTGAGGCGCCAGGACAAAAATACTTTTTCGTTATCATTAGCAGGTCATTTCGACATTTCTCAAAAACAAAAAACTTTTTTCCCCCTCTGACACCTGAAAATTAATTTCACCGAATATATGGCATTCTTGAAATGTTTAGTGACAAAAAAGTCACTAATTTCGCGACCGTCAAGATACTCCGAAATCGCCATTCGAACAATTCGTAGAAAAATAAGTGCTTCGTGTTCTTGGTAAGTGTGACCCGGTTAACCATTTTTTTTTCGCTCTTCGGTCAAATTACGGCTTTTTGTTGTTTTTTTGGTTCGCTTCTTGTAATTTTCAGGCTTCGCACGCACGTGTCCAATTTGCATCTTGAATTAATTTCCATCGGATTGACAATGTCCTTGAAAGTTCGTACAAATTGTACAATAAAGTTTGTAGGTTATTCAAACTTCGTTTATTCAGTAGATCGGCCGTGAATTTGGCTTATGCTTCGTACGAATCGAGCGATGGTCTCAATGAGGCGAAAGTTTCGAAAACCCCACCGATCGTTATCATGCACGGCCTGTTCGGCTCAAAAAACAATTGGAACACCCTGGCCAAAGCCATTCATCAGCGAACCGGACGCAAGGTCAGTACTCGGTCTCAATTGCCAATTGCGCAATTTCCTTTAGAAACTGCATTTCTGTGCATCCTGATAAATTCAAACAACGCTTAAAAACCCAAACGAAAATGATTATAAACCCAAACAAATCCAAGCATTCTGATAAACCCAAACGAAACAGTGCTGAAAAATTCCAAATGGTGCTTGCAAGCCAAAACAAGACCAAATAAAAGTTGCAAAGGCAAACAAACCCAAGCGCAAACAATATTTATGTATCCCAACATTACTTATTAGGTGTACAAATAAGTTTTAGGACAGTTTTCAAAAAATTCAAGATTTATTAAAAAAGAAGTAAAACACAGTTATTCATCGAAGTAATCTCCATCGCACTGAATGACCTTCAGCCATCTCTCAGGTAACTCGCGGATGCCTTTCGCAAAGAAACTTTCGTCTTGCGAGGTGAGAAATTTAGCGACCCATTTTTCCAATTCTTCAAATGTTTTGAATCGCACGTCAGACAAATCGTTCTGCATTTTCCGGAATAAATGATAATCGGATGGGGCTAAGTCTGGTGAATACGCCGGGTGTGGTACAGCTTCCCATCCACGCGCTAGTAACGTATCCTTGTCCGGTTTACCCACATGAGGCCGCGCGTTGTCATGGAGCAGTTTTACTGGACGTTTTCCTTTACCAGAAAATGGACGTTTCTTCTCAATTTCTTGATTCACTTGCATCAATTGATGACAATAGCGATCGGTAGTAACTGTTTGACCAGGTTTGAGAAGTTCATAATACAGTACGCTTTTCATATCCCACCATATGCACAGCATGACTTTGTTACAATGAACATTGCGCTTTGGCGTGGATGTTGTCGGCTCGCCGGGGTCAACCCAATGATATTTGCGTTTCGGATTATCAAAATAAATCCACTTTTCATCGCCGGTCACAATTTTCCACAAGAAAGACTTTCTATGTTGCTTGTTGTAAAGACTCACACAAATGTTAAGACGGCTGTTTTTATTTTCTTGAGTCAGAAAGTGTGGTACCCACTTTGTTCCTTTTCGAATCTTACCCATTGCTTTTAAACGATAAGAAACAGTTTGTTGAGTTACTCCAAGCTGTTCCGAAAGTTGTTTCTCCGTCTGACAATAGTTTTCATCCAGCAACGCTTGCAGTTCCTGATCGTCCACCTTTACAGGAGGCCCCGTGCGTTCACGGTCACTAACGTCGAAATCACCTTTTTTGAATCGCTTATACCAATACTCACATGTACTTTTAGATACAATGTTGTCTCCAAGAACAGAACATATCGATTCGCACGCTTTCCTAACACTTTTTCCTTGATGGAATTCATAGCGAATGCAGTGTCTAATAAATAGCTTATCGGTCTGCATGTTTAATTTACAGAATTTATAGGTTATGTTTATGACTCCTTTACGTTTCGATACTACATATCAAGCGCCATCTATGATAAGTGAGCGGGACCTTAGAATTAATTTAGAATAGCTGTTATGACACAAAATCGAAGTGTCCTAAAACTTATTTGTACACCTAATATAAATCCAAACCAACGATGCAGATAAATGCAAGCAAACCCAAGCATGCCGATAAATTCAAACAATGCGTACAAACAAAACAATGCTTATGAACAAAAAGAATACTGGCAAACTCAAACGGACAATTATTATGAACCTAAAGAAAGCCAAGCATGCTGATGAACCTAAACCGTGCTTATCGACACATACGAACACAAACAAACAGAAACAAGGCACACAAACGCCAACGAACCCAAACAATGTATGTAATGAAATAGGAAATGTCCAAGTCATCGCCAAACTTACGCCATGACTGCTAAGTTGCCATAAATATATTTTTTTTTCGGGTTTGTTTATTAATATTTGTTTATTAATGTTGAATATTATTAAATATTCAACAATATTCAATAATATTTGATGAATATTATTGAATAATTCAACAAATTATTCAATAATATAATTTGTTGAATTATTATTTCGTTATTATTGTTGTTGACTTTTTTCGGTTACTAATATTACTAACCCTGCATTATTATTATTATCAATAAGATTAATTATTTGTTACTTTTGATAACCGTAAAAATGAATAATACTAATTATTAATATTAATAGTGATATTTTTCGTTATTATTATTGTTATTGTCATAATTATCAATATTAAATGACGATATTTCAGACAATAAAAAACAATAAATAATCGGTATTTATTTTTGCTATAATTGTTAATGTTCTCGTGATTATTATCAAGATTAATCGTAATATAATTGATTTTGTTTTTTCCCATTGGCGATATTATTATAATTGTTGATAATACGTCGATTTTTTTAACAAACCCAATAATTCGCAATAATAAATATCCTTGTCGTTGGTAGAACAGCAATAAGCAAAATGTTCTCTATTTCGAAATGTTTACTTTAGGTGATAGCCGTAGACGCGAGAAATCACGGTGACTCGCCGCACTCGCCAACAATGGCGTATGCGGAAATGGCGAAAGACGTTCTGAAGCTTTTGGAAAGTCTCGAGAACGAGAGCGCCATATTGGTTGGCCACAGTATGGGCGGCGCAACGATGATGTGCACCGCCCTGAATTATCCTGAAATAGTTGAAAAGTTGGTGGTAGTCGACATGTCACCGGTACGCACGAGCAACAGCCTGTCGGCGATGAGTCAAATATTCGACGCGATGCTCAGCGTGGAAATACCGAGCGGGATGAGTCTGTCGGAAACGCGAAAATCGATCGATCGCCAGCTTGCGAGGAGCATAAAATCGGAAACCCTACGACAGGTATGTTTCCGCTAATAGCATTCGTTTTTTTGGGCAATTTTTTTTCGGTGAGAATTGGTTGGATGCGAACGAAAGAGGAGCGATGGGGGTAAGTGGCGCTGGTGTCGCGCGGAGGCCTGTGGCGCTAGTGTCGCGTGGAAACTTGTGGCGCTAGTATCGCCCTCGTAGAAAATAGCCCAAAAACACCAAGTTATTCGTATTACTACGGAAATACACGAAATAAGGAAGATTCTTTTCTCAATTATTACTTTTACAAACATAAAAGATCTCTATCTTTGTACTTACGTCCAAGCAAAGTTTTTGTTCCACTCGCTTCCACCTCCACTTCGACCGCGAGTAAACAAATCCCGGGCGGCCATTTTGATTAGTACAAACTCTCACCGCCAGGTCCGCTGGAAAATCGCACTTTGCCACGTTATCGGACATTAATTATTAATAATTTGTTAATAATAATGATGAAAATGAGCGATTCTTTAAAAAAAAAAAAAAAAAAACATACCGGGGAACGTAAAATGACAGCGAGGTTGTATTTTCAGTTTTTGTTGATGAACCTCGTGGAACACGAGCCCAGCAAGTACAGATGGCGCGTCAATCTTCCGGTCCTCGCCGAAAACTTTGCGAATCAGATAGCAACGTTTCCGGAGACGGGATCGAGCAGGTACGAGCGCCCAACGTTGTTTATCGGTGGTGGGAATAGCGATTACATCAGGAAGGAGGATCATCCTAGCATTCAAAAATTATTTCCCCTAGCGGAATTTCGTTACATCGGTGGCGCCGGGCACTGGGTGCAGTCGGAAAAGCCCGCGGAATTTTTGGACACGATCGTCGGATTTATCAATCGGAAATGACGTTACGAATATATTTAAAAAGAGAATAATATAAATAGGTACTTGAACAAAAATAGGAAATTTGTACATTTGAAGTGATCCAGTGGATGAAAAATAGTCAATAATTGTCATTTGTAGCTGGGATGATATTTACGTTGTTGAAAAGTCGCAACAAAGGAGACCCGAGGGTAAATTAAAAAATAGCGAATGAGAAAGACACGTTTATTGGAGTTTTTGCCGCGCGGCTCTTAAGAAACAATCCTCTACTGTATATCCGGGTCACCGCTTGGGATTTTCAGTCGTTCAACTGATACTGCGGGACTCTTTCGCGATCGAAGGGGAGCTTGCTGCTTCCCTGGTAGACCGGGGAGCTTGAAAAGGGTGCTTGACTTCCGGGCCGCGGACGATCCGCTTCCGGGGGTGACCTGAAATATTTGCGATCGTTCAAGCGCGTTTGCTCCTCGGAATTAAACGACAAACGGTAGAAATGTCGATTTTTTTGGAAAAATTGACAATTACGCAAAAAGTGTACGAATCGTTTGACAATAATTGGTAAACGAAAAAATGGCATCTCACCTGCCGAATTGCGATTTCACGTATTCCTCTCGATTCTTCTTCCTCAGCTCGTCGTAAGTCGTCGAGGTCCCCGTGAACTTGTCGAGTGGCTCCATCGTGTAAAAGTCGTCGCGTTGATCGGCTAAAAGTCGTTTATACTTTTATAAAATCACGCACAGCGACGGGACGACGAAAACGCTTGATTAATTTACAAACAATTGGACACCGTAATTACCGCGTTTTAATTGCCATTTTTTTTGTGTTCTCAGGATTGGTATTTTCGTAATGTTAGTTGGTGCAAGTGGCTCGAGTTTTATTCGAAATTCACTCGAGGGTCATACTCACTGTCGGTGTGGACACCAGTGAAAGTGTCAAAATCACTGGGCGGTTGGTAATCGTCGGCCTGTAGTTCAGGAATCATCGAAGAAAGGACCTGCTCGGATGGTTCGGGCGGCATAAGGCCCTTCTGCTTGGCCCTGATTGAAAAAATAAAATAAAAAACATACTACAGTGAAACCTCGATAGAACGAATCTCTAGGGAAATTCGTTATATCGAGTTTTCGTTACATTGAAGTCATGTTGTTTAAAATGTTCTTTAAAAGAATATACAGTGGCGTGAAAAAGTTTCGGGCCAACCTTTTTTTCTCAGTCATTCGCTAAAATATTTGATGCCTGAATCTCTCCATCATTTCAAATATTTGAGGGAGCTATGATACGCGTAACAGCGCGGTATATTATTTTGTTTGTATAGTGTATGGTTTGTGTGCAGCGTCGAACGCGTTCGGTGTCAGTGTGCCAAAATATTGGGCCGCTGTCTCAGTTTCTCCAGCCCCACGGCATGTTTACGTTTTCTTCCGCGCTTTCTTTCGCGTTAGTTCGAAGCATAAAGAACCATGAAAAAATCAATTATATTTCTGCCGCAATGGCGAACACACACAAGAATTGACGTCCGCGAAGTTGTGTTAAAACTATTTGAAAAAGGAAAGATCTCTCGTGATATTGCAAATACTCGATCTATTGGAAAAAGCACAGTAAACCGTATTATTATCGAAATATTAGGAGTACAACTTTGCAGTGACCGTTTTACTTAGAGAGCCACTGCGGCCGAAGTAGTGGCCCTAGCTCAATAAAAAAAGTGGCACTTTAAACTAGAGACTCTGCCAATGTAAACAATTTAAAAAAGCTAACGGATACTTGTATGCATTATAAAGTTATTGGCACTCAAACATGGCAACCTACGAGCCGAATTCTCAGCATTTGCGGGAACTGCTCCAAAGACAACAAAGGAAGGTATTTTTGCACCGGATTGTGACTGGAGATGAAAAGTGGGTTTACTACGATAATCCTAAACGCCGAAAATCATGGGGACTGCCTGGTCATATTCCGTCATCGACGCCCAAACCGAATATTCACGGATCCAAAGTGATGCTGTGTATCTGGTGGGACCAGCTGGGCGTTGTGTACTATGAGCTGCTCAAACCATCCGAAACCATCACAGGGGAACTCTACCGACGTCAGTTGATGCGCTTGAGTAAGGCACTCAAAGAGAAACGGCCACAATTCAACGAAATACATGACAAGGTGATACTGCAGCATGACAATGCCCGACCCCATGTTGCAAATGTCGTGAACAAGTACTTGGAAACGCTGAAATGGGAGGTTTTATCCCACCCGCCGTACTCTTCAGACATTGCCCCTTCCGACTATCGCTTGTTCCGGTCAATGGCACACGATTTGGCTGACCAGCACTTCGGTACTTACGAAGAAGTCAAAAATTGGGTCGATTCCTGGATTGCCTCCAAGGACCGAGACTTTTATCGACGCGGGATTCGAATGCTACCTGAAAGATGGGCCGAGGTCGTAGCTAGCGACGGGCAGTACTTTGATTAAAAAATATGTAGCCACTTTTTTATAATAAAGGCTTAAACTTTTGAAAAAAAAACGGTCACTGCAAAGTTGTACTCCAGAAGCGATAGACCCACGAAAAACTTCAAAACGCATGGACAAAATCATTAAAAGAAAGTGCGTCATAGATCCGCGAAAAACTGCAGCAATAATTTCGCGTGAATTACGCAGTGAAAATCTTGCTGATATGAGTCGGAGTACGGTATCCGGACGTCTGAAGGCTGTAGGATTGATTGGGCGCGTCGGTGTAAAGAAACCACTCATTAGCACAAAGAATAAGAAGGCTAGATTGAATTTTGCCAAAAAATATCTACATTGGACAGTATCGAATTGGCGGAAAGTTCTCTTTTCCGACGAATCCAAATTTCAATTGTTCGGAAGTGATGGTCGCAAGTACGCAAGTCGTCCAGCAGGTACCAGATACGATGTACGATGTCAAATTCCAATTGTAAAACACGGTGGCGAAAGTGTTGAAGTTTGGGGAGCATTTTCTGATAACGGTATTGGTCCGCTAATAGAAATCCAAGGCAATATGGACGCTATAATGTATCGAAATATATTGCAAGATTATATGCTCCCATTTGCAAAGAAAAATATGCCGAATGGGTGGATATTTCGACACGACAATGATCCCCAAACATGCTTCGCGTCTTGTGAAGAATTTCCTTGAAAGCCGAAAAGTGCGCCTTCTCGACTGGCCCTCGCAGTCACCGGATTTAAATCCGATTGAACATTTGTGGCAAGAGCTCAAGGTTCGCGTTGGAACGAAGAATCACTCCAACAAGACGGAATTATGGGATCATTTGCAATACGAGTGGGAAAAGATGCCACAAGATCGCATCTCGCAATTAATTGCGTCTATACCCCGACGATGTGCTGCTGTAATTGCTGCTAAGGGCATGGCAACGAAGCATTGACTCTAGAGAGAAAACTAAACCATGTTTTGTTATTTGTTTTTATACGCAATAGTGTATGGCCCAATACTTTTGCACAGTCATTAAATAAAAACTGTTGGATAATCAATTGTTGAAGAGCGATATTACTGTTCATACCACATTTTTTTTAATAACAAGCATCTCGACGCCAACTATAAGTGTCATCACTCGTTTGTAACAGGTTGATAAAAAAGTTTTGTCGCAAAAATGTTTAAAGTGTCTTTTTACGTATTGACGCAATATGACATCGAGCTATGTCGAGAATATTCTAGAATGTTGTCTACTCTTCCGCGTGATAGGGTATAAAAGGGCGAGCGCGCGTTCCAGTGGACAGAAATGGCTTCGATCTCGCAGGAGCAACTTCGAGCGATCATTTTTTACGAGTGGCGGCGTGGCACGAACGCAAGCACAACTGCTAAAAACATACAGGATGCATTCAGCGAAAACGTAGTTTCTCATCGAACAGTCCAGCGTTGGTTCAATCGTTTTAAATCTGGAGACACAAGCCTTGAAGATAAGGAACGTTCCGGACGACCGTCGACCATCGATGATGAAGCATTACTCCGTCGCATCAAAGAAAAACCGGAAGCAAGTACGCACGAGCTAGCAAGAGAACTTGGCTGCACCCAACCGTCAATAGTCAATCACTTACACAACTTGAGATACAGGAAGGTTCTAGCTCAATGGATACCACCACCGTCTCACCGACGACAATAAGAACTGTCGCGTGACCATCTGCCAGTCTCTCCTGCTTCGCCACCATCGCAAGGAGTTTTTAGAAGATCTTGTGACGGGAGATGAAAGCTGGATCTTGTATGATAACAGAACGCGTTTAGCCTACTGGCTTCCTATCGGAGAAAAACCGCCACACCAACCGAAATCTGATCGTCATTCACAAAAGGTTTTGTTGTGCTGTTTCTGGGACGAAAAGGGAATGCTGTTTCACAATTTTCTCCCTGTAGGTAAGACGATCTCCTCTACACGATACATCGAGAATCTTCAGGAATTGGCAAAAGCTATAAGAAAAAAACGGCCAAGACGCGCGACTGTGCACCTTCTCCACGACAACGCGAGACCCCATGTCGCAAAGGAAACCCACAAAACAATCACTGAGCTTCACTGGAATACCGTTCCTCATCCACCATACTCTCCTGGCGTCGCGCCATCTGACTACCATTTGTTCACACATTTGAAGGCATATTTGAGAAACAAAACTTTCAAAAACGTCCACGATCTCAGAAGCGATATTTCAAATTTCTTTGAGTTCCAGCCGCCGCAGTTTTGGGCAAAGGGAATAAATGAGTTGCCAACTAGATGGTCGAGTGTCATAGAAACCGATGGCGAATATATTGTTGATTATAAATGTTTTGTATAAGATATATAAATAAATTATATTGAAATTATTGCGACAAAACTTTTTTATCAACCTGATATTTCCCGTACCAGCGTATTTCTATGCAATATTTACGAAAAATGGGGTGGCCCGAAACTTTTGCACGCTACTGTATTAGTACTATAAATATGGGGATATTTTTTAAAGAAAGAAACGTTTCAATCAGAGCTTTTTTTACGAGCAATAAGCAATTAGAGCATAATGTATATGATTATGTTGACGTGTCAAGGTTTCGAGTGTCTATCGAAAGGGAATGGACGAGTCTTCGTTATATCGACGTTCGACTGTAGTACATATACAGTACTGGACAAAACAAAGTACGCGCCAGTGTAATTCCGATATTTGTGCTAATATGTAAATGAAAATGATGAATAGAATAGGCAGTAAGCAGTCTGGAGGAAAGTCAACTAGTCTGCTCCTGTTAGGATTTCTGGTCGAGATTTCTCGGAGTGAGAATTCCCGGGAAATTTAGCCTTGCTCGAGACGAGAAAAAATTGTCGATAGCTCGAGAAATCGCGTCTTGATTTTGTTTGTGCCGTCCGTACCACGAGATCCGCTGCACGTTTGTTCATTCCATTCAGTTTGTCTCTCTCTTAGGGTAGTTTTCCACCAGGGATGTGCGAGGTAGCTGAGCGGTGAGCGAGGAAAAAGTCCACCAATACGATTGCTTCATTCTGCTTCGCACAGCCCAGCTCTTCATTGGCAAATACTCAAAGTATATTCTATAGTTGATTGTGTTATTAAAAAAATGATTTTCTGTTTATTTAAAGGACCATCAGTGGTGAAAAGTTCAACGTATTTATGGGAAGAAAGATGTACAGTATGGAACTTTAATGTAAAGATTGTTTTCATGACGAAACTTCATGTACCTACTATTTGTTTAATTAAAAGACTGTGCGATTAATATTTTCACGTGCCTCAGGAAAGAAGCTGAGATAAATATTCAATGCACTTACTTCTTAATAAAAATATATATTAAAAGTTTTATACGAAGATACTCAGTTTAATTTAGGTTGTTTAATTTAGTTGTTTTGTTAAAAAAAATATGTAAGCAATGAAAATTTTAATCCAAACAAGACTGAATAAATAATAAATGTTAATGACTATTGATAAGCGTATTTTTTATTTTGCATTTAATTAATAATTTTACGATTTTTTTAGTTTTTAAATTTCCCTACGAAGTTTCGAGAGTTCCCGGGAATTCCAAGTCAAGAGTTATCGAGTCTCGAGAAAAAAAAAAATAAGTCGAGATATCAGAGACCCTAGCTCCTATGTTTTCACAGAAGAAATATCGAAAATATTCGAAAATTGGGTAAAATTTAGTGAGAAACCCATAAGAGTACTAATTTTACATTGGACAAAAAAAAAGTACGTACGCGACGAAAGTAAATATACGATCGTATGCTTAGCTACTACTTCGTGTGACTTTTTACTTGAGTGACAGCTCCTAAACGTCGATGCATACTTTCCACAAAGTTGTGGATGTGCTGCTCGTCTATATCATTCCACGCTTTGCAATAAGTCTTAAAAAGGTTTTTTTTAATCGTTACTTTGCCTTTGTGAACGTTTCGATCCAATGTCGACCACAGATTTTTTGTGTGATTTAAACCTGGCGATTGCGCTGGCTCGTCTAAAATTAAGGGGCACCACTGGTGTGACTGCCCAAAAAAGATGATTTTCGGGAATTTATTGAAAGAAAAGTATTGCATCGAATGTTTTTAAATTTCGAGGATATATTTTTGTATGAATTATGTATATACAGTAATTTTTTTGTATGAAAATATTCAATTTTCGGCGCCTTATGCGCCGTCTCCAAAGTCTCAAAAAAAAAGTTCTTCCACTGCTGCAATGGTTGCGGCCTTCAAAGTGCCAGAAAAAAAATTAAAAGTCCGTTAAACTAATAAAAACCAAAAAAATTAAAATCCAACAAAATCGAAAAAATTAAAATCCAACAAAATGGCGGAGTTTTGAAGCAAACTACGCTAAAAAATCTGATGGTTTTTTGTATGGCAAATTGACATTTTTCATTGTATTGAAACAAATACTAAATACGCTCAAACAAGTTTGAGGTCGTTCGGATGATTTTTATTCGAGTTAGAACTGCAGCAAATTTGAAAAATGTCGTTTGAGAAAAAACGCGTTGAAAGATAAAAGAGCAGCTGCTCTTTAGAAGGCTGTAGTTGAAAAAGTATTTGAGATCCGCGCTCGAAATTTTAGTATGTTGTTCTTGAAGGTATAGACTATCGAAAAATGCGACAAAAAATTGATTGTTTCAAAGTGTCACACTAGTGGTGCCCCTTAATCTGCGACGGACGAAAAAGAAGCTTGTTTTGCAAGCCGTAAGCTTCGGGTCGTTGTCTTGTTGGAAAACAAAGTCATCCTGTGGACCAACTTCCAACGGAGATTCCTCCAAATGTTTCATTCACAATATTAATATAAATTTCAATATTAAAATTCTACGAGTTTGTCAACGTAATTTTTTGCGCATTTTAAGCGATGGATTTTATTTGCCTTCCGTACCAAAGGACGACGCTATGCAAAACTATTTTTTGCCTTTTTCTGATCACTAACGAGTTTCCTGACTTGAGTCGTAATTTTCGGCACTGCGCATAAAAACGATAACTGGCAGAAAATAGATCGAATCGAATTTGTTCGGGCAATCTTGGGCAAAAATTGTGTCTTTGCTACTTATAAAAATAAGCGGATACTACGGTACGTATTTTCTATTGTCCAAGGTTAAATGGGCACCTTGAAGAGTTTTAATCAATTTGGCACGGTTGAAAAAAAATATTTTCGATATTTCTGCGAAAATAGTGAAGCAGTCTAGTTAATTTTCCTATAGACTGCTTAATGCCTATTCTATTTATGATTTTCATATACATATTAGCACTAATATCGAAATTACACCTTTTTTCTCCAGGACTGTATACATCGTTGCCCGATTTTTACTTTCTAGGCTCTTATTCAGTAATTCTGAGTCAATAAGATGAAAAAAAAATCATGAAAATTTGCATTTGGGGTACATAATTGAAAATTCAGATTTTAGATAAATCATTAATAATTTAGATTTCCGATAAAGCATTCAGTCATTGAAAATTTGAATTCTGGATAAATCATTAGAGATTCAATTTGGATAAATCATTGAAAACTTAGATTTAAGATAAACGTGGAGAATTTATATTTCGCATAAATGCTTGAAGATTTAAATTTTAGATAAATTCTTAAAAAAATAATTTCGTATCGATCATTACGAATTAAGATGTGGGATAAATCATTAAAAATGTAGATTTTTGATAACTCTTTGAAAATTTACAATTCGGACAAATCACAGTGGACTTTGATTTTAGATAAATTATTAAAAATCTAGATTTCGGATGAATCATTAAAAATTAAATATCGGGATAAATCATTTAAAATGTAGATTTCGAGAATGAATCATTAAAAATTGAAATTTGGGACAAATCATTAAAAATTTAGATTTCAGAAAAATTATTCAAAATTCAGATTTTACAGAAATAATTAATAATTTCGAATTAAAATAAAGCATTTGTGAAATCTTCAGAAATCATCAACAAATCATCATTCCAATCTTTACATTTAGATTTCGAGTAAATCATAAAATACTTCGATTTCGAATAAATCACTACAGATTTAGAATTCGAATAAATAATTGAAAATTGAGATTTCGCATAAACCATAAAAAATTTACATTTTGGATGCAACGTTAAAAATGTAGGTTTCTCACGAGTCATAAAAAATGTGTATTGCAAGTAAATCATCAAAACTTGGACTCCATTCGCGAGAGTAAACCCGGTTGGATTTTCCGTACCAACGTATGTCGACTAGACTGCTCTAGAATTCTTCCGGATCGTGAGCATAAATAAATGTATGTGATATATACGTACGATTCATATCGATGTTTCTGGTTGAACGCGTCGACCTGACGTTTCAAGCTGCTGTCGGGCAGATTCATAACTTTTTGGAGGCAAGTGGCTCTGTGCGAAAGCATTCCGACCAAGGTACCGACGCTGCCGAGCGTTAACATGCTGGGCGCGTAGCCGAACGTTGGATTGGCCTTGAGGAAGCCCATCTTGATCAGGGCGTAAGCTCCCGCAGCCGCAATGGCCCCGTAGGGGACGCCCTTCTTCACGAACGCTTCCCTTGTACATTCCTGGTAGATCTTCCCCTCCTCTGGGCTCATTCGCATCATCGGCGGCTGAGGAAGAAAAACCGGAAATAGAAGAAGAAGCAGAAAAAACAATATAATAATAAAAACAGAAAAAAAATTTTTTAACCCAAACAACTCCAAACAAATGCATCATTCAAAAAATTGAATTACGGAGAATTTTCTCGCCATTTTTTTTTTTTAATTATATATACACAATGAGAAATGAAAATGGCTGCATTCAATTTTTTTTCGAAAACAATTTAAAACTTTTTTTTTTGACAATTTCTTCGAAATTGTTTTTTTCTGTTCCGCGAATCATTTGATTTGAGGTAATTATATTTAGTTTTTTTTTTTCTTCTACCGGTTGTTTCTCAGTTTTAAACTCGCTTTAACTTGTGACTAAAACTTACGTCATTTTTGGGCGGTACCTGCTGATACGTATTGTCACGAGCATTGTTGTACATATTTTATTCTCACGCACTTCCGGTTCCCGACGAATTTCCGTGCTCAATTCTTTTCACTTCGGCTTATTTTCCTCCGGTTTCGTGGAATTTTCGAGACAGCTCTCGCGACCTAACCTAAAAAGTGTGCCGTACGCGCAGCCGGTAGCGCGTGTGCCTATTGCGTCGCAGCAGCGCGCACGCGATTTGTTCCGGAAGTTGCAAAGCTGCGCCGATTCGCGAAACGGGCATGGAATCGAAGAAAATTGATGCAAGATTATTCTTGCGGTGTCGAGTGCAATTGGTCTCTTCGAAAAGAAAAGCTATATTTTCATCTCAGACAGGAGGTTGCGTACAGCTGTTTTCTCGACCCAGCATCCCTCGCGCTTGCTCCGCACCGGAAAGAACATTTTTGAACGCGGAACGCGTCCAAGTTACGAATTTTCTTCCAAATGGGGAATTCTTATGGGAAAGATACGTAGAATGAGGTTTAAAAAAATGGAGGACAATCTGAAACGTGCATTTTTTAGCTCCTTATATTTCCATTATATTTCGCGGACAAAACAACGTCGAGTCTTTTTTCACGGGGATTCCCATACACAGTTCGGAATCGCACGATATTTTCTGTCGCCTCGAGGCGCAGCTCCGATTTTTTTTACACACTATTACACGTCATTTTGCTTTCCTCTCGAAGTTTATCACAATATTTTTTTATTCCGTGTTATTATTTTTCATAGGATATAAAACCTCTTCGGGGCAGTTGAAGTTTCGCGTTCGGGTGCGGCTGAGGCAAAGATACAACGCGCGAAAAAAAAATGGTCTCGTCATTCTGTGCGATCGTCAATTTTTTCGGCCAAGTTCACAATTTTGACATTTCAACACGTACCTCTCGCGTGCACGAACGATTTCTTTCCTTTCGGCGCCGTACCAAAAAATGGAAGAATTCGCACGAGGTCTTCGAGCTTAATCAGGAGATCAAGTAAAGTATAAAGTGATACTTTGAAAATTGATCGAGGAAATTAATCGTGAAGAAAAAAAACGCTTATCGTTGCGTTTATTTGGGATCGTGGCCTTTTTTTTTAACGCAGCGGCTTTCGCATCTCGAGAAGGAAGTAAAATCCCGCAAGGACGAGATTTCAATTGCACAGGGTCCGATCTGACGTTTCTTTCAGCGTTGTGGGCATTTAAAAAAATCTTTTCTGCAGCGCTTATTAACGGAACTAATGTAATATACATTACTCGCATTATATTACAGTATTTTGAAGATTGAGACTTCGGATAAATCATGAAAAATTTAGATTTCGGATAAATCATCGAATTTTGGGAAAATGATTGAAAATCAAGGTTTCGAATAGATCGTTAAAAATGTAGAACTTGGATGAATCATACAAGAATTCAAAATTCGGAAATGTTATTTAGAAAAAAAATCGGTTTCGGGAAAATCATTGAATATTTATATTTCGCATAAATCATTAAAATTTCGAATTTGGATGAATCATAAAAAATGTAAATTTCGTAAAAATTTCCCATTTCGGAATAATCATTTGAGAATTTAGATTTTGGATAAATCATTAAAAATTTACATTTTAGATGAATCATAAAAATGTTCGTTTTCGGATAAATCATAAACATTTTTTTTTTTAATGCAGAGTCTTTTCGATCTCGAGAGGGGAGTGTAATTTCACAAAATTTCGAGAAGTTCAAGATTTCAATTGTACAGGGCCCGATAAAACGTTTTTTCCTTCAGCGTTGTGTTCTTTTTAATCTTTTCTACAGCGCGTATTACCGGAACGAATGTAATATACATTACTCGCATTATATTACTATGTTTAATAATATTCGACAAATCTACTTATATACATAAGTACCTAACTTTACAAATATGGAAGTAACAGTCGAGGCGCTCTCGGGACTCTTTTGCCTTTCTCGATCCGCCCGACGGAATGAAAAAAAAAGCTTAATTTCCGCAGTGCCGATTTTCCGATTCGGGACAAATTTTAGTTCGAGCCTCGTCTAAAATCGAAATCCTCGAAACCTTCGGTTAATTGATGCAAACTTTTTTTCTCCGACGACCATAATCGAACAATTATTTTTAAACACTTTAAAAACGCTCAAATTCCATTACCAATTTTTCTCAAAATAAAAGGCTTTGAAACCTCGTCGCTCCGATCGATTAATCAATATTGAGATCGCCAATTCGAAAAAAAAATCCCCAAACAGCGTAGCTCTGATAACTGTCGCCAATTGTAACTTCGGCAATTTATCGATCAATTTATCGGTCTCGATCGTTATCTCGAAAACGACAAAAACATGGCTGCTCACGCTCGAACAAAAATTGCCGTTTGAGGAATGAAAATTGAACGAAGCGACGACGAATTGATCGGACATTTTTGGTTTTCTTTTAGTTCGGGCATTTCGAGATTTTCGATCGTGCGACGTAATGTTGAAAAATCTCGTTAAAATAAAATAAAAATATTATATCCAAGGCCCGGTCAAACAGCGTGAAAAATTGAGATAATTTTTTTTAATATATATAATTCCGACGATAAAAACTAATCGCCACGGTTCAATAGCTTTTCCTACGCGTCGTCGATTGTTCGGGACTTATTCCTGCGCATATCGTTACAAACGAAATATCATTTATATAACGAGAAATTTACGAAAAATGACGCATCGCGTGTACAGAGTGGTTCACATTTTTTTACTTTCTCGCGAGACAAAAATTGACCGAAATATTCGCGTTCAAAGTCCGATGCCGAGTAAATGGCACAGCAATTGCACACGAGCGAATTGTTTTTTTTTTTTCATCGAGTATCAAACAAACGAAAATTATCGTATCATATTATTGATTTACAAAGCTCGTTTCCGTGATTCGTTATTATTTCAACGAAAAAAAATATTTTTTGTCGCACAATTAAAAAAAAAAAAGCGTTTTGCCAATGGGACGCCGAATGTGGATCACCCTGTACACTAGACTGGCCCGAAAAAAATTGAATTTTTTTTTAAATTTTGGTTGAAAATGTTGAAAATGACAAAAAATCAGAGCTGACCAAATTTAAGCCCTTCATATTAATATTTGGCGGTCCCTCATCGCGATTTTCTATCTCCCATTAATTCAACATGGTAAAAGTTTTGTTTGCCCCTTCTCAGCTTTATAACGCGCGGAGACGCCCAAAAATATTGTTTAACGCTCTAAAAAAATCTACGCTTAAAATTTAACGCTCTACGAAAAAGGTCCTTAGCCTTCATACGATAAATTCACTCGTTCAAATTTTATTCAACATTAAAGTTGAATTAATAATAAATTTCGTAATTTTGCGAGATTTTTGGACTTTTGTGACAAAATTATTGATTTTTGTTTTCTGATTTATCTTTAAAAGTACGGAGTGCCTTCCCCGTTCGGATATCGAACGAATAAGCGTATGTTATTCGTCCGAATAGCGGCTCAGTTCACGCCGTATTATTGTGATTCATGTCAGCTAGTATCCGGACGAATAACATATATATATAATCGTCCGGATAAAATGTGTTTCAATCATTGATGAAACACATTCAAGTAGATGTGTTTCATCTGATTAGTAATTAAGGTGAAGTGGGTTTCAGCGGCAAAATGATGTACAAGATGTCGATGGCCTGGGGTGTGTCACACCCCATGTGACCGTCTTGGGTTAAACTGCAGTAGTATAGGTTAATTATTTAGCAATAATTAACAATAATTATTGCTAAATAATTAGCAATAATTATTGCAATAATTAATAGCAATAATTATTGCAATATATTCCAATAATTATTGTTTATATATAATATAAACAATAATATTATATTATTATTGTTTATAATAATATAATATTATTGTAAACAATAATATATTATTATTAGTTTACTAATAATAATATATTATTAGTAAACAATAATAATATATTATTATAAACAATAATAATATAATATTATTGTTTATATTATATATAAACAATAATATTATATTATTATTGTTTATGATATAATATTATTGTAAACAATAATAATATATTATTATTGTTCACTAATAATATATTATTATTAGTAAACTAATAATAATTTATTAGTTTACTAATAAATTATTATTAGTAAATAATAATTTATTTACTAAGCAGTAGTATTGTTAAACAATCTATCTGGACGAATAATTTACACTATTCGTCCGGATAAAATATTTTCAATTTTGTTTGGGTTTGTTTGGGTTTGTCCGGGCTTAACCAAACAAACCCAAACAAACCCAAACAAAATTATAAAGATTTTATTCGGACAAATTTCGTGTAAATCATTCGTCCCGATAGATTGTTTAACAATTTAACACATTCTATCCGGACGATTTAACAAATTCTATCCGATTCGTCCGGATACTAGCTGACATGAATCACAATAATAGGTACGTGGAAATACGGCGAGAAATGAGCCACTATCCGGGCGAACAATACGCTTATTCGTCCGAAAACCGGACGGCTAGCCGCAGCGTTAATAGTATTCTATCCTTTTAAAATTATTCCCCAGATACTTATTTATCATGCTAAGGGAATTGAATTCGGTTTAAGAATGTGTTTTTGTACTAATGTACTTTTAAATGACAATAAATTTTAATCTATTAGGAATTTTAGAAACTATCTAGGGAATAATTTGAAAAGGATACAATACCTTTTAAGATGAATCCGAAAAAAAGCACAAAAAATCAATAATTTCGTTGTAAAAGTCCAAAAAGCTCACAAAATTATGAAATTGTATAGGTGCAACTTTGGCGTTGAATAAAATTCGAACGAGGGAATTTATCGTGTGAAGGCTAAGGACCTTTTTTGTAGAGCGTTCAATTTCCCATAAAACAGTATTTTGTGCATTTCCGTGTGTTTTTACCCGTAGGCGAGTTATAAAGCTGAGAAGCGGCAAACAAAACTTTTGCCATGTTAAATGAATGGGAAATAGTAAATCGCAATGCACTTCTAAATATAGATATAAAGGGCTAAAATTTAGTCAGCACTCATTTTTTGTCATCCTTGGCAAATTTTTTTTTTTCAAATTGAATTTTTTTTTTTGAATTTTTCAAATTGAATTTTTTCAAATTGAATTTTTCAAATTGAATTTTTTTTTTCAAATTGAATTTTTTCAAATTGAATTTTTTCATATTGAATTTTTTTTTTTTTCAAATTCAAAAAATTCAATATTCCAATGTAATTTTTTTTCCGGGCCGATTTACTGTACACATATCGAAATTAGCAGAAATTGCGATACCAAACAATTGCAATACGATAAAGTACAAGCGGATCGTGCTGTGGTCCTGCAAATAAATCATGTTCAATCTTCGACATCATTTTCCTTCGTCTCCACGATAAAAATATTTTAAGCAGTCTTTAACTCGAGTCGTTGTCGTTTTTCTTTTTACGGTAAAATCTTCAACGGAGGCGAACCTGAGGGGCGAGATGGGCCCGCTTCGCGCACACATTGCAATAATATTGTTATATCGTGTTTTCGTTTTGTCTCTCTATTCGTTTTTGGTAAAATTCTCTCGAGTGCTCGAGCTCGTGTCTCGTGGGCAATCGACATCGTCCGACGTAGGGGGCCGCATCTGCAAAACACACAGAGCCAGTTTGGGCTTGTCAATTCGATCGCTTCAACGATGAATATTCCTTAAGGAGGGAGATAGACCTTTAGGCGTAGCGGAAAATTTGCTGATGTCCACTTTTTTTTTAAGGGGTCTTCTCACTTTAGGCGCTGAAAAAGGCTACTTTCACGATTTTTTTTTGATAGGTTTATATTATAGATATTGATATAAAAGTTGTTACAATTAATAAGTATACTTTAAAAATACATTTAAAAAAAATCATTTTTTTACGTCTCTATAGACGAAAATGGTAGAAAACAAAACAATCAAACGGTTTTAGATTCAGTATGTTAATGGCTATAGCGCGTATCATACGATATTTGATATATGCAAAAATTACAAAATGGCGGACATTTTTCGAAAAAACAAAAAAACCTTTTTTGACAGTTTTTGGTCGAAAAAATAGTAAATATCAAAATTTTGAAAAATCCTCGATATGCGCTATAGCTATAGTAGTGAAGAATTTGTGGTTGAAATTACATAAGGATCGGTTCAGTAGTTTCGAAGATATTATCCAACAAGCTCGAGAAAAACGCGTTCAAAGTTTGTTTGGGTTACGTAAATACATTTTTTTAAATGTATGCCTTTTGAAAGTGTATTTATTACGTGTAACAACTTTCATATCAATATCTATAATATAAACTTATTTAAAAAGTCGTAAAAATAACCTTATTAAGGGGGGATTGTCTTTTTTTCGCAAAATTTACCGCTTTTTGGGAATTTTTTTGTGAAGAAAGTATACAACGGAAAACTTGTGAAACTTGGCATATAGTTTTATTGATCTGTTTACTACATACAAAAAAATTTTTAAACAATTTCATCAAAAAATCCGCCTCCCACCCCCCTCGACGCGCGATGGTCCTTTTTTGATGGTGTGCACGATTTCTCAAAAACTATTCAACCGATTGCCTTCAAACTTGGACAGAATGCTCAGCTGACATCCTTTTATCGTTTGATGAAGCAAAAAAGCAATGCGTTTAATAGTTTTTTATTTATAACAAAAAATCGATCAATTTTTTTCGAAAAATCGATACTTCAAGTTCAAAACGTCACCAAATCGTCAATTTTTTTTTTCCCCCTTAATCGAACGATAGCTATATGTGTCTAAAGTAAAATGCTTTTTGGGTTTTTGTTGCAGGATGAACGTGAAGGCTGTAATCGTGCACACCATCAAAAAAGGACCATCGCGCGTCGAGGGGGGTGGGAGGCGGATTTTTTGATGAAATTGTTTAAAAATTTTTTTTGTATGTAGTAAACAGATCAATAAAACTATATGCCAAGTTTCACAAGTTTTCCGTTGTATACTTTCTTCACAAAAAAATTCCCAAAAAGCGGTAAATTTTGCGAAAAAAAAGACAATCCCCCGTTAAGCGGCTAAAGTGAGAAGACCCCTTAAAGCAAATATTTATTCACTACTTTTGAGACTTAGGGTACGTTTTATTACTACTTTTGGCTGTTACGTGGTATTTTTTTGTATTGATCTTTAAAAATGGCGGAGGTATGGCACGGTTTTCTAAACTGCATTTTCCAAATTGGCGTGACCGTGTAGCTAAAAAACTAATCGGTCGGTCCTGATGAAATGCGGTATAAATAAAAGGCAAAGTCCGACTGACAGACTCTTCATCGCCCAGCCTAAACCGCTAAAGGTAGAAACGTGAAATCTCGAGAGGGCGTTGATTTTATATTGGAGGCATCGTTTAAGAAGGGATTTTTCGAAATTCCACCCTTAAGAGGGTGAAAGGGGGTGGGATATGGGAAATAATATTTTGATGGTCAAATTTACTTGAAAGTAAACTTTGACTTGACAAAGGCCATAGCCGGGTAAGTAGGGAAAAATTGCCCCCGCATTTTCTCCAGCGAAATTAGGAGTATATTCTGAGGTGTAAAAAAAAACAAATTTTCTGAAAATTTCATCCCCGTCAACGGTTTTGGAAAAAAGAATTTTTTTTTATAAAAAAAATAAATAAAAATTCCGGAAACGCTTCAGTGGATCGATTCGATTTTTTTTTTTGGTACTTGTTACGATCAAACGTGTTAAGAAATAAAATTATAGAACATCTTGCGAAAGATTAAGGTTTAAAAAAAAATAATGTTCTATGTTTTATTTTTTTTTACTATAATCCACTTGGGGTACAATGACGAAATTTTTTTCATATAATCTTTAGGCACCTTATTAGGTTTTATAATTTTTTCAAAATGATCGGTTTGGTACGCCACAGTGAAAAAAAAAGAAACAGACTTTATTGATATATTTTAGTTATATAGATATATAACTAAAATATATCAATAAAGTGTTTCTTTTTTTTCCCTGTGGCGTACCAAACCGATCATTTTGAAAAAATTATATAATGTAATAAGGTGCCCAAAGAATATATGAAAAAAATTTCGCTATTGTACCCCAAGTGGATTATAGTAAAAAATAATAAAACATGGAACATTATTTTTTTTTCAAACCTTAAGCAAGATGTCCTGTAATTTTATTTCGTAACACGTGTGATCGAAACAAGTACCAAAAAAAAATCAAATCGATCCACTGTACCGTATCCGGAAGAAAAAAATTTCTTGGATATTTAAAAAATATTCTTTTTTCTAAAACCATTGCGTTGACGGGCATGGCATTTTCAGAAAATTTGTTTTTTCTATACCTCAGAATATACTCCAAATTTCGCTGGAAAAAATGCGGGGGCAATTTTTCCCTACTTACCCGGCTATGGCCTTTACTTGAAAGTGAAATTTGATCAATTGTAAATTTCGAAAATCTTGAGCGACCACTAAATATCAATTACAGTAGAACCTCGATTATCCGAGCCAATTGGGACCGAGACTAGTTCGGATAATCGAAATGTGGGTTATTTGGGTTCATAAACAACACCTTTTTACATAAAAACAGTACATACATATATGCATGTACTGTTTTTATACATATATGTATGTACCTTTAGGGTACATACAAAAAACCGACGTTTCGATTATCCGAACGATTTTATAACAAAAATATTTAAAAACGCATTCGACTTTTGGGTTTTTTCGGACGAGATCATAAACAACAACCTTTTACATAAAAACAGTACAGTACATGTCAAATTTTAATATATACGTATGTACTGTTTTTATGTACATACATATATCAGGTGTTAATATATATATATATATATATATATATATATATATATATATATATATATATATATATTAGACTGATTCAAAAAAAAAAAATTTTCTGGATTCTCGTGCTATTGTTGGGCACTGATAAAACAAAATTTCTCTAAAAAGATGGGCGCGGTCACTCAATTTTTAGAGGTGGCTATCTCGACTTTTTTGTATTTGAATTTTTTTTAACGAACGTATTGCATTTAAACATAGTCATGGCTTCGGATTACGGATAAAAATCGGAAAAGTTTTGAGTTTGTTCTTTTACAAACATAACAGAGAAAAACTGACCATACGTCGAAGTGCACACGAAACGATGAAAGAAATTTTCGAACAATGGAAATGTGCTGAAATTCGAACGCGTCGATTGAATAACGCAATCTTGAAATCAATAAAACTCCATCTAGTCTGGAAACAACTTTTAAAAAATCGAGTTAAAAAGAATTTGCCGTCACAAATATCGAAGGAGCGTAAATTTAAGAGAGATTTGGACAAACTGTTCAACGTTGCACATTTTCGTTCTGCCCAAAATGTTAACGAACTTGAGAATGGCTGGGAAGAAATGTAAATGAGTTTGAAGATAATATAAGCGTAGCATTTTGAAAATGTAAATATACGATTTATGAATAAAAGCTTATAATTTAATTTTTCGTAAAAAGTGCGAAATGTTAATGCGTATAAATAAATCTACATGAATAACGAGAGTAGTATAGACGCCATTATTGATCTACCTGGATTTGAATTGTGAATATTGCACCCTTTTCAAATTGTTAGAGTTTATTTTTGTTACGAAAAAGCTGCTGGATGTGATTTTTATCCGTAATCCGAAGCCATGACTATGCTTAAATGCAATACGTTCGTTAAAAAAATTCAAATACAAAAAAGTCGAGATAGCCACCTCTAAAAATTGAGTGACCGCGCCTATCTTTTTAGAGAAATTTTGTTTTATCAGTGCCCAACAATAGCACGAGAATCCAGAAGGAAATTTTTTTTTTGAATCAGTCTAATATATATATATATATATATATATATATATATATATATATATATATATATATATATATATATATATATATGTATATATATGTATATATATATATATATATATATATATATATATATATATATATATATATATATATGTATGTATATATATATATATATATATATATATATATATATATATATATATATATATATATATATATATATATATATATATATATTAACACCTGAAAAAAGTCGAATGCCTTTTTTAATATTGTTTTTTATAAAATCGTCCATTTTTAATTGACGAACGGGCGTAACGCGTTTTTAAGCGGCTAAGTCTCGCAGTCGTTTGAGAAGGAGAAGTTGCGTTGGGTTGCTCATTGTTGCTCACGGCAGTGGCAGCGAGCAACAACGTATCTTTCGCGCCAACGTTCGGATAATCGAGGTTCTACTGTACCCGGCTAGAGCTGTCGCGAGGTTAATTGAAAAATTATAAAAGCGTAAAATTCACGGGTGAGAAGTGGACGAAAAAAAAAGTCGATTTTTTATTGAAAAATTTGAATTTTTCAGAGGCTTCAGCGCCATCTAAATATTTTTTCACCGCTCGCAGCTTCAGCAACGATTTTTTAAAGCTAACTCGATGGCGAGAAAAAGTGAAAAACCGAGCGCAATTTTTTCCACCCTGTGTGAAGCAATTAGAAGCAATATTGCCGAAACAATTGCAGCAATCTTCGTTGGTTTTTTTTTCCTTCAGATTAATCCCGCCGACGCTACCACGCCATTTCAAAGATTAATTAAAAAAATACAATGTAACAGGCAAAATTAGTAACAAAACATGCCCCAATTCCACAAAAATAGTGAAGAAATATTTCTTTTAAAAAAACACTATGATAATCAGCAATTTCGTCCACGCCCAAAGGTGTCTCTTTAAAAATGTCAATATTTTTCTTTCTTTCCGAATTTTTAAATTTGGGTTATTTTGTTATTGCTTAATATTAAAAAAAAAAATTCTTTCTTGGCTCGTATATTGTTCGTCTCGCTATGAAAACGGAGTAGCAAAGATTCGTTGCGTTTAATTACTGATAAGAAGCCCACGTGAAATCTTCGTTTCGGTCCGTTTGGGTCTAGTCGATGCAGCGTTTTTTTTTTTGGTCGTTCTTCGATATTGTTTCACGAAATTTGAGAAAAATGTGTCAATCGAGAATTTGTCTTTTCTTTACAAAAAATAAAAAGAAAAATATCGTAGATTTATTTGGGAGACGGAAAACTCTGTTCCTCGAACTTCGCGTAATTGTTTGGGTCTAGTTGTGTTTATTCAAGACGTTTGGATTATTCGATTGCGGTACGATGGATGAGCGACATCGTGCTCATCCGCCCCCCATTCGACGCTCTTCTCCAATCCTCCGCTTCTGATTAATCCGCAAATCAAAACGCTCGAATTGATACGATCTCCGAATCGACTCGATTTACAATTAATAATAACAATAAATCATCGACTCTGAATCAAATTGCGATCGTTTCTTTCTTTAAGGGGTAAGGCCACTGTAAATTTTTTGAAAAATCGATTTTTTTTTATTGGCTTAAAAAATAGTTTAAACCCTCTAGTTTAAAAATAGTTTAAATCCTTTTAACTTCTTTTTTAAATTTTTTTCCAATAAAAAAACTATTCGCAAAACTTTAAACGCGTTTTTCTCGAAACATGGTTTTTCAAAATGGCACGCAGCATAACTCGAACAATTTTCATTTTTTTTACTTGAAATTTTAACCAGACGTGAACATTTACATTATCTTGAGAATGTCGATCGGAATTTTCAAGAACTTTATTTAGCGATTTTTTATTAACAAAAAACTTGCCGTTTTTTTCGTCAAAAATCAATTTTTGTTTTCAAACGCACGCCAAATCCACAAAAATTCATACTTTTTAAAATCCGATCGACATTCTCTAGCTATAGCCCTCTGGATTAATGGTTTTTTTTTTGTTCTAGATTCAAAAGTGCACCAGTGGTGCTGCGTGCCGCGGAGCCCTGGAAGCAAAACATGTCCCGGGAAGATAGCTGTGGAACCGCCATTTTGTTTTTTTTACTGTAAAAAAATTGTATAATAAAGTTTAATGTATGCCCGATAACACCATTAAAAGTTTTTTTTTCAAATACCTTCAATTTCGGGAGCAAAAAATTCGTGAAAAAACCTTTTTTTTTGGGCCGTTACAGTGGCCTTACCCCTTAATCGTCCTGACTATCGGCAATAATTCGATCAATCTTCTCGAGAGATCGACAGCAAAAAAGGAGACAATACATCCAAACCGCCGGAAGAGAGTCGCCCTCGAATTTTATCAAAAATTCGACAAAATATTGCACACTACGAATTTGAATAATAAAGTCCCTAGAAAGTCCCTATGTTTTGGCCGAAAAACAATATTCCAATCGCGCGTCTCACTCGAGACGTTGAAAAAATAAAGTACTAAAAAGAGCGCAAATTGCAAACGTGAGAAAGTTAAAATGTTTTTTTTCTTTTTTTTTTTTCAAGTCGGAAATACTGCAGTTGGGTAAATTGATTGATCTAAAATTCTACATTCCTAAAATTAGCTATAAACCGCTCCGAGGCGACGCTGCCGCTCGTGGATGTGCAAAATCTAATTTCTTTCTTCGTTTTTCTCTCGTTTTTTTTATCAATATAATCGCCGTAAAAAAAAACTACCAAGTTTTTTCGCTGCCTCGGCTTTTTGCCATTTTTATCCATTATTATTATTATTATTTTGAAAATATTTCGAAATACGATAGACCGTGGCAATCGTACCGAAATAATTTGCATTCTTTTTTCCCCTCTCGTCGATTACTTCGTTCCGAATTGAACAAATTTGCTCTGCCCTTTGCTCTCGCTCGTCACTTTCCATCCGAGCGAAAAAGGCCTCGAGTGCAAAGGCAAATTTGACGGAAAAAAATTAAGCGCTTAAAAAAATTATTTGCTAAAAATGTGCATTTTAACCAAAAAAAAAGGAAAGAAAAAAATTAAATTTCACTAATCCGCGATCGCGAGCGAGAGATCGCGGCAATGGAGTCATCTTCGTTCACCCCTCTCTCCTCTCTGACGGACTCCGACCGACGTAGAGTCGTAAAAAACGTGAAAATAAAAAAAGCATGGGGGAGGATAAAAAAGAAGATAAAATAACAAAGAAAGTAATAATAATAGAAAGAAAAAAAAGAATTGAACCATCTTTGGCGTGAATTGCGACGACGGGACAGTGTAACGAGAGTTGCTTAGGTACGCACGCTGATTTTCGATCGGTGATGAACAAACGACGTTCGGCGTTGTGGATATTTTGTTTGTTGCATTTTTTGTTGTTGTTTGGGTATTTTGTTTGGGTTGTTTGTTTTTCGCGGCCTTTTTTTAGTCTACGTTATCCTGGAAGATGAGTTTGACGTATCCGGGGGAGCCTTCGAGAGGAACCGCGCAGAACGGGCAGATCGCTATGTATCCGTTTGTGCCATGAGGTATGGCCACTTTCTCCCAGTATCTGAAGACAAACGAAAAGCTAATTTTAGAATTTTAAAAATTATTTTCCGTGAACGTAACTTTTCACGGCAAATTATTCTGTCGAAATTTCAATGCGGACACTGCCGTGTTTAAGGGGTAAGGCGACTGTAAATTTTTTGAAAAATCGATTTTTTTTTATTGGCTTAAAAAATAGTTTAAACCCTCTAGAATAAGAAAAAAAAAGGTCCTGTGCTTCTTCTTTTTCAAATTTTTTCCAATAAAAAACTATTCGCAAAACTTTCAACGCGTTTTTCTCGAAACATGGTTTTTCAAAATGGCACGCAGCATAACTCGAACAATTTTCATTTTTTTTTACTTGAAATTTTAACCAGATGTGAACATTTACATTATCTTGAGAATGTCGATCGGAATTTTCAAGAACTTTATTTATTGATTTTTTATTAACAAAAAACTTGCCGTTTTTTTCGTCAAAAATCAATTTTTTTTTTCAAACGCACGCCAAATCAACAAAAATTGATACTTTTTAAAATCCGATCGACATTCTCTAGCTATAGCCCTCTAGATTAATGGTTTTTTTTTTTTGTTCTAGATTCAAAAGTGCACCAGTGGTGCTGCGTGCCGCGGAGCCCTGGAAGCAAAACATGTCCCGGGAAGATAGCTGTGGAACCGCCATTTTGTTTTTTTTTACTGTAAAAAAATTTTATAATAAAGTTTAATGTATGCCCGATAACACCATTAAAAGTTTTTTTTCAAATACCTTCAATTTCGGGAGCAAAAAATTAGTGAAAAAACCTTTTTTTTTGGGCCGTTACAGTGGCCTTACCCCTTAAAGTTGCAATTTTAAAACCCATTATCTCCCAATCTAAATAGTCGACTGTTCTGAAATTCCACTCAAAAATGTACAATGATATGAACAATGTCTGGTGAAAATTTGAACAAAATCTATAATCAATATTGCGCGCTCGTGCTACCTTAACGGCGGGGGTAAAGTTAATTCGGCGAAAAAAAGGCATGTTTTTAAGATTTTTTTTTTTGGCGTAACGAATAGCGTTCGTTTATTGAAAAATTTACATATAACAAAGTAACATTTGAACAACGTTCTCCTAAATTTGCATTGCAAAATATTCAAAATTGAGCGAGTGAAAATTAAACCCCGGAGGCGCCTCGAAAAAAAGTTGGTTTGCGGTGTGCACCGTAACTCGCAACAGAATCATTCGAAACAAAAAAATCAAAATGCATTTGTTAAAGGAGATGTTTCTCGAGGTCATGACGGGAGGGTTTTTTTTTTTTTACGATTTTTCAATTTTTCGTAGCACTTGGGAGCCAAAAACCCGATTTTCGCTAAAAAAATCGGCTAATTTGTTGTTGAAAATTTAGTAATTATTAAAAGAAACAAAAAAGCTCTCGACAATACCTGGTGAATTATGTGAAGAAGTACTGTGCAAAATTTCAAAGCGATTGGTCCAGTAGATTTTGAGTTATCGTGCACACGGACTTCAAATATGACGAGTCTCAGAAAAACGGTTTGAAAAACGCAGAAGAGAACGGCATGGAGCAATAGACGCTCAAATACTCATAACTTCGTCAATTTTACGCCGATCGACTTGAAATTTTAACACAATATTCTTGACATATTATGCATTCGTTTAAAAAATTAAACAAAAATGAAAAAAAAAAAACAATTTTAATACTTTACCCCGCCCTTAAGGATGTTCGGTACGGGCGATACAATGTTGCCATGCTAAACCATGTTAAAAACATCAAAAATTTCAACGAGTAGTACAGTCGTGATGTATATTGGAATCGGAAAAAATTAGAAGGCTAGTTTTTTGACAGGTGATTTTTAGGTGCCACGGGTGCTAAAACTAAGTTTGTCTAAAAATCGGGGATAGGGTTTTTTTTAGGGGATGGGGGTAGATTAATGCCAAACTACAACCCCCGCGAGGTCGGCGCCGGGAGACAAAATATTCAGAAAAATCCGGGTTTTATTTTTGTCCATAGCGCCGAAGTCGTGGAAGTTCATTTTGGGGATGAAAAAGTGGGGGAAATTTTGAAAAATCATTTTTCATTCGATAACTCTTTAGGACAAATTCATACAATTTTTGTTCAAATGGAAACGTTGTAGCCCTTGAAAAGACGCGTCGATCGAGTATTCGATCAACCCTCTCCAATAATATCTTCACCCCCAAAAGAATTGTTGAAGAATTAACAAAAAAAATTGTTCATTGAATAACTCAAAAACGATCGATTTTTCGGGGATGGATCAAATGTACGAAATGTAGAGAACAATTTTCTCTATATTTTCGTTCCTATGCACAACTTTTGAATTTTGCTTTTTCGAACCCCTCTCAGGGGTTGAAAATTCAAAATGAAATTCTGGGAAAATTATTGACCGAAACTAAAGAGATGCGAGTTTGGCGCTGTGGACAAAAATGTAGCTGAGGGTTCAAGCTACAAATTCTTCCACGGCGGCGAATTCGTGCCGTCAATAGTTTTCCCAGAATTTCATTTTGAATGTTCAATCCCCGAGAGGGGTTGGAAAATCAAAATTCAAGGGTGGTCCATAGCAACGAAAATATGGAGAAAATTATTCTCTACATTTCGTACATTTGAACCATACTCGAAAAACCGATTGTTTTTGAGTTATTAAATAAACTATTTTTTTTTGGTTTATTAACCATTTTTTGGGGGTGAAGATATTATCGGAGAGTGATGATCGAATACTCGATCGACGCGTCTTTTCAAGGGCTACAACTTTCCCATTTGAACAAAAAACGTACGATTTTTTTCTAAAAAGTTATTGAATTAAAACCGATTTTCAAAATTTCACCCCACTTTTTCACCCTCAAAATGAACTTCCACGACTTCGGCGCTGTGGACAAAACTAAAGCCCGGAATTTTCTGAACATTTTGTCTCACGGCGCCGACCTCGTAGGGGTTGTAGTTTGGCATTAATCCATTCCCATCTCCTTTCATCCCCTAAAAAAGAACCCTACACCCCGATTTTTAGGCAAACTTGGATTTAGCACCCGCGGCATCTACAAAGTCACCTGTCAATAAACTAGCCTTCTAATTTTTTTCCGATTCCGGGTTTTTTCAGCGACAGAACGACTGTACTAAAGTTCAGAATTTTATAAAATTTGGTGAACATATTCTTCAGTGTCAAATTTGACAATACAAATTTTTTCACATTCTTCTTCTGCACAATTATCGAGTAAGTTAACACTAAAGTTCACGCGTATAAGCATAGCGTTTCCATATACAGGGTGTCCCAAAACTCAACGATAAAAACAACCAATTTTTATTGTAAAAAACATATGTTTTTTACAATAAAAATTGGTTATTAACTGACTCAATTACCTCTTTACTAAAAATAATAATTTTATTTCAGACCAGAAACAAAAAATAACAAATTTTAGTAACAAAAAATCCTAATGTTGAGTTGTCCAAAATGAGCTCAATTTGAAAAAAAAAATAAGAAATAAAATTTTTAATGGCAAGAAAAGTGGCAAGTGTTGCACCATTTTGAAATCTTGATTAAACGCGCCATCTTTTGAAACAACTTGCCAAGGGTAGTGTAGTACATTTTTTTTCAAAATGAAGTGTCAAAGTTAACAAACAATATTTTTGTGAACCATGGACTCACTAAAACTTAACTTATTTTATTAAATTAACAATGTTTTTTGCATTAATTTGTAGTTGCGATTAATAGCATCGTTAATGAAGATCACGAAATTAAAAAAATCACAGCGAAATTGTGACATTGGTAATCACAGGACTTGAAAATGCGACCAAGGGTGTCGAATTTCAACTTTTGACGTGATAACGTCTTATAATTCGATGGAGCCGGCTGCACGCACGAAAAAGCATGACTCATCGCCGTTACCTCGCTCTGAGGCGTTCCATTTAAGGCTTGAAGTGTAAGCGAGAGCGCGGAACGAGCGACAAAGAGGTACAATCGGCCTCCGCGTTCGGCAGCGTTCGGCAGCGTTCGACATTTGTCTCTCTCCTACTTGAGTGATGGCCTCTGTACACTGCGAGCGACGAGCGACGAGCGATCAGCGATATCCAATGGCAACGTCACTCTCATAGAGCATTTCCGTCATACTCGAGCTCTCATCGGATATCGCTCATCGCTTGTCGCCCATCGCGCGCAGTGTGCAGAAGCCATGAGCGATGCGTCGGCGTGGACAGCTGCTATACAATAATACATGTACATGTTTTCATCAAGTATGAAGTGCAGTGAAAAGTGAATGTGGTGTGAATTGTTTATAGCAACGATAATTGCGGCGATAAAGGTAATGATTTTTTCGATATTAAATATATGTTCAGTGATATATTGTCGAATATTCGTGCTTTCATCATTAAAATAAATAGCATCGGTCCGCTAGTGCAGCGATTGTAGGTTATGCTATAATTGACAAAACTATAACAATAAGTTAACAGAACTATTTCACGATGAGTAAAAATCAATTGCTTTACTATTCGATCAAAATAATTATCGAGCGTAGCTATGATTTCAAAAAATTAAAACATAAATGTTAAATTTTCCACATATCATAACAACGTGTCTGAAATGACAGGTTGGACCAGCCAGCCGTCAAAGGGAACAATTTTCTCCTATATCAAACACATTGCGGCGGGCTTTTTAAAAGCTAGAGTTACAAAAATTTTAATGATGTTTCCAATTTTTTTATTTTAAATTTAAGATTTATGAACAATAATTTAATCACAGTTTATTCTTATAATAAATTATTCAAAATTATTACTTTTTTACAACAAATTACAATTGAATTTGCAAAAATAATTAAGTAACTAATTGAACAACAACTTTTATTCAGTTCACTTGTTGAAAGAAATAATGTCAATACAAAATTTATTATTATAAAATAATAAAATCAAAAATTAAATTTTAACAGTCGAGTAGAAATTTAAACAATAAATTTTATTCAAGTATTTTGTAAATTTAAAATGATTTTCTGAACGAAGAATTTTATGGAAAAATAAAAGTTGTAAAACAATTGCTCAAACACATTCATACTTGTAAAAAATATGTACATTGTAAAAAAAAATTGACATAATTGTATTTATGCGTACAAATAAATGTAACTTGATCAATTCAATTATGATTTCCATTTACCTCCTTCTCTATATCCATAAAAAATATCTATCAAACAAACAAAATTAAAATTTTCTTTTGAAAAATGAAACCTTTCCATCAGTATTTTCTTATGACGTTGTCACGTTCAACTATCGTCAGTAAACCGACTTTACAGGCAACCGATTTTTTTTAAAAATGTCTATTATCGCTGAACTGAGTGATATGGATTTTGTTTTATTTTTCCCAGAACTGATATAACTTGGCCTTTCATCCGGTCTCAGATTATCGTTGAGTTTTGGGACACCCTGTATATAGGTATACATTGCGGGCATAAGAAATCTGCTTTAATGCGTAATTACCCGTTAAAAGTGGAAGAAAATTTTGAAAAAAATTGTGTTATCGCACTCAATGCTGAAGAACATTATCACCAAATTTGCTCAATTTCTTAACATTTTGACTTTTGTACCGAAACTCCTTAAATAATTAACTATACTATACCATTCTGAATCTCGATCGATAATCTTGAAACTCATGTGTGAACATTTTTTTAGTTCCTGGATAAAATTCTAAAAAAAAATAGTGGTCACATTGACAAAAACAAAACAGGTGACCTCGAAATCTCCGCGGCGCCTCCACCTGGACGAAAATCGTAGCGACCGCTCGCAGAGCCCCTTCGAACTGTACAACTTTCGCCAGGAAATGTTTTCTCCTACTCCTTATAGGTTGGAAAATATGTTTACCGCTAATGGTTGTTGCCTCAAAGGGTATACAGGGTGGATCAATGACTATTAGCACCTTGGATATCTTCGATGCGATAAGGTTCACAGAAATATTTGCCGAACTGAAATTGCACAGTACGAACGGGGCCATCCATTTTTGATAAATAGATCGGTATGTTTTTTTTTCTGTATCATGAAGGAGGAGCTTAAAACGAGTTCAACGACCTATAACATAAGGTCATTGAAGGTCAAAGAAAGTACAGAAAGGCAATAATACTTACAGTTTCGGTAGTAAATAAAACGACCACATTTATAGTAAGTGTTCAAAATGGCGACCATCACCATTTTGTTGGCATTCGCCATAAATAAGAAGCACATCGACTTGCTCTTCAAACGTATACATTGTACTCGATTGACCGATTTATCGATACTAATCTTATCGTGTTTACACATTTGTGTAAACACATTACAAAACTTTAAACGCGTTTTTCTCAAAAACACGTTTTTAAAAATGGCTGACACTCTCCTGGCCGCTGTAATCAACACATCGACCTGAAATTTGGAGAGCATACTCAGAAAATACGTCTTCACGGAACGACGGATCGTTTTTTCGATAGATACATTTTTGCATTTATTATTTATCTTTTTATGCGAACAAAAAACGCGAAAATTCGAATTTTTTTTTAATTGCCGCCATTTTCCGAAATTTGTACCAAACGAAAAACCCATCCGTCATTCCATGACCAAAGGGTCACGGATTGATAATATGCTTTGTATTTGTGTTTCAGATCAACAAAGAGGGGGCAGTGATGTCAGCCGTTTACCTCCCGCGATTTGAGGACCTGTTTTCGCAGAGCTGCAACGGCCGCCATTTTGGTTTTTTTTTTCATAAAAAAAATGTTAACGTTCTGTATATCATGAACAAAAGCAAGAAAAAAACCGCACTCAAAAAGCTTTACTCGTTTCCTTTAAAAAAAATAAAATGTAAACACCTGAAATATGGCACTCCAAGGACAAAGTCTCCCTTAAGGTGTCTTTGAAACAGTGTTTATTTTCAGTGAAGTAAACCGTAAGTATTATCGCCTTTCTGTACTTTCTATGACCTTCAATGACCTTATGTAATAGGTCGTTGAACTCGTTTTAAGCTCCTCTTTCACGAAACAGAACAAAAAAACATACCGATCCATTTGAAAAAAATGGAGTTGACCTTCAAATGTCCGAAGTACCTCGACCTGCGAAAAAAAAACTATTATCGCCATCGGATGGCCCCTTTCGTACTGTGCAATTTAATTTCAGCAAATATTTCTGTGAACCTTGAAGTTTCGAAGATATTGAAGGTGCTAAGAAAAAATGTTCGCGACGAAAGTTGTACGGTGTGAAGGGAACCATCAAATGCGACCAATTTTTCTTTATTTCGGTGGAGGCGCTGACGCAGAGTGAAGGTCACCTCCACTTTTTTTTTACTCAAATGGTACATTTTTTTCCACCATCTTGTGGAGCACCCGAAGCAGCATGAAAAACTTTGGGGCTCAAGGTCGTTCAAAGTCATTCAAGGTCAGTATCGATTATGCTGATATTTAGACGTGTATTTCAATTTAATAGGTGACCTTGAATGACCTTGAACGTGACGTCGATAATTACCGAGTAATTTTTGTTTTTTTCGAAATATCGAAGGAAAATAAAATGAAGTTTGTTTTGGTTTGTTCGACTTGGAGAAATGAATGTTTCGAAAGAACCACGATTGGAGGATAAACAAAATGAAGTTCGTTTCGGCTTGTTTGAGTTTGCAAAGGGGAAATTTGCCTAGGTTGGTTTGGGTTGAAATTGTGAAAATTGGGTAATGTAAACGAATGGAAGAAAAATATTAGGTGTACAAATAAGTTTTAGGACACTTCGATTTTGTATCATAACAGCTATTCTAAATTAATTCAAAGGTCCCGCTCACTTATCATAGATGGCGCTTGATATGTAGTATCGAAACGTAAAGGAGTCATAAACGTAACCTATAAATTCTGTAAATTAAACATGCAGACCGATAAGTTATTTATTAGACACTGCATTCGCTATGAATTCCATCAAGGAAAAAGTGTTAGGAAAGCGTGTGAATCGATATGTTCTGTTCTTGGAGACAACATTGTATCTAAAAGTACATGTGAGTATTGGTATAAGCGATTCAAAGAAGGTGATTTCGACGTTAGTGACCGTGAACGCACGGGGCCTCCTGTAAAGGTGGACGATCAGGAACTGCAAGCGTTGCTGGATGAAAACTCTTGTCAGACGGAGAAACAACTTTCGGAACAGCTTGGAGTAACTCAACAAACTGTTTCTTATCGTTTAAAAGCAATGGGTAAGATTCGAAAAGGAACAAAGTGGGTACCACACTTTCTGACTCAAGAAAATAAAAACAGCCGTCTTAACATTTGTGTGAGTCTTTACAACAAGCAACATAGAAAGTCTTTCTTGTGGAAAATTGTGACCGGCGATGAAAAGTGGATGTATTTTGATAATCCGAAACGCAAATATCATTGGGTTGACCCCGGCGAGCCGACAACATCCACGCCAAAGCGCAATGTTCATTGTAACAAAGTCATGCTGTGCATATGGTGGGATATGAAAAGCGTACTGTATTATGAACTTCTCAAACCTGGTCAAACAGTTACTACCGATCGCTATTGTCATCAATTGATGCAAGTGAATCAAGAAATTGAGAAGAAACGTCCATTTTCTGGTAAAGGAAAACGTCCAGTAAAACTGCTCTATGACAACGCGCGGCCTCATGTGGGTAAACCGGTCAAGGATACGTTACTAGCGCTTGGATGGGAAGCTGTACCACACCCGGCGTATTCACCAGACTTAGCCCCATCCGATTATCATTTATTCCGGAAAATGCAGAACGATTTGTCTGACGTGCGATTCAAAACATTTGAAGAAGTGGAAAAATGGGTCGCTAAATTTCTCACCTCGCAAGACGAAAGTTTCTTTGCGAAAGGCATCCGCGAGTTACCTGAGAGATGGCTGAAGGTCATTCAGTGCGATGGAGATTACTTCGATGAATAACTGTGTTTTACTTCTTTTTTAATAAATCTTGAATTTTTTGAAAACTGTCCTAAAACTTATTTGTACACCTAATAACACGAAGTTCGTTCGGGTTGAAAAAGTGAAAATTTGGAAACGTTCACAATTGGAAGGGAAAAAAACCATGAAGTTTGTTTCGATTGAAAAAGTGAAAATTTGTCTGCGTTTTTTGGATTGAAATTTTGAGGCATACGCGATTCAAGGGGTTAACACGATTTAAGGGGTTACCCCCACTTGCCATTATGAAAAAATCGATTTTTTTTATTGCATTTTTTTGAAGTACAAGTATCTGAGAATATGTCCTGAAAATTTCACGTCGATCCGAACAAAATTGACTGAGATATGAGCGTTGAAAGAGAAGAATCCGTTGTGTAAACGACCGGCTAATTGAAACTTTAAACGCGTTTTTCTCAAAATGGCATTTCTGAAGTCGGTGACCAAGATTACTCGAACACCAATGAACCGATCTTCTTGAAATTTTGCAGGCTTATTTAATACATAAAAATGTAGTTTTTAATCGTTCGATTTTTTTTTCGAAAAAAATGGCCGTTTTATAGCCAAAAAACGGCCGTTTTTTTTTCGTTAAAATCGAACCATTAACTTTGACTGTCCGCCATTTTGTGAAAAATGAATATTTTTTAAAATCCTTCGATCAAAGACTAGTTTATACTTATGTTTGACTTGATCCATCCGCATTTTTTTTTCAGATGACCCACTTCGCCGCAACGTTGGTCACCGCGAACCGCGTATATAAAAACATTATTTCATTGACGGCCATTTGCCACTGAACGATGTAATATGTTTCAATAAAAAAAATTACTGAAAGTTCTTCAAGATGTGTTCTTCAGATGGTATATTGATCGATTAAAAAAGTTTTGTAGTTTTCTTGAAAAAAATTCATGAAAAAGGCCTTTTTTTGCGCTACAAGTGGGGCTAACGCCTTAAGGGGTAAGGCCACTGTAAATTTTTTGAAAAATCGATTTTTTTTTATTGGCTTAAAAAATAGTTTAAACCCTCTAGAATAAGAAAAAAAAGGTCCTGTTAACTTCTTTTTTTAATTTTTTCCAATAAAAAACTATTCGCAAAACTTTAAACGCGTTTTTCTCGAAACATGGTTTTTCAAAATGGCACGCAGCATAACTCGAACAATTTTCATTTTTTTTACTTGAAATTTTAACCAGATGTGAACATTTACATTATCTTGAGAATGTCGATCGGAATTTTCAAGAACTTTATTTATTGATTTTTTATTAACAAAAAACTTGCCGTTTTTTTCGTCAAAAATCAATTTTTTTTTTCAAACGCACGCCAAATCCACAAAAATTGATACTTTTTAAAATCCGATCGACATTCTCTAGCTATAGCCCTCTAGATTAATGGTTTTTTTTTTGTTCTAGATTCAAAAGTGCACCAGTGGTGCTGCGTGCCGCGGAGCCCTGGAAGCAAAACATGTCCCGGGAAGATAGCTGTGGAACCGCCATTTTGTTTTTTTTTTACTGTAAAAAAATTTTATAATAAAGTTTAATGTATGCCCGATAACACCATTAAAAGTTTTTTTTCAAATACCTTCAATTTCGGGAGCAAAAAATTAGTGAAAAAACCTTTTTTTTTGGGCCGTTACAGTGGCCTTACCCCTTAAAGAAAAATAAAATGAATTTGTTCGGGTTTGTTTCGCTTGAAAAAGTGAAAATGTAAAAGCACGCAATTGGAAATAAAATAAAGTTTGTTTGGGTCGAAAAGATGAAAATTTGTAAGAATACGTGATTGAGATAAAAATAAAACGAAGTTTGTTTGGGTTGAAGAGGTGAAAATTAAAAAATATACCGAATTGTTTTTTTCTCGAAATATCGTATGGAACGTACTTGACGGTTTTTTCCGTGGCCATGTGGCCGCAGGGACTGAAGGCGTACGTGGGTGGTCCGCTGTCAACGTAGAACGCGGGCTCGATGCCCATGCAGAGTTTGACAATCGGGCCGGCTACGAGGCACATGGGGCATCGCCTCGTCGCCTTGTCCTTCTCCTGTCCCCAGTCGTGGTGACCCTGCACGTGGCCGCATCTCAGATACACGTAGGGTTGCTGCTGGGCGGAATCGGCCGCGGCCTTTCGCGGTATCACGAGGGTGTTCAGGCCCACCGGGCACTGTGGACGGCCCGCGTTGATCGCGTCCACGAGCTCCTCGAGATCGTGCTTCGTCTTTGAGAGAAAATAAAAAACGACGACTTAAATTATCGTGCTTTTTCCTTTTTTTTTTTTTTTATTCATATTCGCGCGTTCGTAAACGAAAACTCACGGGCGATTTGGATAGACCTTCGGCGGATCGCCAGAGCAACGTGGCGCCGCAAAGATCGATCAGCGTGCCGTCCTGAAGGACGTTGTCCTCGTCATCAACGACGTTGCCCTTCTGCTGGGCGCTGCGACTCTCGCGGAGCGAAAAAACACCACCGCCCACGCTCACCTCGCGCCAGAATCCGCACTGGGCCTCGCCCCCGCAAAATTGACCCCTGGGATGCATTATCAGGACGCCGTTCGTCGTCAGACCGTCGATCTCGTGGTTCTCCTGCCACTTCGTTGCCTTCTCCTTATTGCAAAAGAACAAAAAACAATCGGTATGCCGTTGTTTACATCGTTCGGTGAAAAGTGAACGTTTGGACGTGTACGCGATGGAGAATGAAAGGAACGAAACGAAGTTCGTTCGGGCTGAAAAATACGCGATTGAAAGAAAAATCAAATGACCTTTGTTCGGGTTTTGTTTCCGTTGGAGAATTGCATCATTTTTTTTTTAAAGGCGTCTCAAATTGATCCTTTGGCGGTGATAAACTACTCGAATTTTTATTTCTATTTTATGATATCGATAAGTGCCGTAAAAATGCATTTAAATTTTACATTTCAAAATTCCAACATTTTTATTCACAAGTCCGAAAATTGACGGAGTTGTAGTCACTTTGGTGAGAACAGGTGGCGCGACCGGTTAGTGGCCTCAGTCCCTGGAAGAAGATTTGTGGAAGAAAGTCCGATATGTGACTAAATGATCGGCTTGGTACGCCACAGTGAAAAAAAAAAGAAACACACTTTATTTATCTATTTTAGCTATATATCTATATAACTAAAATATATCAATAAAGTCTGTTTCTTTTTTTTTTCACTGTGGCGTACCAAACCGATCATTTTGAAAAAATTATATAATCTAATAAGGTGCCCAAAGATTATATGAAAAAAATTTCGTTATTGTGCCCCAAGTGGATTGTAGTAAAAAAAAATAAAACAAGGAACATTATTTTTTTTTAAACCTTAATCTTTCGCAAGATGTTCTATAATTTTATTTCGTAACACGTTTGATCGTAATGAGTACCAAAAAAAAATCAAATCGATCCACTGAAGCGTTTCTGGAATTTTTATTTATTTATTTTTTTTTAAATTAATTTTTCCAAAATCATTGCGTTGACGAGGATGAAATTTTCGGAAATTTTTTTTTTTTTTTTTATACCTCAGAATGTACTCCTAATTTCGCTGGAGAAAATGCGGAGGCAATTTTTCCCTACTTACCCGGCTATGGCCTTTGGAAACGTTCACAATTAGATGAAAAAAAAAAACATGAAGTTTGTTTCGGTTTGTTTGGATTGAAAAAGTGAAAATTTGTCTGCGTTTTTTGGGTTGAAATTTTGAGGCGTACAACGATTTGAAGAAGAATAAAATGAATTTGTTTGGGTTTGTTTTGGTTGAAGAAGTGGAAAATGTAGAACGACACAATTGGAAATAAAATAAAATAAAGTTTGTTTGGGTTGAAAAGTTGAAAATTTGTAAGCATACGTGATTGAAATAAAAATAAAATGAAGTTTGTTTGGGTTGAAAAGGTGAAAATTTGAAAATATACCCGACTGGAAGAAAAACGAAATAAAGTTTTACCTAACTTTCGGATGAAAAGTGAAATTAAATTCAATAAAACGTGCGCAATCGAACAACTTTGCTGAAATTATCATCATTGTTATAGAGGTTATTCTAGCAATTATTACAATTGTTACGATTATAATGGAAATAAAAGTTCATACCCCTAAAAAAATATTTCTCGAGCTATCGAAGCCGGCTGCGTAGATTCTCGCGACTCGCGGATCCGATCTATCCGTGAGAATTCTGCACGCGAACCTGCTGATCGTGCTCTGGGCGACGCGACTCTCGCTTGCCGGTCCGGCGTCACTGCCGCCCGGGCACGTGTCCATGACCACGAAATCGATCGGCGATTCCGACGAGCGACCGATCTGCAATACATTTTTTTCCCATTCATTTATTTTCACCCTACGAATGTTAATTTTTATCCCGGAGCTTTGCTCGCTCTTCGTATTTACTTCTCCTGCAATAGGCGAAGGGAGTGAACAAAAAACGAAGAATAATATCGAATGTGCAAGAAAATTTAACTAATATTTTTAAAATAATATAAATAATATGAATAAAAATTTTATACGTGTTATAATAGAACATAAATTATCAAAAAAAAAGAGAGGATAATTTTGACAATCGTACAAAATGTGAAATATATTTTTTTAAATCTCAAAAAATTGTACAAAAAATAGGAAATGATTTTTTTCTTCTTAGAAACGAAAAAAATATATAAGAGAAATTATAAACGTATAATGCATTTTCTTAGAAAACATTTAATGAATTGAAAAATACTCTTTAAAAATTTAACAAAAAACCTAAATCACAATATTCGAGAATATGGAAGATAAAATAAAAAAAAATATACAAAATATGAAATGAATTAAAAAAATATCCGCCAAAAATGGAACAAAAATAAAGAAAAATATTCGATAAAGTGTACAATTGTTTGTCGAAAATATGAAATCATTTTGAAAAGTGTAATAAAGAAATTACGAAAAATTGAGAAAAAAAGATCGTCAAAAATGTCGAATGTGGCAAAAATATCAGCCAAAAACAAATTCGCAACAAAAAAAACGGTAAACTTACTTGAAACATGTCGGTATCATCATCTTCTGTGTATTCAACGATAACGGCCTGGGTGCGCGATAGCGTGTAGGAAATCGAGTGCTGCTGCGTGTTCAATATAGCCTGGGAACTGTGGGGAGTCTTCACCACGTAATGTTTACTCCTTTTGACTCCGTTGGGGGCGGGCCTTTTTACGAGAACGAATTTACTCCGGCGTCTCCCACGATCGCCCGGTGGTAAAAATCCGTTGTAACTGATATACGAGAAGCAAAGAAGTCAAAAAAAAAAAAAAAGTAACGAAGTAAGGAAAGAAAGAAAGTACGTTCGTCAAATAAGCACAAACATGTCGTCGAGTGCGCTTTGCCAGTTAATTACTGATAGGAACTTTTATCGCAACCGCGAAATAACAGACCACCGTGTTTTTCAGTGAATAATTAACGTTTCGTTTTTCATCCTCTCCTGACCCTCGTTGCTTTCCAGCATGAGTTTGAAAAATCACGCACGAGTTGGAGAAAAAAACATTTGCATCGTTTTTTCTTTGTCAATGCATATCAACGAGTTTGTTGTAAATTTTTATTTTTCAAATTGGCAGTCGGAATGTTTTTGTTATCAGCGAGCAATTAGAAATTCCTCTCTCCCGCTTATCGTTATTTTCCGGCGTGTGTAAATTCTTGAAAGTATTTTCGGAAATTTGGAAAATATTTTTGAAAATTCGGTAAAGAATTCAGATATTATAAATATTTTTAAAAATTCTGTAGATATTTGTTAAAATTCTAAAATCGGAGACGCTCGAAATATTCGCAGAACATGGTCAAAAAAAATTGAAGTATTTTTGAATATTCTGTAAACATTTTTAGAATCTCGAAAAATATTAGAAATTTGGATATATTTCTGAAAATTCGGAAATATATTTATGAAAATTCTGAAATATATTTTGGACAATTTTGAAATATATTTTGGAAAATTTTGAAATATAATTTTGAAAATTCTGAAATATAATTTTGAAAATTTTGTAATATATTTTTGAAATTTTTGAAATTCCTGAAATATATTTTTGAAATTTCTGAAATATATTTTTGAAAATTCTGAAATATATTTTGGACAATTTTGAAATATATTTTGGAAAATTCTGAAATATAATTTTGAAAATTTTGTAATATATTTTTGAAATTTTTGAAATTCCTGAAATATATTTTCGAAATTTCTGAAATATATTTTTGAAAATTCTGAAATATATTTTTTGTAATTCTGTAAAAACGTTTCCGAACATTCTATTAAAACAGCGCTTAAGAATTCTAGAAAAACGGCCATCCAACGGAAAAACCAAAAAAAATCCAATGCCACAAAAAGATGAACTTCAGCGCGACAAATATTAGCGTTTAAAAAATACATATCAATATTATTCGACGCAGCATAAACGACAAATGGGTATAATTAACAATACGATGAAAGATACAAAGGATAATGTCTTACCCCAAAATGACCAATTCTCCATATTTGATCAGCTGTTTGGGCTTGTCGTGATTGTGACTGTGAGCTCCGTGTGGATTAACGTGCGAGTGATTGTGACTCTGTTTACCGTGTGGGCTGTGAGGCTGTCCCACTGTCCCACCCTCTGCTACGAGTAGAGGGCTCTCGTTGCTGCCACCATCGGAACTATTAAAAAAAATGTATATATCCTAGAATTTCATTTATATCGACAAAGATTGTAAAATAAAAAAAAATGATATTTTCGCCAAAATTCATTAAAAAAAATAATAAACCCTCTTCATTCGCAATATTTATTCCTTATCTTCACATATAAACATTTATTTTCATTATTCATTATATTTATAATACGCAACGATAATCTTTTAAACCCCAAACGTGCAACATTTATTTTCTCCCGTTCATTTGATTTTCGCGATTACCAAAAAAGACTTTTCCATCGAAAGTAAAAATGATTGCGCATCAAACGTCCTCGTCGTAAAGATATTATAAACATTTTTTTGGCTCTATATTATCATTCGGATTTATCGAAAATCTTGGATAAACAACATTTTATCGATTTTACAGATATAATCGTTATTTTGATCTCATATCCTACAGAGATTGGAAGAAGATGAGAGACGATAGTATACGTTGACTGATCGCGTATTTATTTGAATTTGCGATAAAGATCGATCGATCCATTTGGCGAGGAAGGCGACGATTCTCTTTGGGTACGTGAAATATTCGAGAATTGCGCAGCGATCGAACTGCGCTGAGATGCATAATATTGCGGCTCGTCTAGTATGTGGCGAATTTTAAATGTGCTGAACGAAAAAAGAAAAAAAAACGAGTTATAATGAGGTTACAAGCGTATAGCCAGTCGTGTGCCACTTCCATATGGCTTCTCTGAATAAGTGACTGTTCCAACTATACACTTATATACCTATATATTATACGTATACGGAAAAATTGTTAAGTTGTTGAATACATGAAGCATATATTCTTTGATATTCATTGTCCGTAAAATATCATAAATCTGCAATATATATATATATATATATATATATATATATATATATATATATATATATATATATATATATATATACATACATACATACATTTCACAGCAAAAAAAACCTTTTTTTTTTTTTTTCATAAAACGCGACATAACTCGAGAACCGCAGAGTATGCGCAAGAACTCGAGAGGACAAAGAATCGTTTTTTCACTTTTCGGACACACTGGAAATTTTTTCAGATTTTTTGTCACTATTTACTTTTCGATTCCCAATACCGATAGCGAAATGTCATTCGAATCGCAGGGCGTACGCAAAAAATCCAAAGAGAACAGCGAATCGTTTTTTTACATTTGAAACGCGCAGGAATTTTTTTTCAGAATTTTTGTCACCTTTTTTAGTCCGCGTGAAATACCGATCGCGGAACGTGATTCGAATCGCTGGGTGTGTGCAAAAAATATCAGGTGGACAACGAATAGTTTTTTTTACATTTCTAACACGCTGGAATTTTTATAATTTTTTTTTCACGATCGAAGATTTTTAAAGAATCTATTACACGGGATATGCAGTTGTTTTGTTTTTGTAGAGGAGTTTCGCTAGGGAGAATTGTTGGGATTTGAGAAATGGCAATCTTTGCCTGCCGTTGATCGCCAAATTGACGGGGAAGATTCGCGAACGCGCTGAATTTCCGGTGGGGTTGCAATTTTGTATCGCTTTCCGATAGAGGAAACGACGAGGGGAAGACAGACGGTTCGGTGATACTTCCGGTATGAAGATCATGGGCGAAACGTGGACATGAAGAGGGCGTGAGAAAATCGTAATACCGATCTAGACGATTTCGAAGATCGTAGTACCGATCTACCGGTTTCGAAGATCGTAATACCGAGGTACCGATTTCAAAGATCGTAATACCGATCTACCGATTTCGAAGATCGTAATACCGATCTACCTATTTGGAAAGTCGCAATACCGATCTGCTAATTTCCAAAATCGTTATACCGATCTACCAATTTCGAAGATCGTAATACCTATTTCGAAAATAGCAATACCGATTTCATAAAACGTAATACCGATTTACCAATTTTGAAGATCGTAATTCCGATTTGGAAGATAGCAATGCCGATTTCAAAAATCGTAATACCGATCTACCAATTTCGAAAAACGCAATACCGATCTACCGATTTCAAAAATCGTAATACCGATCTACCAACATCGAAACTCGCAATACCGATTTAAAAAATCGTAATACCGATCTACCGATTTCGAAGATCGTAATACGCGATTTACCGATTTCGAAAATCCCCATACCGATTCCAAACATGGCAATACCGACCCAACCGATTTAAAAAATCGCAATACTAAATCTACCGATTCCGGAACTAAAACCCGTGCGATTGTGGGTGGGAAAAAAAGATGAAACAAAAATCAAATTTCACTTACCGTATCACCATCGTGGGGTCGACGTTAGACCCAATTTTGCCGAGACAGTCGTGTACGACGAAATCAGGAGCCACTTTAAATTCACGCAGGCACGCGTGCGACACCACGTACCGTGAAAAGTCGAGCGATCATAAAAGAGCAAAAAGTCCCTTCCAACAGAAAAAAAAAGAAAAGATCGCGTGCGCGAGTATCGGAGGTCGAGGCGAAAAATCGAAAAATTTGTCGATTAATCGAATTTACGTTGTTATGCAAACACTTACGGGGCTCTAATCCCAACCCGCTGGTCGCGAAGGCATTAACACGCGAATAAGAGGAGAGAGAGAAAGTCCCGAAGGAGGACAAGCGAGGGAAGAGCGAAGATACGAGGAGGGGGGGTGAAGGGGAAGATAGAGAGCGAGACAGAGCACCCGCGCGCGCATTCACGCTGTAAAATGTTGCATCGGTATATAACACCCACGCTTTGTTTTCACTCGAGATTTCTTCAGCGTCTATGTTTCCTTTTTCGTTGGCTCTCTTGAGTCCCCTCTCAATTCACATGCGCTTACTTACAAAAAATCTTGACGCAAACAAAAAGCCAAAATGATTACAAAATAAACGAATTGTGTATCAGGAGAGTTGGATCATCGTGAAAACGCCTTTAAGTCACTAAACGCACGTAGCCCGTAGTTGCACTGACGCATTGCTCTGGCCATATCGCTCGCCGATCGCTTCGCAGCAGACGGAGGCGGGAGCCGAGAGGGGGAGGGGGCGCAACGCCTGCACGTTCTTGTCGCAACGGGACGAGACTCGTTGACCACTTGCTGCTCTTTTTTCTTCTTTCTTCCTTCGCTTCTCTTCCGCGCCCCGATTTTTCCTCCACCTGCTGGCGTTCGGAACGGCCAAGAAAATTTCGAGTCAGTGGACGCTGAGCGCTATTTACATCGCGCGGAACCAACGTATCCCGACGAAAAAACGACTCGTTGATAAAGCGGCGCACTCGCGGATAATTCGATTCTCACGAGCTTGAGATTTGCGACGTTCTTTGTGACGCCCCCGCCCACAGCCTTCCCAAGAGAGACAAACACGATGTATTGTAAATAAGTTTTATTTGCGTTTCTGTTCACGGTTCAACGTACAACTGGGATCTCTGGCTTGTGTATGCGCGCGGTGTGTGTATGCGCGTGTGTGCGTGGTCGCCAAGCTGATACAGTCCATCGGACGCGACAGCGGAGTGCCGCGATCCCGACAGAAGCGCCACACGCGGCCGTATCTGGCAACGCAATACTCCAGGGGGGAAACTAGTTTTTCTGGGGAATTTAACTGTCAATTCGTGATTCTTCCAGGCTGAAAAGGCTGGCGGTAAATCTTTGGATGTTAGGAAGCAAGTAATTCGACGATAGGAATTGTAGCGTTTTGTATTTCGAAACATTCGTGTCATGAATGCGATTATCGGGGTTTCGGAAAACTCCTAGGGACTCGAAGTCCCTATTGGATATGGGGTTCGATGGAGAATGAGAGCAAGGAGACTATAGGGAGGAGGCCAATCTTCGTATGGCAAATGAGTATAAGAACCGTCCGTAAATTTGATTCAAGAGCGTGGTGTTAAATATGGGCTGTAGGCGTCGTTCGTGTCTTTAGTGTATCAAAATATAGTAATACAGCGAGTACACAGGATGAAACTGACTGTTATGGTGGCTAATTGTTGACGCTTGTAAAAAAAAAACACCTATCGTCCACTAAGATTGTTTATTTGCGACGGCAACTTTGGAAGAGTATCGGACGAGGGAGGATCGAAAAATTTACTTTTTAATTACAAATCTAATCTGATCTTTTTTTCCAAGTTTTTCTGCTTAGGTTTTAGGTTATACATGGAACTCGTGATACTGCGGATGATGCTCGCTACTGCGGAGCCAATCTCTGCGTTGATAATGTCGCTGCGGGTGGTGCCATAGCTTTTGCAAAGGATACTTCCGATGTGACTTTCGGGTGTATTGCTTCAATTGTTTCGATGAGTTGTCGTTGTCTAATATGTCTGTCACTTTATGAGCGTTTGTATATGACCTTGTAGTATAAGCATCACTTATAGTTCACTGGGTGATCTAGGTTAGTGCAATTTGCACAGCGGAGGAGCGGTTTATCTGATGAGTTATTTAAAGTGCATTTTCCGTTTTCGAGTGAAGCACTACACTTGACGCAGTGATATGTGAGGTGCAATGTACACTCGGATATTCCAGGCGCTGACATTTTCTACGTACTTTTCACATTATAATCTCGGCCACCTAACCACATTTGAATGGAATTTATATTTACGTCGGATATAAATTATTATGGCATTTCTTAAGTGTTTTTTTTTAATAATTAGGTGGGTAATTGCACTACGACTTAAATGCAGAAACATCTTAAGGCACTGCTACAGCTACACGAAATTTACTTATAAAATAAATAAAGGTTAAGGAAGTTAAAATTTTCAGCTCATATGACAGCTAATAACAGGCAGCTGATAACAACACATGCGCAAAACATGTATATAGAGTACACGATGACTAACGTTCCTAGCGCCGCTTATGCGGAACCTTTATTTGTTGCACTTTTACGGACGCGCCAGAATGCGGAGATTGGACTCCTTCCCTATAGTCTCCTTGAATGAGAGGGTGGAAATTCCCGATGAGAGTAACTGCTCGTTGGATATTGGGATGAATGAGGAGCTTATTATGGATCTGTTCGTTTTAAAACTACACTTTTCCCAGACAAACCTTCGAACTCGATTTTTCGAAATTTTGCCAGTAGCCTAACAACCCCTTAAGAGAGCGCAAGCTGTTTCGTTTCGTTTTTTTAAATGCAAATTCCATCACCGATATAAAAAATCCTGGTGCAACCCGCTTAAAATCGATATTTCACGAATGCATTCTCGAAAAACTCAATCTTAAGTTTAAATTAGACGGTATAAGAAACGTCCGAAAATTCGTCCTGAAACGTGGTGTTAAGCGCGGCCTGTAGGCGTCGCAGTGTAGTTAGTGTACCGAAAATATAGTAATACAGCCAGCGTACGGCGAAACTGACTGTTATGGCGGCTAGTTATTGACTTTGGTGAAAAAAACACCTGTCGTGCACTAAAATTGTTTATTTGCGACGGCGACTTTGAAATACTATCGGACGAGGAAGTATTTACCGATAGAAGGCATCACAAATAATTTCAATTAAAAAAAACCATTTCAGTTTTTAAAAAACTTTATGAGCGGAGAATCGGAACCAGCGCCGCGCGCGGTACTATACAGTTTTTGGATATTGTGCGTAAAATTGAACATAAACAAAACAAACACATCTTAGTAGTAGTTACATTGTAGACTTTGGGCTGTTGTTATCAGCGTCTTTGAGTCTTGATATTATTTGAATAAATATAAAATGTAAGATGATGTCTCATGGTAGCAGTAAGTCTTATGATGCTGCAGATGATGCTCGCTACTGTGTAACGAATCTCTGTGTTGTTACTGTCGCTGCGGGTGGTGCCATAATTTATGCAGAGGATATGTCCGGTGTGACTTTGGTGTATATCGCTTTAATTCTTGCGATGAGTTGTCGTTGTCTAATATTTTTCTCACTTTTTAAGCGTTTGTCTATGGACTTGTAGTATAAGCATCACTTATAGTTCACTGGGTGATCTGGGTTATTGCAATTTGCACAGCGGAGGAGCAGCTTGTCTGATGAGTTAAGGCGTTAGGCCACAGTAACGGGTACAAAATCATGTGCGAATTTAACAATTTTTTTCGTATAAAAAAGTGATTCACTCATAAAATTAATTACACATCTGTTTAGTATGAATATCAAGCTGTTAGAAAATATATATTTTATTCCCGATGTACAAAATGGCCGAATACTCGAAACTTCTCGAAACAGCTTTTTTCCAGTTGGCGTGACAAATTAGCTTCAAAAATTTTCACTCGATTTACTTCAAATTGACAAGTTTGTTCCTAATTGCATTTCGCAGAGAAGTCCGTACGGAATTTCTGATTAATCGAAAACTTTTAATTATATGAACAATTTATGAGCAGTTATAAAGGAATTTTTCAGTGAAAATTCATTTCCCAAGTTCAAAAAGTTCCTTTTGAATAAAGCAATATTTTTTTCGATTCCGTACTTTCTTCTCTAGGCATTCTAATGTAGATTGACGAGAATTTTTTTTTGTTCTAGCTAAAAAATTGTGGATGCTGAATGTCAAGTCGCGGAGCCCCTAAAAAGAAGATAACAAAAAAAATATCAGTAGTCCGGCATTTTGTTCATCGAAAAAAGAAATATATACTTTCTAACAGCTTGATATTCATACTAAATAGATATGTAATTAATTTTTTGAGTGAATAACTTTTTTATACGAAAAAAAATTGTTAAAATCGCAAGTGATTTTATACCCGTTACTGTGGCCTAACCCCTCAATTAAAGTGCATTTTCCGGGTTCGTGTGAAGCACTACACTTGATGCAGTGGTATGTGAGATTGCAATTTACACTTGCATAAAAATTCTGATATAAATTGTTATGGCATTTTTTCACTGTTTTTTTCATAATTAGGTGGGTATTTGCACTACGACTTAAATGTAGAAACATTTCGAGGCAAAGCTACGCGAGATTTATTTATAAAATGAATTAAGGTTAAGAAACTTCAAATTGTCAGCTCATGACAGCCAATAGCAACACAGACAGCTGATAACAACGCATGCGCAAAACCAAGGAGCCTAGAGTAAAGGAGTCCAAACTCCCTATCCTAGCCTGTATGTACGAAGTTCTTTCAATCAGTCGCAGAGATGTAGTGCTCAGTTCCACCGCAGGCGTCGCTAGTGTTCCCCAGAGCCCATAATATATAGTAATACAAAACTACATAAAGTCCGAGCTCCTCCTCAACGACCTATCACAAAACTGGGGTGATCGTGTTTCTCTCTCGTACTCACCTGGAACAGTCATGGTGCGTTCTCTCTCGCACACCCGAACGATAATACACCCAAGTAGGAATTCCTTCCTTCTATTACAATATATAATAATATTGTGTACATATATATAATCAATGAAATATAAATAATATTAATGAAACAACTCGTGTTGTTTTATTCACATGGGCTTATTATATAATAAGCACATCAGATATAATAATTATATAATAAGTGCAACACGAGTTATTTTATTATGGAAACTTATGATTTGCCTGTTATGTTTTAAAATATAGCTAATTACAATGAAATGCGAATAAAGCGATAAACCAACCGTAATATATCTCGTAATGCATTTATTATTCGGATGCTCGTTACTCTGTTTCCCTGTACAATAATAATAATGATAAATGATAATAATAACATGTACATGCAAGAAACCGGGCGAATGCGGGAACGTTGGCTCTACATGCTGGGGTTGTCTTTTCAACATGTGCTTATTATATGCATACCCATGAAAACTCGTTATTTGCTAGTTACGTTTAAAAATGAAGCTAAATATGAATTGAATTAAGCGATGAACCAACCGAACAAGTCGTCAAGCCTAATTGAACCCCAAGCGCGGCAATCACTTTAATATGAAAAGATTATATTTATTGGCAAATGATTGTGTGGCGAAGTTGGTAGAACGCTAGATTACTGTATTGAAGGTCCTGAGTTCCAGCCTCGGTAGTTTTGATTTTTTTCTTTTGCATTCGTACAGGTATCTGGTTGTACGAGCGAATTAAAGCAGTTTTTACCAATCAAAGAACTCGTCCAATCCCAAAAGAAGTCGAACAAAAATAACATGGAAGAATATATTTTTTAATTTACTGCCATCAATAGTTGAAATTTGTTTTATAATTCCTACCTAGAGTGTTTACTGTTTCCCTTTATCTCATTGACTCGCAAGAAGTCATCTCCATTATTATGCACATAGTTCGATAGCTGCTGTGCTGGTGTACATGACAGATATATTTGTGCTTGACAGGCGCAACCAATTTTGCCGCCATGACACTGTCAGTTTCGCCTCATGCAGTTTTGTATTACTATATATTATGGGCTCTGGGGAACACTAGTGACGGCAGCGGCGGAACTGAGCATTACATCTCTGCGACCGATTGAAAGACCTGTTTGAGGCGGGAGTGTCGACTCCTTCTCTCTAGTCTCCTTGCGCAAAACATATGTGTATGTAGCACAAGGTTGCTAGCTACCGCAGCGCCCCATATGCGGAACCTTGTTTCAGGACACTTTTACGGACACGCTAGAATACGGAGATTGGACTCCTTGGATTCGCTCATGGGCCAGGGACTGACGAACACTAGGTTTCCCACATCGGAAATTCCCTACGGAAATAACGCTCTCATTGGATAACGGAACGAACAACAAGCTCGGGTGCTTCGGAAATCCCCGAGGGATGCGAAACTCCGATTGGCGATTAATCGTCCGGTTCATCGCGCGCAGTGTGCGGGTGCCATTATTTACCCACCGTATGTACGTCAAACGCTGTGCGTGAAATGTATATCCGCTAATGACGGATGCACGTCCCGAAAGACCGAATACAAAATAAAATTGTTTCTCCGTGATTCGCGCGGATTCCGAAAACCTTGCCACGCGAAGAAATGCCGAGCCTCGTTTAGTGCCGTGAATTTCGCAGCTTGGCGCACGCCAGGTGAGTGATAACGCCAGAAATAGCTCATTTTCCATCGCAACCAGGAAAAATCCATTTTCCGACGTAACATTTAGGAACAAGTAGCGGAGAGTTCGCTGCTTCTGGCAACGGAAAATTCAAGCTACGGCGACAGCGCTTTGCTCCTGAAATACCCAAAATAAAAAGCGCTACATTTCAGGCGAAAAATTCCTTAAGGATGCCGTTCAAATTTCACCTGAAGAAGAGTCGCCAGTACAACGTCGTGTCGAAAAATCAGTACGTCATTTGCGTCGAGCTCTTGGATCAAACGTCCATCGAGTGTACGCTGGACGTCGACAGCTTCGGTCAGGAATGCCTGACCAACGTGGCGCAGCGACTGGGCCTCGGACAGCCCGAGTATTTCGGCCTGCGCTACGTTTGCCGCTACGGCGAGCCCACCCTACGCTGGATCGACATGGACAAGCCGCTCAAGCGCCAGCTCGAAAAAGACGCAAAAAACTTCAACCTGTACTTCAGGGTCATGTTCTACATAAGCGACGCGCAACTCATACACGACGAAATGACTAGGTAAAGGTTTCTCGTCATTTGGGCTCTGTAAATGGACAGCAAAATTTCGTTAACATAATGGATTATTTTGTAATTGATCAAAGGAATAAGCGAAATAATAATTTGCGACAAAATCGCGGCTTCTAAAAAAAAATCGATTTTTGAAAAAAATTTAGGCCGTAAATTGTTTATAAAATAGAAAATATTTATCGGCGATAAAAAATCTTGGATTAATTACTAAAAAAATATACTTGAAAAGATTGCGTCAAAATTTGAGACTGATCGGTTCAGTCGTTTCCGAGAAATCTCGCTCGGCGACTTTAAAAACACGGTTTTGAGATAAACGCGTTAAAAGTTTCAAAACCATTTTCGAACGCTCTAACACGTCATTACAAATGTGCGTGTAACTTCGAGAATATTCGCCGGATTGACAAGAAATTTTCTCCGTGTGTGTTTACTTAAATATATGTACATTACGGAAAAAAAATCGATTTTCCGATAATTTTAACTGCATGCCCCTTAAGGAGCCAGTCCACTTTGGAGCCACGAAAAAGGCTATTTTCGCGATTTTTTTTGAGCATTTTATAAAAGATATGAATATAAAAGTTGTTAGGCTTGATGAATAAAGTCTTGGAATTTAAAAAAATGTTTAATCCATTTTTATTCATTTTTGAGTACAAAAACTGTGATTTAACGTAACGCCCCAAAAATAGGTGGGCTAGGTAGCTCCATCACAACTCGGCAATGGCTTGTCTGAAACAAAAAATCCAAGTCCATTAGATTCAGTATGACACCAGCTACAAAATGACCCTCGGACATAAAGTTTTATCAAAAAAAAATTTTTTAAATGGCAGATGAAAAACGAAAAAAGTTTAAAAAACGCGTTTTTTCGCAGTTTTTCGCAAAAAAAAAGAGTAAAAATCAAAATTTTAAAACCATCGAGGATCCTTGTTGCGAATCATGTTTACAATATGTGGTTCAAAATTGAAGAGAATCGGTTTATCAGTTTTAGAGATACGATGAAGAGATTTTGAAAACGTTGTTTTGAGAAAAACGCGAGCATTTTATACTATGAAAAACTCTTACCTAAACTCAATCGGCAATTCCTGCACCGTACAAAATCCCTTCCGATTGCTCATCACCGTCGATTTCTTCAAGTCTCGCTTGATTTCGATTTTTTGAAATTTTCATCTGGACTGGCCCCTTAAATAAGAATCTTAAATGGTTACCGCTCTCTTGTTTTTGCTTCCGACAAACCGCAGTGGAAAGGTTACTTTCACTAACCAGTCATTCGTTCGTCAGGTATCATTATTATCTTCAGTCGAAGAGCGACGTGCTCGAGGGAAGATTACAGTGCGACTCGCGTCAGGCCATACTCCTCGCGAGCTATTGGATGCAGGCCGAATTCGGTAACTATGACGTAGAGAGGCATGCCCCCGAGTGTCTGCGCCAATACACGTTCTTTCCAAAAGTATACTTACTTTTTGCTTCTTTCTTTTTCTTCAATTTTTTTTTTGTTCTTCCTTCGTTCTTGTTCGCTACGATAATTGTCGAAACGGGGATTGACCGTGTTTGGTTGTTGATCGATCGACAGAGCGTCATCCAGGCTGAGCCGGACGGCGGCGCTTCTCTGCTCGACTCCACGCTCTGCCAGTACAAAAGTTTGAGCGGCGTTACTCAGGCGGTCGCCGAAGAGTTGTACATATCGATCGCCGTACAATTGGACGGCTACGGCCTCGAGACCCTCACCGCCAAGGTGCGTATGCTTCTCATCCGAACCACCTTTGTTTCGGTTTATTTGGGTCTGGTAGGGCGAACGATATTTCAGTGAAATCACACGTATTAGGTGTACAAATAAGTTTTAGGACAGTTTGCCAAAAATTCAAGACTTATTAAAAAAGAAGTAAAACACAGTTATTCATCGAAGTAATCTCCATCGCACTGAATGACCTTCAGCCATCTCTCAGGTAACTCGCGGATGCCTTTAGCAAAGAAACTTTCGTCTTGCGAGGTGAGAAATTTAGCGACCCATTTTTCCACTTCTTCAAATGTTTTGAATCGCACGTCAGACAAATCGTTCTGCATTTTCCGGAATAAATGATAATCGGATGGGGCTAAGTCTGGTGAATACGCCGGGTGTGGTACAGCTTCCCATCCAAGCGCTAGTAACGTATCCTTGACCGGTTTACCCACATGAGGCCGCGCGTTGTCATGGAGCAGTTTTACTGGACGTTTTCCTTTACCAGAAAATGGACGTTTCTTCTCAATTTCTTGATTCTCTTGCATCAATTGATGACAATAGCGATCGGTAGTAACTGTTTGACCAGGTTTGAGAAGTTCATAATACAGTACGCTTTTCATATCCCACCATATGCACAGCATGACTTTGTTACAATGAACATTGCGCTTTGGCGTGGATGTTGTCGGCTCGCCGGGGTCAACCCAATGATATTTGCGTTTCGGATTATCAAAATAAATCCACTTTTCATCGCCGGTCACAATTTTCCACAAGAAAGACTTTCTATGTTGCTTGTTGTAAAGACTCACACAAATGTTAAGACGGCTGTTTTTATTTTCCTGAGTCAGAAAGTGTGGTACCCACTTTGTTCCTTTTCGAATCTTACCCATTGCTTTTAAACGATAAGAAACAGTTTGTTGAGTTACTCCAAGCTGTTCCGAAAGTTGTTTCTCCGCCTGACAAGAGTTTTCATCCAGCAACGCTTGCAGTTCCTGATCGTCCACCTTTACAGGAGGCCCCGTACGTTCACGGTCACTAACGTCGAAATCACCTTCTTTGAATCGCTTATACCAATACTCACATGTACTTTTAGATACAATGTTGTCTCCAAGAACAGAACATATCGATTCACACGCTTTCCTAACACTTTTTCCTTGATGGAATTCATAGCGAATGCAGTGTCTAATAAATAGCTTATCGGTCTGCATGTTTAATTTACAGAATTTATAGGTTATGTTTATGACTCCTTTACGTTTCGATACTACATATCAAGCGCCATCTATGATAAGTGAGCGGGACCTTTGAATTAATTTAGAATAGCTGTTATGATACAAAATCGAAGTGTCCTAAAACTTATTTGTACACGTAATACATTGGAACGGAATAGGGAACCATACTGCCAATTTCTCCCGCTAGAGGGGACCTTGTATAATAACGTAAACAGAACGTGACGTTTAGTGAGCTTCTCTTTGGTTTTACCCGTGTTTCTACCACTACTGTTGAATTTTCTTTAAATAATCCGTTTCTCGTGAATAAATCGCGAAGAATTCGCGCAATGGAATGCAGACTCAAAGGCGTTAAGTTTTTTCCTAAAAACGAAAAACTTCGCAAGCAATGGGAAATTGCTATACGTTGCAAGCACTTTACAGCCACAAAACATTCAGGGCTATATTCTGAGCATTTTAGATTTGCAGACTATAGAAATGAAGGATTTTTTGCGGCTCAGTGTATAAACATAATATTTTTGACGCTCTTTTCTTCTAAAAGTATATTGTATAGTAGTTAAGGGGAGATATACACCTCGGAGCAGGAAAAAAGATCATTTTTGTGAATTTTTTCAAGGAAAACTATTTGAAATTTCGGATTGGGGTTTTGAGTATCTAAAAGTATATACATTCAAAAATATGTTTAATTTTCTTTATTTAAAAATATCAAAAATATACGAGGATATTGTTTTGCAAGATGGCGTTAGGTGTAAAAAGGACCACACCAATGTATGTATGGAGAAGAGAGCTGGGTGTGCCGACGTAAAATATCTGATAAGAGAACGGGCTTTACGATATATTGTATAAGTATTAGGAATGACTGAAAAAAGATAGCCAAAAATTTGTTTTGATGGAGGAAGTAAGGGCCATTGTGAATCATGTGCCGTCGAAGTGGGGGAAGTGCTTAAAGCAAGTATTAACGGAAATGGGTGTGCCGGATATAATCGGGATGATTTTGGAACGGAGAGGGTGAGAGAAATTGAAGCAATAATAAAGGCGGGATTAGAAAATTAAAAAACGAGACGTTGAAGAAAGAGGGGGAGGGGGGAAGTAAAGGGTTCGACGTACAATTATAGGTATAAGTTTATTGTGGAGGATGATATTATGCCCTGGAAATATTGGTCTGAGGTAAATGTGAAGGGCAAAGACAAAGAAATGTGGGCTAGAATAAGATGTGGAAATGTCGGAAGAGCGGGAAAGAAAGGACAGAGTGACTGGATGTGCAGAATTTGTGATGAGCAGGATGAGACCCTGGAGCATTTATTGTTGTGTAAAAAAATCAGAGAGATGCTGACGGAAAATGCGAGAACAGGCGTGGCGGAATGGCTGGAAGGAATTGATGAAGTGGCGATTATTGGGGAAGTTATAAATATGTTGGGAGGTAAAATACAGAAAGGGATTTGTGCATATTTCAGGGAGATTGAGGAAGTGTGGAGTAAAAGGAATTTGGAATGAGAGACCGAGAGGGTATAAGAGAGAGAACAAGAGATTATCAGTTTTGTTAAGGGCGGGGTAAAGTATTTAAATTTTTTTTTAAATTTTTTTTTAAATTTTTTAAATGAATGCATAATATATCAAGAATATTGTGTTAAAATTTCAAGTCGATCGGAGTAAAATTGACGAAGTTATGAGTATTTGAGCGTCTATTGCTCCATGCCGTTCTCTTCTCTTCTGCGTTTTTCAAACCGTTTTTCTGAGACTTGTCATATTTGAAGTCCGTGTGCACGATAACTCAGAATCTACTGGACCAATCGCTTTGAAATTTTGCACAGTACTTCTTCACATAATTCACCAGGTATTGTCGAGAGCTTTTTTGTTTTTTTTAAAATAATTACTAATTTTTCAACAACAAATTAGCCGATTTTTTAACCGAAAATCGGGTTTTTGGCTCCCAAGTGCTACGAAAAATCGAAAAATCGAAAAAAAAAATCCTCCCGTCATTACTTCGAGAAACATCTCCTTTAACAAATGCATTTTGATTTTTTTGTTTCAAATGATTCTGTTGCGAGTTATGGTGCACACCGCAAACCAACTTTTTTTCGAGGCGCCTCCGGGGTTTAATTTTCACTCGCTCAATTTTGAATATTTTGCAATGCAAATTTAGGAGAATGTTGTTCAAATGTTACTTTATTATATGTAAATTTTTCAATAAACGAACACTATTCGTCACGCCAAAAAAAAAATCTTAAAAACATGCCTTTTTTCGCCGAATTAACTTTACCCCGCCGTTAAAGACATATTGTCTGATATTGTAAAAGTTTTGTAAAAAAAACTTTAAAAGTTATGCAAATAAAACTCTATTGATTGATTGATTGATACAAGGATATTGGATGATCCTTGGAGCGTTGTAAAAAAATCTGCATATACGATACCCACTGGCGTTTCTTCAAAAATCATCTGAAAAAACCAAAAAGATTATTAAATTAGATACTATAATCTAGTACTTGTCATAGCCGTTTTTCAAAATATCGATTCATGACAAAATGGCGGACGTTTGAACATAAATAGTGATTTTTGGGCCAAAAATTAGTTATTATTTTGCCTATAAAACAAAAACTAAGTAACGGAAAAAAATCCTATGACAAGTACTATATAATGGTGTATAAAATAACCACAAAAACCTCAAGGCAATCGGTTCATTGGTTTTCGAGAAATTTTGGGTACCGATTTGAAAAACGTGGTTTTGAGAAAAACGCGTTTGAAAATTTGGAAATGAATAAATCATGAAATTTGTCAACTTACATGAGATCATCGATGCCAGGCCCATAGTGTAGGTCTTCTACGGTCGACGAAATGTTCTTAGCTACTAAATCCTCAAACTCGACCATCTAGGTGTATATCTCCCCTTAAGAATCATCACCTAAAAATTTCGATAAAAAATATTTGCATTTTTTAACCTTCTGCTTTTTTTTAACCTTCTTTTAACCTTTTTTTAACTTTTTTAAACCTTTAACCTAACCATTTTTTAACCTACTGATTTTTTAAATCTGATTACATAATACTTACCTAACTCATTTTCATACTTTACGGGGATGAAACTAGGCCGGAAAATGTTGATAAAGGGGTTATACCTTCCCTGTTTGGAGCAAAAAAGAAACTAAAGAATAAACAGAAAAGGAAAAGAGTAGAAGCCGATTTTTCAAATCCGGTATAGTCAAACACCCGTAACTATTGTCCATTATGTCCATTCGTATAATTTTAGTACAAGACGGACATCCCGAAAATATACCGCGCGTTTTGACAGCTTTTCTTTACGTTATGTTCACGTGGCGCCATCTGCGCTGAGCTTTGCGTAAGGTTCCCTATTGCTTGGATTCGTTTGTGTCTGTGTTGATTCGAACGAATCCAAGCAAACGAATTTGCGTGGGTTTCTTTGTACTTGAATGTAAACCTAAATACATCCGTTTGTTTGGCTTTGATCGAACCCAAAACAAACCCAAACAATACCGCATCAGAATTTGTTTGAATTCACCTATACTTGTTTGGCTTTGTTCCGATTTGTTCGAACCCAAACAATACCGCATCAAAACGTAGGCCCAAACCCAAACATTTCCATATCGAAATGTGCTTGGGTTTGTATCCATTAACGTACGAAACCGATAAATTGCCAGGCGAAAATTGACATCGAGAATTTTCCAGGATAACGCCAACAACGAAGTGGTGCTCGGCGTCTCGATGAATGGTATAATGGTCGATCACACGACCACGCAGACGACACAGTTTTATCGGTGCGGTGCATTAGCCTCCAAGCTTAATTAATTTCTATTTTCTTTCGAATATTATCGAATGCGTATAATTTGTTTTTCCATCAGGTGGAAGGACATAAGCAACGTAATAAATCACAAGAAAACGTTTAAGATAGAATGCCAGTCGGAGCACGAGGACGCGAAGCAATTCGTGTTCGGCGACTCGCGAAGTGCCAAGTACATGTGGCGACTGTGCATAGCGGAGCACACCTTCTACATGCAGCATCAGGAGGCCAGGCCCACGGAGCCCTTGACCGGTTACTTCGTAAGTAATTAATAAAAACAGGGTTTGTAGAACATTTCAATAATATTCATATATCCATCCATTGTCATCGTACATTAAATGAATTCACGATATAATAATAAATGTATTATAATTTGCAACGAAGGGCAAGGGAACTTGGAAGACTGATTAAGAATAACTGTGACGATAGCAAGAAGCGGATTGCTATATGGGGTAGAAGTCCGGGAGTGGAAAAGACGAGAAAGAATTGAGAGAATGCAGGCAAGATACACTAAAATGGCAATAGGATTGAGAAGGAGCACATCTGACTATATATGGAAAATGGCATCAGGGTGCAAGGGAATAGAGGTGATAATGAAAAAAAGAGCTGCAGAATATCTAGGGAACATATTGGAAATGGGCGGCGAGACGGCCGAAGAAATGTGTGATGGAAGATGCGAGAAAGATGCAGAACGGAAACCCGACTAAAATGGAAAGGTTGCGAGGTCGATCTCTCCTATTTCGATGAAATTTGGCGTACTTGTAAAATGGGTGAAAATAGCCGACGCGTATTTTTGTATATTTGCGAAATCCGGTTTTTAAGGGGTCTTCTCACTTTAGACACTTGAAAAAGGCTATTTTCATGAGTCTTTTGATAACTTTATATTATAGGTATTGATATAAAAGTTGTTACACTTAATAAATACACTTTCGAAATAAGAAAAAAAAAATGATTGATTTAAATCACTATAGACGAAAAAGGTAGTTAAAAAAATGTCCTAAAAAATTGTAGGTATGCGCTGTTGATGAAATCTCGGAGATGGATCATCCGAAAAAAAAAAATCAAACGATTTTAGATTCAGTATGTTAATGGCCATAGCGCATATCATAAGGTTTTTGATATTGCAAAAATAAAATGTCGGACATTTTTCGAAAAAAAAACGTTTTTTTCCACCGTTTTTTTTTGCGAAAGAATAGTAAATATCGAAAATTCAAAAAATCCCTGTTATGCGCTGTAACTATAAAAAAGATGTGTTTTTTAAATTTCATAAGGATTCAGTATTTCGAAGATCTTATCAACAAGCCGTCGAAAAACGTTGTTTCGAGAAAAACGCTTTTCAAGTTTCTTTGGGTTACATAAATACATACATTTTAAAAAAAATGTATTTCGAAAGTGTATTTATTAAGTGTAACAACTTTTATATGAGTATCTATAATAGAAAACCTATCAAACAAATTCATGAAAATAGCCTTTTTAGCGTCTAAAGTGGGAAGACCCCTTAAGGGTTGAGACGCACCTTGGAAAATTGTTTTTGTCGATAACGTTTTAACGGTACGAAATGTGATAAAAATTCTAATTGCAACAATGTTTATTTTTTCGTGTACTGTGGAGATGGAGATTTTTTCGTGTAATTGGAGATGAGAACGATAACGTTATCGACGAAAAATGAAAAAGACTCCTATTTTCGAGGGTGCGTTTCACCGCGTAAAAATCGGGTTCCGCAGAAATAAAAAAAAAAAAAATACGTGTCGCCTAAGTTTACCCATTGTACAGCATGCCAAATTTCATTGAAATAGGAGAGATCGACCTCGCAGCCTTTCCTTGTTAGTGTCTCATTCAGACGAGAGTTAAAAAAGCGTTGCGTTGAGGGCGGGATAAAGTTAATTCGGCGAAAAAAGGCATGTTTTTAAGATTTTTTTTTGGCGTAACGAATAATGTTCGTTTATTGAAAAATTTACATATAATAAAGTAACATTTGAACAACATTCTCCTAAATTTGCATTGCAAAATATTCAAAATTGAGCGAGTGAAAATTAAACCCCGGAGGCGCCTCGAAAAAAAGTTGGTTTGCGGTGTGCACCATAACTCGCAACAGAATCATCTGAAACAAAAAAAATGAAAATGCATTTGTTAAGGGGTAAGGCCACTGTAACGGCCCAAAAAAAAAGGTTTTTTCACTAATTTTTTGCTCCCGAAATTGAAGGTATTTGAAAAAAAACTTTTAATGGTGTTATCGGGCATACATTAAACTTTATTATAAAATTTTTTTACAGTAAAAAAAAACAAAATGGCGGTTCCACAGCTTCCTTCCCGGGACATGTTTTGCTTCCAGGGCTCCGCGGCACGCAGCACCACTGGTGCACTTTTGAATCTAGAACAAAAAAAACCATTAATCTAGAGGGCTATAGCTAGAGAATGTCGATCGGATTTTAAAAAGTATCAATTTCTGTGGATTTGGCGTGCGTTTGAAAAAAAAATGGATTTTTGACGAAAAAAACGGCAAGTTTTTTGTTAATAAAAAATCAATAAATAAAGTTCTTGAAAATTCCGATCGACATTCTCAAGATAATGTAAATGTTCACATCTGGTTAAAATTTCAAGTAAAAAAAATGAAAATTGTTCGAGTTATGCTGCGTGCCATTTTGAAAAACCATGTTTCGAGAAAAACGCGTTTAAAGTTTTGCGAATAGTTTTTTATTGGAAAAAATTAAAAAAAGAAGTTAAAAGGATTTAAACTATTTTTAAACTAGAGGGTTTAAACTATTTTTTAAGCCAATAAAAAAAAATCGATTTTTCAAAAAATTTACAGTGGCCTTACCCCTTAAAGGAGATGTTTCTCGAGGTAATGACGGGAGGATTTTTTTTCTTTCGATTTTTCGATTTTTCGTAGCACTTAGGAGCCAAAAACCCGATTTTCGCTAAAAAAATCGGCTAATTTGTTGTTGAAAAATTAGTAATTATTAAAAAAAACAAAAATGCTCTCGATAATACCTGGTGAATTATGTGAAGAAGTACTGTGCAAAATTTCAAAGCGATTGGTCCAGTAGATTTTGAGTTATCGTGCACACGGACTTCAAATATGACAAGTCTCAGAAAAACGGTCTGAAAAACGCAGAAGAGTTTGGTCGCTTAGCGCTCATTGCACATAAGTTTGAGAACACTTCTCGATTGCGTAAAAATTTTAACACAATATTCTTGATATATTATGCATTCGTTTAAAAAAAAAAATTTTAAATTTAAATACTTTACCCCGCCCTTAAAAGCCGACGTCGGCGCCTCTAAACGCGCTGGACATGTTTGTTCACATGAACACTTTAAAATCACTCTTGTCTTTTTTTTCGCTGCAGTAGGACGTGCAATGAATTCCGCTAAATTACTAGCAATAGCGGTTTGTGTTGCAAGACGAAAAAATAAACAAGGCATACGTTGAAAAAATTAAAACAAAGGCTGCATGCCCAGAATGACAAGCGATATTTAAAAGGAAAATTCGTGACACGTTACGAAGATTTGAGGCAGAATCTTGATAAACTTCTCAAGTATTTTCGACTGTCCATAAGCACATTCGACGAACTGCTGGAAATAGTGGTGCCTCGAATGACACTTCAGGAACCAACGATTGGCGATATCACCTGCACATAATTGCATACTGAACGCAGCGTCGACGCTTTTTTTCCCTCTCGTCTGAACAGAAGCAAGAAGTGCCATGCGGTACATTCGACGTAACGTCCACCGCCCAGCGCTTAAAATTAAGCACAGCGCGATAAAAAAAAAGTTTTTGTTTCTCTTCAACACTTTTTTAAGGTATTCCTTTCACGAACCCAAATATTTTACACTTAACTGATTTTCGTCTATAACGAAGTAAAAATACATTCCAGTATACTGGTAAAATTTCAAGCCAAGTTACCGAACCTTTAACGAAAAATTACGGCCCAAAAATCGTCTCATTTATACGGCGCTTTATGGACGTGTCACGCTGGCCACATTTCTATCTAATAATTTATACACTAAATAACTCCAGATGCCTGATATAAACTGCTCACAGGTGTAAAACAGTCTAAAGATTTCGGAGGGACAATAAAAACAGAGGGTCACGGAACGTTTGAAGAAAATATTAATGTTAAAACTTGGAAAAATGTGACTAGCAGAAGAATCTTCCTAGCCGTGACGTTTCGAATAAATGTAAAAATGTCTCAATCTACTAAATTTGCGCGAAATTTTTTATTCCAGTTTATCGTTGTGTATAATAATCCATTGTAATTAATTTTTTTATTAAGCGCAATTGTAATTTAACGACAATTCAGAAGGCCCTGCTTACGCCCCCACAAAAAACGGCCCTCCGCGAAAGGAATACCTTAAGGGGTTATGTACAGTCAGAAGGCCCGAAAATATCGATTTTTCAATAATTTTTCTTGAGAAGCCCTTTGAATCTATTAACGTAAAAATTTGTACACGTATTATGGTAACTTTGAGCTCTATTTTAACATTTTTTATTTGTAAAAATAATTATTTTGAAAGCTCCTATAGCTGATCTCCGGAGGCACCTCTGAAAAAAGGCGTCTTGCGGTGAGCACGATATCTCTGTACTTGGTCATCCAAAATGAGAAAACCAAAAATATTTCGTTAAGGGGAGATATACACCTAGGAGCCGGAAAAGGGTCATTTTTGTGAATTTTTCCAAGGAAAACTATTTGAAATTTTGGATTGGGGTTTCAATTATCTGAAAGTATATACATTCAAAAATGTGTTATTTTCTTTATTTAAAAATATCGAAAATATACAAGGATATTGTATGATACTTGGAGCGTCGTAAAAAAATCTGCGTATACGGTACCCACTGGCGTTTCTTCAAAAATCATCTGAAAAAAACAAAAAAAATTATTAAATTAGATACTATAATCTAGTACTTGTCATATCCGATTTTGAAAATATCGATCTATGACAAAATGGCGGACGTTTGAACGTAAATAGTGATTTTTCGGCCAAAAATTAATTATTTTGCCTATAAAACAAAAACTAAGTCACGGAAAAAAAAATCCTATGACAATTACTAGATAATGGTGTGTGGAGTAACCACAAAAAACCTCGAGGCAATCGGTTCATTGGTTTTCGAGAAATTTTGGGTACCTATTTGAAAAACGTGGTCTTGAAAAAATTTGGGAATGAATAAATCATGAAATTTTGTCAACTTACATGGAATCATCGATACCAGGCCCATAGTGTAGGTCTTCTACGGTCGACGGAATGTTCATAGCTTCTAAATCAATTTTTTTGACCATCTAGGTGTATATCTCCCCTTAATATAATCGATTATCTTGTAATTGATCGAAGGAATAAGCAAAATAATAATTTTTGACAAAATGGCGGCTTCTCGAAAAAACAAATCGGTTTTTGACAAAAATTTAGGCCTTAAATTGTTTATAAAATGGAAAATACTTATCGGTGAGAAAAAACCTTCGATTAATTACTAAACAATATACTTGAAAATATTGTGTTACAATTTGAGACTGATCTGTTCAGCCTTTCCCTAGAAATCTCGCTCGCTGACTTTAAAAACACAGTTTTGAGAAAAACGCGCTTAAAATTTCAAAAGCACTTTACATATAGTAAAAAAAAATAATTACAAATGCGCGTGTAACTTCGCGAATATTCGCCGAATTGACAAAGAAAAATCTGTGTGTGTACTTAACGCGGTCCTCTAGTTTCTCGGCTGTTTTTTTACGGCTTTTTCAATAATTTTTTACGGCCAAAGCATCGAAATAATCAATCTCATTGTTTTTGCATAATCTTTATTAATATTTAAATAAGCTTTACAAATGTTTTGAAGTCAAAATATATAATAGAATAAAGGTTATAGTGGCCGACAGGAAGACATCAAGTAAAAGAGGTGCTTGACGGTGACCAAGATTGCGGCTGTTCTGCTTATCTGAAATCAAAAAACCAAACGGCATTTTATTCTTCATCTTGAAGACTAGCGATTGAACTAGAGTGAATTCTAAGTTACAAAAATTGACTTTTTTATACACTTTTGAAAATTACATTCTATTTTATACTCATTTTTTCTGAAGTTTTTCGCTCGTACAAAAAAAAACTATCGAAGCAATCATGATAATCCTAGTTCAATCGCTGACTTATAACATATTAAAGATGCTGTATAAATTTGAACAAGATCGGTGCAGTAGTTTATAAAATATCGTGGTCACCGTTTCGAAAAATGGTGTTTCGAGAAAAACACGTTTGAAAGTTCGCGCATGTGATTTATACTAAAAATTTCATCTCACCGTCAATCTGCTATGCCTGGACCATACAATGGGCCTTCCTCTTCTTCTTGGAAGTCACGCAGAGCTGCTCCGTCTTCCCTTTTCGCGATTCGGGCCTGTTTTACAATATCACTCGTGCGCCTTTCTGAACGGTCGATCCGAGAGCTGTCACGCTGTTGAACATATCCTTTAGCTTGTGGGCCGATTTTCACTCCCATGGTTTCCAAGGTCTTCAGGATAGATTTGAATCCTTCGTTGAAGATTATGACAGCGAGAAACTTGGCGATTTCAACCACTTTTGGCCCAGAATGGAGGTGCTTCGGAGCAAAAGTCGAGATTAACGAATTGAGCGACTCGTTATTATCTTGAGTTTCCGCTCCTAGGCATCTGCTTAACAATTCTTCTTTGGATAAATCCTCATAAATTGGCTTTATAACTTTTTGAACTGCTTCAGAAAGAGGCGGTTTATTGTGTTTGAATTGCTCGGCTTTCGGAGCAGCCCGGCGCGCGCTCCGTATACCTGCTCCGTTCCAGGGCCGTAACTTGTGAACCACTTCGAATATCGAAAAATCCTTTGGCACACATTTTCTGCACATGTTGTAGATGTGATTAATGAAACAAAAATCGATTTTTTCGACCCGAGTAACTAGAGGACTGCCTTAAATGTACTTAAAACTTTCAAAAGCACTTTACATAGAGTAAAAAAACAATTACAAATGTGCGTGTAACTTCGCGAATATTCGCCGGATTGACAAGAACTTTTCTGTGTGTACTTAAATATATGTACATTACGAAAAAAAATATTTTTTTGAATCGATTTTTCGAAAATTTCAACTGTCCATAACCACTTAAAGGTCGTTCATAAAGCTTTCATGCGAATGAGGTCTTACCCCGTATAGCAGTTCGCTTCTTTCTATCGTTTCCGTTCTATCGTTCCGTCCTTTCCCTCCAGTCGCCCATTGCGACTCTCAATGCACCATTTATTGCCTTCCTTCCCTCCTGTCAGGATACAATGATCATATATTTATCACAATTTTCAACAATTGCAATAGAACAAAAATATTAGGAGTACAACTTTGCAGTGACCGTTTTACTTAGAGAGCCACTGCGGCCGAAGTAGTGGCCCTAGCTCAATAAAAAAAGTGGCATTTTAAACTAGAGGCTCTGCCAATGTAAACAATTTAAAAAAGCTAACGGATACGTCTATGCATTATAAAGTTATTGGCACTCAAACATGGCAACCTACGAGCCGAATTCTCAGCACTTGCGGGAACTGCTCCAAAGACAACAAAGGAAGGGATTTTTGCACCGGATTGTGACTGGAGATGAAAAGTGGGTTTACTACGATAATCGTAAACGCCGAAAATCATGGGGACTGCCTGGTCATATTCCGTCATCGACGCCCAAACCGAATATTCACGGATCCAAAGTGATGCTGTGTATCTGGTGGGACCAGCTGGGCGTTGTGTACTATGAGCTGCTCAAACCATCCGAAACCATCACAGGGGAACTCTACCAACGTCAGTTGATGCGCTTGAGTAAGGCACTCAAAGAGAAACGGCCACAATTCAACGAAAGACATGACAAGGTGATACTGCAACATGACAATGCCCGACCCCATGTTGCAAATGTCGTGAAAAAGTACTTGGAAACGCTGAAATGGGAGGTTTTATCCCACCCGCCGTACTCTCCAGACATTGCCCCTTCCGACTATCACTTGTTCCGGTCAATCGCACACGATTTGGCTGACCAGCACTTCGGTACTTACGAAGAAGTCAAAAATTGGGTCGATGCCTGGATTGCCTCCAAGGACCAAGACTTTTATCGACGCGGGATTCGAATGCTTCCTGAAAGATGGGCCGAGGTCGTAGCTAGCGACGGGCAGTACTTTGATTAAAAAATATGTAGCCACTTTTTTGTAATAAAGCCTTAAACTTTTGAAAAAAATGGTCACTGCAAAGTTGTACTCCCAATAGCAATAGCATTTTTAAACGCCAATTGAATTGTTTAAAAAAATACTCATATTTGCAAAGTTAAAAATCGATAAAAAAATATTGTCGTTAACGTTGGGCGGGATCAGGACGGCGACACGACCGATTCGGGCGAGCAAACAGCCTCGGTGAGCCTGGACAACCGGGCGTCCGAGGAGCACATGCGCTGGACGAGCTACAACGATCTCTCGACTTCCCCGTATCCGCCGGTGCCCTCGGTATCCACCACGGAAGTGAACAATCTCCGAGCCCTCTTGCCCTCGTACAGGCCCGCGCCCGACTACGAGACGGCCATTCAAATGAAGTACAACAACAGTGGAAACGTTCCTCAGCCCTATTACGCGAATCAGTCGACGATCGCGGACATTTCTTGCCTAATGGGCAACGTAGTTAATCGCAATAGATATTGATCGGTCGGAAATAAGGATTTCACTCGAATTATCATACGCTTGTTATCTTTTTTTTTCTTGTTCGTTCGAACTTTTCAATGAAAATAACGCGAATAAATAAAATTAGACGAAAAATACAAACGACGAATAAAAAGAAGATCGAATAAATGCAAGTTTTGCAAAAACTAATTAAATGAAATTTAAATTTCGAATTTAACTTCTTGCCCAATTCTTTCAATTGTTTTGATCCAATTGAAATTAGCAATGATCGAAATTTGTTCGCCTTTTGAAATTAATTTTCAATGAAAAGAAATACGATTAAATAAAACTCGGGGAAGAAATCAAATTTGAATTGTTATTTGATTTTCGTGCAATGTGTCAATGGTGTTGATGCAATTCGAATTCATCCGAATTCGTTCGTTTTTCAAATGTTTTTTTTTATGAAACGAAAAACGAGTAAATAAAATTAGAAGAAAATTAGCAAATAAGCATAAAATTACGCAAAAAAGCGAATAAATAAAATTAGAGGAAAAACTAATAAACGAAATTGGAGAAAGAACGGATTAAATAAAAATTGAATTACTTAAATTCTTGTCCAATTGAAATTCGAATCAATCCGAATTCACTCGTTTTTTTAAATAACTTCAATGAAAAAAAAACGTAAAATTAAAATTGAAAAAAAAAAGATTCGAAATTTTATTTTGGTCTTATAATTTTTGTTCAATGTTTCAATTGTCTTGATCAAACTGAAAGACAAATTAATCCGACTTTGTTCGTTGTTTTTTTCTCGCAATAAGTTTTCCTCGTTCTATTAAATTTAATTAAGGGGTAAGGCCACTGTAACGGCCCAAAAAAAGGTTGTTTCACTAATTTTTTGCTCCCGAAATTGAAGGTATTTGAAAAAAAACCTTTAATGGTGTTATCGGGCATACATTAAACTTTATTATAAAATTTTTTTACAGTAAAAAAAAACAAAATGGCGGTTCCACAGCTATCTTCCCGGGACATGTTTTGCTTCCAGGGCTCCGCGGCACGCAGCACCACTGGTGCACTTTTGAATCTAGAACAAAAAAAAACCATTAATCTAGAGGGCTATAGCTGGAGAATGTCGATCGGATTTTAAAAAGTATCAATTTTTGTGGATTTGGCGTGCGTTTGAAAAAAAAAATTGATTTTTGACGAAAACAACGGCAAGTTTTTTGTTAATAAAAAATCAATAAATAAAGTTCTTGAAAATTCCGATCGACATTCTCAAGATAATGTAAATGTTCACATCTGGTTAAAGTTTCAAGTAAAAAAAATGAAAATTGTTCGAGTTATGCTGCGTGCCATTTTGAAAAACCATGTTTCGAGAAAAACGCGTTTAAAGTTTTGCGAATAGTTTTTTATTGGAAAAAATTAAAAAAAGAAGTTAACAGGACCTTTTTTTTCTTATTCTAGAGGGTTTAAACTATTTTTTAAGCCAATAAAAAAAAATCGATTTTTCAAAAAATTTACAGTGGTCTTACCCCTTAATCTAATAAAAGAAAGAGCAGTGAGTCTCTCCTCGTGTTTCCTTGCAATTACGCATCAACCGACTGATCACGAATCAAAGTGAAGCGTTGTTTTAAAGTTAATTAATTGTAACGCAGGTTTTACGTAGAAATATTGTTCTTTGTCACCGCACTGCTAATGATGTTGAAGTTCGCGTCGTTGGAGTTCAAGGAAAACTGATTTTTGCCTAGTTGGCCAATTTCGACGGCACATTCAGGCAACCGCAGACTCCCGCGTAATTTCACATGAACCATTATCAGAGATCGAGAAACTGAAATGTTCACGAGGAAACAATTTTTCATAATAATAACGATAACGATTCTCATATAATACATTACAATGATAAACTTGCTGGAAAAATAATAATAACAAAACAGAGATGAAAAACCTTGACAAGCTCAAATGTTCGCGAGAAAACGCTTTCAAACAATAATGATGACAAAAAATTATACAACGAAATCATAATATTTATAATAAGCTCGTTTTAAAATAATAATAATCATAATACAGAGGTTTAGAAACTCAAACAACTGAAATCTGCGCAAGAAAACAATTTTGAATAATAATATTTATTATATAACAAAATTATAACGATAAATATTGGTGGGAAAAGATGACGATGGAGATTAAAAAATTCAAATGAAATCAAATAGGCGCACGACGATCTCCAATGATAATAACAATAACAATAATCTTTATTATAATATAAAGTTATAATAATAATAATAACAATGCAGAGACTAAAAAAATGGAAACGAATTTTCCCTCGTACTCGAACAACGTAAGCCCGCGAGCGCTGTCGCTAAGCTTCCGAATCTTTGTGCTCCATTTTAACGAGTCTTCTCACTTTAGACGCTAAAAAAGGCTATTTTTGTGAATTTTTTTTATAGGTTCATATTATTGATATTGATACACTTTCGAAATACATTTTAAAAACAAATTATTTTATTCACTATTTATAGACGAGAATAGTAGGTAAAAAAGTGTCCTAAAAATTGTAGGTCTGCGCTGTTGATGAAATCTCGGAGATGCATCATCCGAAATAAAAAAATCAAACGGTTTTGGATTCAGTATGTTAATGGCTACAGCGCATATCATACGACTTTTGTATATTAAAAAATAACAAAATAGCGGTCATTTTTCGAAAAAACAAAAAAAACGTCTTTTTCACCGTTTTTGGCAAAAAAAAAAGTAAATATCAAATTTTAAAAAATCCTTGATATGCGCTATAGCTATAGTTGTAAAGAATATGAGGCAATCCACGTCACTTGAGCCAGTGAAAAAAAAAATCCACACATAATTTTGAAAAATCGAGTTACTTTATTGAAAAATATTCACCGAGTGTCGACATTTAAAAAAAATTTCTGACGTTTATTCTCGTTGATTGCCATTTTTTAATATCTTTCCATTCAAATAGCTGTATCTTTGGCAGGATTCGACGTATTTACATTCGTAAAAAACGAAAATGTGCGTCTTTTTCTAGCCTTCCAGAAAAAAAATAATTTAGATCTCATTGGGCAAGTCAAACGTCCGTTTCAGGGCAAAATATGCAAAAATATTTTTTTTCTCAAGGAAAGACACTCGTTATTTTATTTTTTGAAATTTCCCCAATTGTGAATACGAAAAACGGATTTTTGGTATTTTTTATATTATGGGATTCCTAAACACCGTGAAGTAACAGCTATTTTTATTTTTTAATTTTTTTATTAATATTCGATTGAAGAGGGTGGAGCACTCGCTTTATGTTTACCAGGTTTTTGAAATACACATGACATATATGTCATATGTATTGGAGCCTCGGAGTGCTCCACACTCTTCAATCGAATATTAATTTTAAAAAATATAAAAAATAAAAATAGCTGTTACTCCACGGTGTTTAGGAATCCCATGATATAAAAAATACCAAGAATCCGTTTTTCTTATTCACAATTCGGGGAAATTTGAAAAAATAAAATAACGAGTGTTTTTCCTTGAGAAAAAAAATATTTTTCCATATTTTGCCTTGAAACGGACGTTCGACTTGCTCAATAAATTCTAAATTAATTTTTTTCCGGAAGTCTAGAAAAAGCCGCACGTTTTCGTTTTTTACGAATGTAAATACGTCAAATCCTGTCAAAGATACAGCCATTCGAATGGAAAAATGTTAAAAAATGGTAATCAACGAGAAGAAACGTAAGAAATTTTTAAAAAATTTCGCCACTTGGTGAATATTTTTCAATAAAGTAACTCGATTTTTCATAATTTGTGGATTTTTTTTACCGACTGAAGTGACGCGAATGCCTTATATGTGTTTAAAATTTCACGAGGATCGGTTCAGTAGTTTCGAAGATTTTATCAACAAGCCGTCGAAAAACGTTTCGAGAAAAACACGTTCAAAGTTTGTTTGGGTTACATAAATACGTGAAAAAAATTGTTAAATGTATTTCGCAAGTATTTATTAAGTGTAACAACTTTTACATCAATATCTACAATATAAACAAATAAAAATGCCTGAAAATGAAAATAGTCTTTTTAGCGTCTAAAGTGAGAAACCGCTTAATTTACTGTAAATACGAATCGTGCGAAACGCGCTGTGCTTTATAAAACGTATATACACGATTTGCCCCATCGAACGACACGTTTGTATGTACATAAACATAAAAATATATGTTACAATAACGCTAATAAACGTTGTAGAGTTTTTGTTTTTTGTTTTTGTTTTTTTTTGTTTTTGTTTTTGTTTTTGTTTTTGTTTTTTTTTTTTTTTTTTTCACAAGAAATCCGCGTCGCTGATCGCCTCGAGGAGAGCGACGGGTTCCGGCCTGGCGGAGACGGCGCGAACTGCGAGGCCGGCGCGTTCCAGAGCCTCAGCGGTGGCCGGACCAATGGCGACCGCCCTGATGTCGCGGGTCGCCAGCGCTCGTCTCTTCGCCGCCTCCAGCGTAAAGTCGACCGCGGACGGGCTGAAAAAAACGAATATTCGTGGCGTTCCGAGCAGCGTCCGGGCCAAATCGCTCTCCAGTGTCTCGCCGGGTGTCGTCTCGTACACGACAATTTTCTCATATTCAACACGCGCGTCGCGCAACGCAAGCTCGATCGTGTCCCTCGCGAGGGCGCTGCAAGGATACAGCAGGGGCTTCGCCTCGTCGCTGGAGCGAGATCTCTCGCGGACCAGAAGATTCGCCAGTTCTCGAGAATTGCCGCACTCCGAGCCCTGGCGCTCGAGCAGGTCGAGCCTCTCCAGGGCACAGCGCGACGTCGCCGGGCCCACGCAGTAGGACGCGGAACTCTTCCATGCGGCCGGTAATGCCCGTCCGTCCAGCGCTTGAACGATCGCTTCTATCGTCCTTTGACTCGTCAAAATCAGACCTACGATCATTTTGTTTTTTTTTTTTTTTTTTTTTCTTTAGTTTTTCGACCTTTCGGTTTCGGAATTCTTCCTTTCGCGATTTTTGTTTGCCCGAAGTTTGACCGCTTTTTGCGCTTTCGATATTTCCCGTATCGCCGACCAGAGATCTGGCCGACCAAAGATCTCGACGACTATTTTTTTGTAAAACTGAAATTGTGCAATTTTCGGAAAATTTTGATTTTGTTTGGGTTTGTTTTGGGTACTCGAATCACAATATTCATGTTACGAATTGAAAAGCTTTTCTTGTTCGTTGCAGAAAACGCATTCAAAACTATATAATTTGTTCGCGATATTTTTTTAGATAGTTTCAATAATATATTGTTCTTAGCTAACAATAAATCTTTTGAATGAAAAAAAAAACTTTTAGTTTTATCATGTTATTGAAGTCAATAGCAGTTTGTTTGAACTAATAAATCTGATTATTTACACCAACCATTTTACAATTGAATCAACGAAATTTCATTCAATAACACCCCTGATATTGGATCAATGATTTTTTTTTCTGAGTGTAGAAAATATCCCAATTGGAGCTCAGAGTGATTAAGACAATTTTAGAACTTTAGAATTTGTGAGGTCTTTAGTTTCTTCTGAGTTTTTAGGTTTTTCGTTTGGTTTAATGAGAGTTTCGGAATTTACGTAGGTCTTTTTTTTCTATCGAAAACATCCTAGTTGAAGTTCAGAGTTGCTTTAGAATATTAACTTTTTAAAATTTGTGAAGTTTTTTAGTTTCTTTGGGGTATTTAAGATTTTCGATGTGATTTAGAATTCGAGAGAATTTTCAAACCAACGTGCTTTAAAAAAAACCCCAGTTAGAGTTCAGAGTGTATTCGAAAATATGGAAACTTTTGAGGATTTTAGTTTCTTTATAGAATTGAGGGTTTTCGATATTATTTCGGATCAACGAGTATTAGAGAATTTCCGTGATGTTGAAAAATGACTACGCTTTCTCTTTTTTTACTTTGGGCAATATGGCATTAAAAAAACGAATCCGCGATCTAAATTTGTTTGGGTTTCACTTAAGAATTTCCTGAACTCTTCGAGTTTTTTTAATCTTCGAAATGTATGAATTTATATTGTTCGGCCTGCTGACATTACTCAACCATTCGAAAATTTTAGAACGTTGCAACTGCGCGACGTGAATTTTTTCGAGAATTTTCTGAGTATTCCGTACTCCCAAACAGAGCCAAACAATTTCGATGTATTTCCAATAAAACTTTAGCTTCGTCAAAAGCAGTAATGGACGAACGAACCCAAAGACTTTATCGTCTTTGCGTTTAAATTTCGCGCGCAACACGAGCGAAAAATCATGGAAAAGCGTCAATTTCGTTTTTTGAGGTTAGAAAGTTGAGACGTTTGAGGTTAACTCACCGCTGTAAGAATTCGAGGCGAGTAGGCGTGTCGCAAGATTCTCGAGATTGAGGAACCGGAAGTTGAGTACCGGCAAATGTTTGCAGGTGAAACCGGCGCTTTTGAAGGTCTCCACGTAATCGTTTCGCGCATCGCCGTTTTCAACGACACCGCGGCACAATATCACTTCTCTCATCGACGAAGTTTCCGTCATCGTTCGAGGCCGCTCAACAACGCGTACCGCCGATCGAGGAAAGCATCCAAGTATTTTGCATACGAATTACGAGATAGTTACATAACGAGACAAAAAAAAGTGTAACATTTTTCGTTCGCTGCAAACTTTGGGCCGCCATATTGTGACACCGTTGCGAAGTAACGCAAATTCATACTCCGCAGTTCAAAGCCATGGAGACTAGAGTACAGGAGCCCGAACGCTGTACTGTGGACGCGGGCTATGGAATCAGCGAAAATTTTTACGGAAATATCCGCTGGCGCTGCTGTACTCAAGATCGGATACGACAGAGATAGAATGAGAAAAGAGAGAGCGATAGAAGAGAATATTCAAAGCGCAGTTATGCACGCAAGACAGATGGAAAAAATAATAAATTTATTCGTTCGTCGATTGATTCTGTCATCGTGCATTTGTTAATTAAATTATATACATAGGCAATTATTATATACCCCATTGAGCGGAACTCGCTCCAAACCCCGTTTAACGCAACTCACCCCCAAGGACGCACGCGAACGAACACCCATCGTATGCTTGGGCATTACTTGGATGGGTGACCGCTTACGTATGAAAATTTGTGTTCTATATAAACATGCATGAATATGGAAAAAAATATAACGAGATGAGTACAATAGCGTTACTCGAAATGAATGAATGAATTAATTAATTAATGAGCTGTTCTTTTATTCCGAGGAAAAACACGCGTGGTCATAACAGAAACGATTATCGATGCACTATGCACTCCACAACACTGATTTTTACTGCAATAAAAAATCCTTATTAGAATTTCGCATTCACAGACGAACAGCCAAGAATGATATATAAATATTATAACCAAGAATTCTCCAGTTCATATATACGCTCACTTCATAGCGTCACCGATGCCATATTTCACATCCTCCCCTGTCGGCACTAGCGCTTGATGTGGCTGAATTTCGAACCAAAACTTTTCGTTACTTTCAGGGCCCACGTTTGGGGTGCTTTTAGCATACGCGTTCGGGCTCCTTACCTCTAGTCTCCATGTTCAAAGCGTTCGTTGGATTGTAAAAAAAATACGTGTTCCGTCCAGATAGCGCTGGTGTTGATCGAGTCCGCTATACATGCGGATGATATTTTGAAAGCATAACCTCAATTTGTTTTCGATAATCATGGAAAGTATGCATTACAAATACGCGTGTAATGTTGAGCATAAAGATGTTATCAAAATTAAAAGTTACCAATATGTTTTTAGCGAAACTTTTAACCGTGTATTTGTAATGTAATTTTTTCATACTTTCCTAGTGTTTTTTTTTTAATTATCGGTGTGAGTATGGCACAAAATCATTTATAATTTTAAAACGGTGTCAATTTTAATGCTGATTGTTTACATCTGTAAATTATTTTCTTTGTTTCTCAAATACTTATGATTTCCGTGCTTCTGTCTTCGGTCTTACAGCAATTACGTTGCGAAAAACGTTTTTAGAATGATCTATATTCCTTCAGATGATTCTATTACCTATTAATCATCTGTCAATTATCTAGTTGATCTTCTAACCATTTGGTACCTTCAAACTATCTATTGAATATCTGTTAATTATCTAGGATTATCTATTAATGATCTTTTATCTATATTTCTATAGATGTGCCAGTCCTTTTATTTCTACTTTTTAAATGTTTCACCTTTTTAACGTTAATCGGAGTGTCGCAGTAACTTTCATTTCGTGCTCTGGTTATTACTACAACGCTGAGTCCTTTGTTATCCGTGCGCCACTGGTGGTGAAATTTTCCACCCAAACTTCTTCCATCCCAGACACTTTCCGTACCAGCAATTCTTACATCCGTTATGTTACGAAAAACGTTTTCAGGATTATCTACATTGCTACAAATGAATATATTATCTAACAATCATCTATATTTTATCTATTAATTATCTGTTAATTATCTCGATTATCTTTTAACTATCTCCAATGATCTCGATTTTCTATTGATGAACTATTATCTATATTTTTATAGGTGATTCTAATATCTATTCATCATCTGTTAATTATCTAGGATCATCTATTAATGATCTATTATCTATAGTTCTACAGATGAGCCAGTTCTTTTATTGCTACTTTTTTAATTTTTCACCTTTTAAGATTAATCGGCGTGTCGCGGTAACTTTCCATTCGTGCTTTGGTCATTGCTATATCGTTCGGTCCCTCGTTATCCGTGCGCCTCTGGTGGTGAAAGTTTGCAACTGAACTTTTTTAATCTTCGACGCTTTTTCCCCCTTTCCTTATGGAGCACGGTCGTATATACAGGTCTGGGCACTCCCGTATATTTCGTATACCCCAAAGCGTGCCACTATCTATCTCGAAGGCATGTGCGACAGAGCGCGATGTATGCGCGTATGCGAATTGTCTTTCCCTTCACGTGGCTGTGATGAAGAATTAATACATCCTAAATAATTAGCCGAAAAGAAAAACTAAAAGCATAAACCGAAAATATGGGCGATGAGCCATTACTCAATGATACTCATCGTCTTTGACATGGATATGCCGATTTAACTATCGCTCAATCCAATTACATTTTTTTTCGTTTACGGAAAAGAAGAACATTCGAAATTTATGTGTAGCACGCACTTCTTTCATTAGTAGTAGTAGTATACAAGTAGTAGAGAATATCAGTAGTCATGATTGGGAATTTTAAATAATGAGACGCGCTCCGGGTTATTTATGTATCCACTTCTGCATCCCGGAATCATGCACCGCTTCGGCATCGCAATATATAGACACTTCATCTTTTGTTATTCCGTATTGAATAAAAACCGTGGCTACGATACATTCGAAATCATCCCGCCAAAACGAGGTTAGGCCACACGTACATACGACCAGGGAAACTAGACTAAAAGAGTGGACACTCCATAGGAGATAAGTAGCGCAAGACGGCCCCAAAATCCCGACTTTTAAGTAACCGCAAGGGGCGCTGCGATCGCAATTCCCCGATGTATAGTAATACTTGTAGCTAAAGGTTCTAGGCATGCGCATTAGAGGAAAGTTGTCAAAATCGAGGTTTGCGTTTTTTTTGGTATTGCATGATATTTGCAAACTTGTAATATACTAACATTTAGTTTTTTTCTTTTCGCGAGCGTTCAGTTATATTTTTCGTTTATTATAAAACACAAAAACGATTCGTGTTTCGTAGTTGACGGAGCTAATGTGCGGAACTCTGGTTGTAGAAAGTGAGATAATGAGAATGAAAAATGTAAGATTGTTGCATCGCTGAAAAAAATGCACAGTTAGATTGAGCTTCAATGCATGACGTACTGGAGGATTTGCAATGTTTTCCATTTTTATTGTTCAAATAATGTCAAGGGCGATGCTGGAAGCGTTCACGCGTGCGATTAACAACGACAGACAGAAGTATTACAATGAAAAGTAATCAATATAATTTTGAATAATAAATTTAAATATTATAATATTATAAAATATTAATTATAATTAAATATTATAAAATAATATAATATATAATGCATTATGTCTGTGTAACAATAAATGACTCTCACAATAAGTAAAAATAATAATCACAAATATTCTATTGTACGAGCGTCATTTTTCAAATAAGAAGTTATCACAATTACACCCATTGTTACTTTATCTATGTAATAATCTTCTATCAAATTTGAAAACGATTCACCGAACGGTTCAATAAATATTTCGTTCTCAAATTATACACATTTAACATTGCCTCTTATAAAACATTAATAACTATACACAAAACTTATTTAAAATGTGAGTTTTTATTTATAATTTTTTTACACATCATATAATACTTTATTTTTGAGCATGGATTCAATCCACGGACAACCATGTAAGCCGACGGAAAGCTAAGCAAGAGAGTATATCTATATATAAGGGAAAGCCGATTGCAACGCCACCTACAACTATTATTTTCCTTGATTTTGGAGCCAAATCGCTAGCACACAGTGTCCACTCCTTTACTCTAGTCCGGCCCCCTGACACTGGCCGCTGAAATCGGCTCGGGAAATGTAGCTAGGAATTGTCGCCGAGTTTTGCCGCTTGTAGCGCTGGCAGGTACAAGACTGCTGTAATGAGATCTGGAGAGGGGATTGGTTTGCCTGTAGGGTGTAGGGGGTGTAGGGCAACACAAAAAATATGAATAATTTACAATATTCAAAACCACTTTAATGAGAGGAAGGGGGGGTAAGTTAGTCACATTACCTGCCTATGACTTTTGGAAGTTTTACAACATATATGGTGATAGTAAGCATGCAAGTTAATACGAAGGTGTCAAAAATAACAACGGTGCAGGGCAACGTGGAAAATCTGAATAAATACCATTGTAATTACTGCACGAAAAAACTACTAAGCACACCGAATACTAAACTATATTTATAATTTTTTGGTTCACAAGGTTTACACGGTTTACACGAATTCTTTTACGCAAAGATAACCTCGAACGCTCAAATGAAACAACAACAACAATGGCTGTATGACGTATAGCGCCGGAGAAGAGGAGATCTCAGGCAGTCACGTCAGTGCCAGCGCCACGTACAGGGCGCTAGCAGAATTAAAAAACGGCTACAATACGCGAATCGTTTCGTCGTATGGGAAAAGCGGCCAGTGTCAGGGGGCTGCTCTAGTCTCCCTGGTATAAACAAAAGTGCCTCCCCTTCACTAGCGCCGCGGTGAAATGCGCAAATAGAGGCGTCACTTAGAGTCACGCATTTTTTAACGGAGTGCCCAGACCTGTATATATACGACCGTGTTATGGAGTTTGTCGCACTGTGCTCTAGCCTAAAAAACCTAATCAATAGTCTCGCTCACAATTAACCGCAGATATCGTCGCTATCTGTCAAAACAGAGGATTAAAAGCTCACAAAAAAACGCAAAGGATGAATCCCCTGACGAACGTGAAGAACATAACGAAGCTGGGCGAGCAGGATCTGCGTGGCAATCACAAGACTTCCTGGCACGACGAGTACAAAAGCAGCGCGTGGATCTTCTTCGGCGGTTGTCCGTACGACCTGACCGAGGGCGACATCGTCACCGTGTTCTCGCAGTACGGCGAGATCGTCAACATCAATCTGGTCAGGGACAAGGACACCGGCAAGCAAAAGGGCTACGGTTTTCTCTGCTACGAGGACCAACGCAGTACGATTCTCGCCGTCGACAATCTCAACGGCATCAAACTCCTAGGCAGAATCATACGCGTGGATCACGTCGCGGACTACAAGGCCCCCAAGGATTCCAAAAAGATCGACGACGTCACCAGGCAACTCAGGCTCGAGGGATGCGCTCCAGCCAGGAAGTAATTCATTCCTCTACCTCAATTCTATTCTCGCAAAGCCCTTCGTTATAAGCTATCGATCATTGTATTATTGGAAACTCGGTCCAAAATGAAAAATATATTTCTACGGAAAATTGAAGTGAACAGCTTTTTGAAATATGCTTTTTGTTAAAGTTATTTACGCAGATTAGGGATAGTTATAACTGAACCTTTTCTTTCAACCGATTTTGAGTAGCACCAACGTTAAATTAGATTGTAAGACACTTGTTAAATTCCAATATTATTAATGTTCATTGCATTAGCAAAACACTTGTGTTAAGGGGTTTAAGTAAAATAATTGAAAAATTGTTTGAACATTCATTTGTATGTCTATTAAGGGGTAAGGCCACTGTAACGGCCCAAAAAAAAAGGTTTTTTCACTAATTTTTTGCTCCCGAAATTGAAGGTATTTGAAAAAAAACTTTTAATGGTGTTATCGGGCATACATTAAACTTTATTATAAAATTTTTTTACAGTAAAAAAAAAACAAAATGGCGGTTCCACAGCTATCTTCCCGGGACATGTTTTGCTTCCAGGGCTCCGCGGCACGCAGCACCACTGGTGCACTTTTGAATCTAGAACAAAAAAAAAAACCATTAATCTAGAGGGCTATAGCTAGAGAATGTCGATCGGATTTTAAAAAGTATCAATTTTTGTGGATTTGGCGTGCGTGTGAAAAAAAAAATTGATTTTTGACGAAAAAAACGGCAAGTTTTTTGTTAATAAAAAATCAATAAATAAAGTTCTTGAAAATTCCGATCGACATTCTCAAGATAATGTAAATGTTCACATCTGGTTAAAATTTCAAGTAAAAAAAATGAAAATTGTTCGAGTTATGCTGCGTGCCATTTTGAAAAACCATGTTTCGAGAAAAACGCGTTTAAAGTTTTGCGAATAGTTTTTTATTGGAAAAAATTAAAAAAAGAAGTTAAAAGGATTTAAACTATTTTTAAACTAGAGGGTTTAAACTATTTTTTAAGCCAATAAAAAAAAAATCGATTTTTCAAAAAATTTACAGTGGCCTTACCCCTTAACAAAATTGTGTACCAACTCTGATTAAAAAATAATTATTGTTGTACACCTCAATGGCCACCCAGTTGACTTGAAAAAAAAAAAAAAACGAGTTCTTAAAATATATAATATTGGTTAAGACTTGACCAAAATTTTTTTCTTTATCGCACTTCAATAAGCATACAATTTTTTTTTCTTCAATTTTTCAAGGAAAAATGACGTTATTGTTCATTACGGCTGAGGAAAAAAAAATTAAGAATAAAAACGTTGTCAAGAGTAAACGACTATTACACTGAATAAGTGTACCAAATTTCAAGTCAATCCATTCATCAGATGTCGAGAAATCGTGTACACCGTTTTGAAAAGCATAGTTTGGAGAAAAACGCATTTAAAGTTTTCCTCGCAGTTTTATCGTAAATCATAAGTTTACCTTCAATCTGCGATCCCTGCACCGTATGTTGGACCTTCTTCAATTTGAATTGTCTCGACAAACTAGATTTTTCGAAGTTTTCCCAGTCGCCTAACAACCCCTTCGAAGAGCGGAAGCTGTTTCGTTTCTTTTTTCTGATGCAAATTTCATCACTGATGTCCAAAAAGTCCGACCCGATAAAAATTAATATTTTACGACTATATTCTCGAAAAACCCCATTTTAAGCTTAAAGTGGACCCCTCCCCTTTAGTCTCCTTGAAGGAGACTATAGTGTTAAATACGGCCTGTAGGCGTCGCAGTGTAGTTCCTGTACCGAAAATATAGTGATACAGCCAGTGCACAAGGTGAAACTGACCGCTGGGCGGCAATTGGTGACGCTTGTCGCACGATTTTTTTGCCGAAGTAATTTTATTAAAGACAAACAAATGGAATATTACATTGAAAAAACAATTTTTGTAAATACAAGTGTTGATTTCGAAATTCTTATTTCAGACGCGCAATATTTCATGTATGACTTAGTCTAATCAGTTTAAGGGAGACTTTGTCCTTGGAGTGCCATATTTCAGGTGTTTGCATTTTATTTTTTTTTAAAGGAAACGAGTAAAGCTTTTTGTGTGCGGTTTTTTCTTGCTTTTATTCATGATATACAGAACGTTAAAAAATTTTTTTTTGAAAAAACAAACCAAAATGGCGGCCGTTGCAGCTCCGCGAAAACAGGTCCTCGAATCGCGGGAGGTAAACGGCTGACATCACTGCCCCCTCTTTGTTGATCTGAAACACAAATTCAAAGCATATTATCAATCTGTGACCCTTTGGTCATGGAATGACGTATGGGTTTTTCGTTTGGTACAAATTTCGGAAAATGGCTGCAATTAAAAAAAGAATCGAATTTTCGCGTTTTTTTTCGCATAAAAAGATAAATAATAAATGCAAAAATGTATCTATCGAAAAAACGATCCGTCATTCCGTGAAGACGTATTTTCTGAGTATGCTCTCCAAATTTCAGGTCGATATGTTAATTACAGCGGTCAGGAGAATGTCAGCCATTTTTAAAAACGTGTTTTCGAGAAAAACGCGTTTAAAGTTTTGTAATGTGTTTAAACAAATGTGTTTATAATTACCGCTAATCGGCAATGCCTGGTCCATAGAGGCATCCCTCCTCTTCTTCTAGCTGCTCATGTTGAGCCGCTAACATCTCCCGCTGCTCAATCCGGGCCAAAGTCTCCCTTAAGAGGGAATGACACCTTATCGCGGTCGGTATGGTAGAACAACACTATAGGTTCCCAAAAATCTCTGAAACGGTTCTTCAGATCCCGTCGGAACTTTGCCAAACGACGTCAAATACATAGACGAATAGCTGTCAACCCCTCAAATTTTCTGAATTTGAGAAAAAAAATGTAGATTGGCTTATCATAAGCCAATTTAGTTTTTTTTTCTCAAATTCAGAAAACTTGAAGGGCAGACAGATATTCGTCTATCTATTTGACGTCGTTTGGCAAAGTTTCGACGGGATCTGAAGAGCCGTTTCAGAGATTTTTGGGAATCTATAGTTGTTCTACCATACCGACCGCGATAAGGTGTCCTTCCCTCGTAAAAACAACGCACAAAATATGCGAGAAGTATTTTAATCAATCCGACATTGTGCGCCAGTTCATCCATAAAGACGGAGATGGACAAATTATCGCACAAGTAAGTTTCTATGATAAATACTATATGTAATTATGTAAAGGATGTATACTTATTACAACCATGGGGACAGTACGCATGCGCTAGTATATCGCTCTCTGTCCCACAATCGGCCGCTCCGATACTAGCGCTCCAAGTAGTGTGGCCCGTTTCGGAACTTAAATGGCCTTACTTTTTGCCACACGACGGCCTATGCAAAGTATATGGGAGTGCCCAGACCTGTTTATAAGACGGAATGACACCTTATCGCGGTCGGTATGGTAGAACAATTATAGATACCCAAAAATCTCTGAAACGGCTCTTCAGATTCCGTCGAAACTTTGCCAAACGACGTCAAATAGATAGACGAAGAGCTCTCTGCCCCTCAAATTCAGAAAATTTGAGGGGCATACATACAGGTCTTGCAACGAAGGTGGTGGGGGTGGTACGCTTAATGTCGGCAATAAGCTTTGGCTTATAGCCACAAGAGCGGCGCTGCGAACTTGTCATAGCGGCTAGACAAGTAAATAGACATAAATAAAAAAAGATAAAATCAACTTACCTCTGCGATAACTCGACCGTTTAAGTCATGTTTTACCCACTTTCTTAGAATATATCGTTGGAGAAAATGTTTCTCACACACGAATTGCGAAGGCATGAGCTGAGAAATTCCTGGAATTGCAGTGATCCATTTTTGACGACGTTCGATATTCGACGGAACCCGAAACACCGAACGTTTTTCCTTTACTAACTGACGTCCAGTATCACACGTTGGAACCGTACACGGATTAGTCGTCATTATTATGTAAAAATCCGCACGATATCACCGTCATAAAAAAACACGTGATTTTTTTAATAACGGTTATGTAAAACTTTATAGTAGCCAATTAAGTGAGGTTGTGTTGCCACATGCGTCTTCCGCTGTTTCGACTATGATTTGATTGAAGCGATGCGAGCGGCGGTCAAGGAAATTAACGAGCCGACCGTAAGACGACCACCCCCACCACCAATATTTGATTCAGTTGCAAGACCTGTATGTAAGACCGTGGTCTAGGCTGTTTGTATTGGCCATGTTACGTTTTTCGATACCGACTGAGCCCGGAGGCCTTCCTCTCCTTTTTACCACCGGATCTTCCGCCGCGTTTGCGTCTTCCTCTCTTCGCCGCCCATCGTCCGTGGCGCTGTGTTCTTCCATCTCTTTCTACCGTTCCCTCGTCCTTACCTCCTTTTTTTCCCTGTACCAAAATCCCGTCTTTTCTCTAATTCCCGCGTTCCCCGATATATTTTCTTATCTCTGCCGAATCCTCTGCTCTCGAGCACTCTCCGTCTCTACGTCCTAACCCACTGAACTTCCGTTGCTCCTCATAAAAACAATCATCGCACACGGCACGTCTGTCACTTTATAATCTACATATTATTAGCTTCGGGACTACGTAGCAATTTTCAAAAATCAAATTTGGAAAAATTGTCGCACTTTGAAAGAAAAAAATCGATTTTTTACTAAAAAAAAATAAGCAGTAAATTGTTTATTCAAAAAAAAGTTTACATTGAATTAAAAAAACGGCCACGCACTCCCATAGAGAATGCAATTGTGAAGCTACTATCGAAGTTTAAAATCGATCCATGCAAAGGTGTTTAATAAATCCTTCCTCCCAGTTTGAAAAAGGTAGTTTCGCACCGACAAGAATTAACATCCGTCGAGCCTACGACGCCTCATTTATATTTGTCTTTATTTGAAAATTCTTCGTTCTTTTTTTCGTTCCAGAAATTATTGACTCAATGATCGACATAAAATAGTGGATAAAAGATGCGTCGTTCGAGGATAAAAGTGATGCCGTCGGTGCCGGCGAGGCGCAAGACGGCCAAAGACGCGATGGACGAAAAGGACGAGACGCCGTACACAACGGAAGGAGCGGAAAGCCAGGAAATATTTGTACCTATGGTGAAGGAGGAAACGGAGGATAATATTATCCAGGCTGTCGATTGGCCGATGTACGCTAGTGAATTTGAAACTGATACGGCGAGAGTGTCCGGCGCGTCGTCGGTCCTGGAAAGGGTTGAGGCGAGCGAGGGCCAAAGGGCAGCCGAGCAATGCGAGTCGCAGCCTGCTCAGGAGACTGCGGAGCCCAATGGATCCGGCACTCCAGACCACGGTGAGGACGATACAAGTTTGCTTTTTTTTTATCGCAGTGAGAGAAATGATTGGGGAAATAATGATTGGCTGGTAGCATAGACATTTTGCTACAGGGGAAGAACTTTTCGGCTCGGAGAATATTCGTGTGCGGAGGGAGAATTTTCGGCTTTCGGTTCGTAGTGAAAGAATCTGTTTTTTTTGCTATAACGTCAGTAGTAATTTGTGTGCGGAGACTCGTAAGGGGGAACCTGAAAAAAAAAAAAGAACTAATGCTTAAGAAATAAAGCGACATAATTAACAAAGTTGAAGAAAAAGTGAGGATTATAGAACTTGCGATATAAATACAGTAGAACCTTGATTATCCGAACCAATTGGGACCGAGACTAGTTCGGATAATCGAAACGTGGGTTTTTTGGGACGAGATCATGAACAACACCTTTTTACATAAAAACAGTACATACATATGTATTAAAATTTGACATACATGTTAACGTTGATATATATTAGGTGTACAAATAAGTTTTAGGACAGTTTTCAAAAAATTCAAGATTTATTAAAAAAGAAGTAAAACACAGTTATTCATCGAAGTAATCTCCATCGCACTGAATGACCTTCAGCCATCTCTCAGGTAACTCGCGGATGCCTTTCGCAAAGAAACTTTCGTCTTGTGAGGTGAGAAATTTAGTGACCCATTTTTCCACTTCTTCAAATGTTTTGAATCGCACGTCAGACAAATCATTCTGCATTTTCCAGAATAAATGATAATCGGATGGGGCTAAGTCTGGTGAATACGCCGGGTGTGGTACAGCTTCCCATCCAAGCGCTAGTAACGTATCCTTGACCGGTTTACCCACATGAGGCCGCGCGTTGTCATGGAGCAGTTTTACTGGACGTTTTCCTTTACCAGAAAATGGACGTTTCTTCTCAATTTCTTGATTCACTTGCATCAATTGATGACAATAGCGATCGGTAGTAACTGTTTGACCAGGTTTGAGAAGTTCATAATACAGTACGCTTTTCATATCCCACCATATGCACAGCATGACTTTGTTACAATGAACATTGCGCTTTGGCGTGGATGTTGTCGGCTCGCCGGGGTCAACCCAATGATATTTGCGTTTCGGATTATCAAAATAAATCCACTTTTCATCGCCGGTCATAATTTTCCACAAGAAAGACTTTCTATGTTACTTGTTGTAAAGACTCACACAAATGTTAAGACGGCTGTTTTTATTTTCTTGAGTCAGAAAGTGTGGTACCCAGTTTGTTCCTTTTCGAATCTTACCCATTGCTTTTAAACGATAAGAAACAGTTTGTTGAGTTACTCCAAGCTGTTCCGAAAGTTGTTTCTCCGTCTGACAAGAGTTTTCATCCAGCAACGCTTGCAGTTCTTGATCGTCCACCTTTACAGGAGGCCCCGTGCGTTCACGGTCACTAACGTCGAAATCACCTTCTTTGAATCGCTTATACCAATACTCACATGTACTTTTAGATACAATGTTGTCTCCAAGAACAGAACATATCGATTCACACGCTTTCCTAACACTTTTTCCTTGATGGAATTCATAGCGAATGCAGTGTCTAATAAATAGCTTATCGGTCTGCACGTGTAATTTACAGAATGTATAGGTTATGTTTATGACTCCTTTACGTTTCGATACTACATATCAAGCGCCATCTATGATAAGTGAGCGGGACCTTTGAATTAATTTAGAATAGCTGTTATGATACAAAATCGAAGTGTCCTAAAACTTATTTGTACACCTAATATATATATATATATATATATATATATATATATATATATATATATATATATATATATATATACAGGGTGTCCCATTTTAATCTTACACCTGAATTTTCTCGAAAAATATTGCTCGGACGAACTATTGTGTGGAACAAAACTTCTAGGGATTGAAGGGGGCCGTTTGAAAAAAAATTATTCGAGGAGCCAAAATTCAAAATGGCGGCGTTACAAAGGCTGACATGTTTTTTTTCAAACGGAAACATAACTTTTTTTATTGCCAAAAAAATTTGTCAGCTGAAAACTAAAAACTTTTGTTGAAAAAATTTTTTGATAAAGTTCATAGTTTTCAAGTGAGAACATCATTTTCAATTATTTCAGATGTATCGAGGCATGCAACCTCCTACGCTTTGGCTAACGCAAATGCCGGTGGTAGGGACAATTAGACTAAATGTCTCACGGCAAGCCGCTCAATGTTGTATTTTCGAATGTGTGACCACTTGAACAAAAAAAGAATCAAATTTTTTTGTTGAAAATTTTTGTTTTTTTTTGTTTTCAAATTTGGACGATATTTCATGAGAAAACTTTGGAGGAAAATCGATGAAAAATCGTTTTTTTTTCATTTTAATAGCGTTTGTGCCATTTTCAGGCCCAAAAACGTGTTTCTTTAAATCCTTGACGAACTTTGATCACGATAGGTAGAAAAACACACACACACACACACACACACACACACACACACACACACACACACACAAATCCTGGATACATCTGAAATAATTGAAAATGATGTTCTCACTTGAAAACTATGAACTTTATCAAAACAATTTTTCAACAAAAGTTTTTAGTTTTCAACTGACGAATTGTTTGGCAATAAAAAGAAGTTGTGTTTCCGTTTGAAAAAATCAGCCTTTGTAATGCCGCCATTTTGAATTTTGGCTCCTCAAATAAATTTTTTTCAAACGTCCCCCTTCAATCCCTAGAAGTTTTGTTCCACACAATATTTCGTCCGAGCAATATTTTTCGAGAAAATTCAGGTGTAAGATTAAAATGGGACACCCTGTATATATATACTGTGTGTGTGTATATATATATATATATATATATATATATGTGATAACAATGTATCTTTCGCGCCAACGTTCGGATAATTGAGGGTTCGGATGATCGAGGTTCTACTGTACACTTTTTCTTTATTGTAATTTATTATATAACATTTTTCATATTCAAAAAACATTGTTGACACTCGCAAAACATGAATTTTCGTACTTGAAATAAAAGTTTTCTCATTTACAAAATGAGCTCTTCCACCTGGAAATTATTTCTCGCGCGAAGCAAAAACTTTCCTGTTTTCGTCATCAAATCGCGTTCTTCGTGTCTGGAATTTTTCCTCCGTACACGCAAGAAAGTTGTTCGTACTTGGAAAACATCTAGTGTACTTGGCAACGAACTAGTTCGCTCAGCAAAAATCTCGAACTTCGACAACGTGTTGCGGAGTTAGAAAAACATCTCGCGTACTTAGAAAATATTTTTCGTACTTGGAAGAACAACTTGCGTACTTAGGAAACATTTTTCGTAGTTGAAAAAACATCTTGCGTATTCAGAAACCATTTTTCGTACTTGGAAAAACATCTCGCGTATTCAGAAATTATTTTTCGTACTTGGAAAAACATCTTGCATACTTAGAAAATATTTTTCGTGCTTGGAAAAACAACTTGCGTACTTAGAAAATATTTTTCGTGCTTGGAAAAACAACTTGCGTACTTAGAAAACATTTTTCGTACTTGGAAAAACATCTTGTCTCTTTAGAAATTATTTTCGTACTTGGAAAAACATCTTGCGTATTCAGAAACAATTTTTCGTACTCGATGAAACAGTTTGTGAGTTCAGAAAACATTTTTCGCACTCGGAAAAAACATCTCGCGTACTTAGAAGACTTTTTCCTTACTTTGAAAAACATCTCGCGTATTTAGAAAACATTTTTCGTACTTTCTTACTCGGACAACATCTTGCGCATTTAGAAAATATTTTTCGTACATGGAAAAACCGTTTTTCTTTTATCCATGTTAAAATTCGAAAAGGCTCGAATTACAGTCCTAATTCGGCTGCAACGAGGAGGAGTAATCGACGCATCGTCAAACAGCCCCCAAACGTAACGACAGCGGCGGTAACGACTCCCGCGAAAAATGTGGCCTCTGCAAAATCGCGACGGAAACAAAAAATCAACGTGTCCGAATCAGTGAGAAAATTGGACAGAGCGAGACGCGAATTTCGCCGCAAGTACAAGCAGAAACCACCAGACAGAACGAAACTCACCATGTACGATCTCATCCATTACAATCCTGTTACGAATCCGATGAAAAAAACGAACAACGCGGACACGCCGACAAGTGACGCACCATCGTGAGTATTTTTCGTGAAGTCTTTTTTCGCGAAGTCTTTTTTCGTGAAGTCTTTTTTCGCTGTGAGACTAAAATTAATGTTCTCGCGTAAGCGAACCATTGCGTGCCATTTTTCGAAAATTTCTGTTCTTATTTTCTATTTCGTAGTCCGAATAAAAAAATATTCAATATTATTTCTTTGCAAAAATATTTTTGAATGACAAATTGTTTTTCCTATAGTTTTCCATCTGAAAAAAAAATATGTAGCATTTTTATTTTTCAAATTTCAATTTAACGCATTTTTCAAAAAAATAGAAAAAAAATTTCTTCGTTTATTTTCTAATTTAAATAAGAAATATTTTTAATTATAAGTTTATTTCTTTTTTCGTTTTCGGCCGAAAAAATGAGTACCTTCAACATTTTTAAAAAATCTTGATATGCGCTATAGCTATAGTTATAGACAAAGAAGGTTCGTAGGGAAAGTTCAGTGACTCCGTCGCTGAACGTGACATCTTCCTTCGTGCTCTGTGAAAAAGAAATAATATAAAATTGAATTTTTAATTAAAAAAAAAACGAAACACTCAATTTTTAGAATTTCAACATTATATCATGGAAAATTCAACGACGGAAAATGAAGAAATGTTATTTTTATTTTCACTACAAAAAAATCAAGTGTATTCTTCAATACCCAAACAGACCCAAACAACAAATTGCCTACTGATCACCTAAAATATTTACCATCTTCAGAAAAATCAGTTAAAAATGTATCACCTATATGGAATGAGCTAAAATATTTTCGACCCTTTGCACTCGAGAAATGACTCGCTCATCGCTCACCTTCCCAGCGAAAAAGCTTCGAGTGTGCAAACGGTTCAAATTGAAAATATGCTTTTATCCATTGTTCATCCTTATTTTTTAATGGATCCGCATAAAATATTGTTCTTCTTTCCCTTGAACTACGTTCGTACATATTAAACTCTTTTTAGGCCCACAAACCCAAACAAAAACGGATCAAGTACCGAAAAACAGTTCCCCAACGAGTTGAAAAAATAATTGCTAAGTAAATCAATTTAGAAGTTGTTCAATAAAGTAATTTAAAAGTATCCGAATAAATAAAAGTAAAAGTTGCCAAATAGAGCAATCAAATAGATTAAAAAGTTGCTCAATAAAACAATTTAAACAAGTTGCCTGATAAATAAATTCAATAGTTGTCTAATGAACAAATTAAAAGGATACTAAATAAATAAATTAAATAGTTGTCCAACAAATAAACTAAACATTTGTCCAACAGGTAAAAAAACAGCCAAATAAATTAATTTAAAATTTGCCTCAAGGATAAATAAAATGGTTGACTCGCAAATAAATCCTCATCGACTGTTTGTTTTTTTCCCCTTAAGGGAGACTTTGTCCTTGGAGTGCCATATTTCAGGTGTTTACATTTTATTTTTTTTTAAAGGAAACGAGTAAAGCTTTTTGAGTGCGGTTTTTTGCTTTTATTCATGATATACAGAACGTTAAAAGAATTTTTTTTTGAAAAAAAAAAACCAAAATGGCGGCCGTTGCAGCTCCACGAAAACAGGTCCTCAAATCGCGGGAGGTAAACGGCTGACATCACTGCCCCCTCTTTGTTGATCTGAAACACAAATTCAAAGCATATTATCAATCTGTGACCCTTTGGTCATGGAATGACGGATGGGTTTTTCGTTTAGTACAAATTTCGGAAAATGGCGGCAATTAAAAAAAAAATCGAATTTTCGCGTTTTTTTTCGCATAAAAAGATAAATAATAAATGCAAAAATGTATCTATCGAAAAAACGATCCGTCATTCCGTGAAGACATATTTTCTGAGTATGCTCTCCAAATTTCAGGTCGATATGTTAATTACAGCGGTCGGGAGAATGTCAGCCATTTTTAAAAACGTGTTTTCGAGAAAAACGCGTTTAAAGTTTTGTAATGTGTTTACAGAAATGTGTTTATAATTACCGCTAATCGGCAATGCCTGGTCCATAGAGGCATCCCTCCTCTTCTTCTAGCTGCTCATGTTGAGCCGCTAACATCACCCGCTAAATTTCAAGGACAAAGTCTCCGTTAAACTTCGGGAACGCCCGGTTTATTTTTGCAGGCCCACGAGACTGGTGGTCAAAGACGAGGACGAGGAGGAGAACGAGTGTGACGCGGAGGAGGTGATGCCAGCGCCCCAAGTGGAGGTCGAGCCAGACGAGTGTGACGCGGAGGAGATGATGCCGGTGCCCCAATTGAAGGTCGAGCCGGACGAGTGTGACGCGGGGGAGGTGATGCCGGTGCCCCAATTGAACGTCAAGCCGGACGAGTTTGACGCGGGGGCGGTGACGTTGGTGCCCCAATTGAAGGTCAAGCCGGACAAGTGTGAGGCGGTGGAGGTGATGCCGGTGCCCCAATTGAAGGTCAAGCCGGACGAGTTTGATGCGGGGGAGGTGACGTTGGTGCCCCAATTGAAGGTCAAGCCGGACGAGTTTGACGCGGGGGAGGTGACGTTGGTGCCCCAATTGAAGGTCAAGCCGGACAAGTGTGAGGCGGGGGAGGTGACGTTGGTGCCCCAATTGAAGGTCAAGCCGGACGAGTTTGACGCGGGGGAGGTGACGTTGGTGCCCCAATTGAAGGTCAAGCCGGACAAGTGTGAGGCGGTGGAGGTGATGCCGGTGCCCCAATTGAAGGTCAAGCCGGACGAGTTTGACGCGGGGGAGGTGACGTTGGTGCTTAAATTGAAGGACGAGACGGACGAGTGTGAGGCGGGGGAGGTGATGCCGGTGGCCCAATTGACGGTCGAGCCGGACGATCCTTTGGTGATCGACGACCGTAGTCTCGTTGTCGATCACACCGAGGCGCAGAAGAGTCACGACTTTGAGTACGACGACTCAAATGGCAATGGTTTCTCGAAGAGAGGTCAGACGTACCGCAACTGGACCAAACAGGATACCCTCAAATTCTACAAGGCCCTCAATACCATAGGCACGGATTTTTACCTGATGCAGAGCCTCTTTCCCGAGCGCACGAGAAAGGAAATCATGATGAAGTACAAGAAGGAGGATAAACTCAATAGGCACAAGATCGAGAAGGCACTCGTTCATCATCAGGAGTTCAATATCGAGTCGCTCCAGCAAGATCTTGGTAAAATCGCGCTTTTCGGGGTCAAATCGGAACTTGTTCCTTTTTGTCGTTAATTTTTCTTCATTACATGGGCAATGCGTCGAATGTTTTAGTCGCGAAAAAATCTCAACGGCGTTGAACAATCCCAACGGCCTCGAAATCCGAGCCAGAATCACACACGACGATCATGTCGCGGACTGCAAGGCCCCGAAGGGTTCCAAGTAGATCGACAACGTCATCAGGCAACTCAGGCTCGAGGGATGCGCTCCAACCAGGAAGTAATTCATTCCTTGACCTTATATTCCATTCTCGCAATGTTCTATATTACAAGCATGTGACATTTGTATTATTAGAGACTCGTAACAAAATAAAATGTATGTTTTGTAACGTTGCGTTACCATATAGAGGCTATCCGAGAAGGGTGAGGTAAGCGGGCTGGCGTAGCTCAGTTGGTCAGAGCAGTCGACCGGCAATCGAAAGGTCCCGGGTTCGAATCCCGGCCCAAAACGCACCGCATTTTTTTCGGATAGTTCTCCTCAGTTTTTTTCGGGGGATTTCAGTTTGTACAGAAAATTGGAGTGAACATCTTTTTGAGATATGCGGTTTGCGAAAAGTTATTTAACGGAGACTTTGTCCTTGGGGTGCCGTGTTTCAGGTGTTTACATTTTGTTTTTAAGGAAACGAGTAAAGCTTTTTGAGTGCGGTTTTTTTCTTGCATACAGAACTTCAAAATTTTTTTTTAAACCAAAATGGCGGCCGTTGCAGTTCCGCGAAAACAGGTCCTCAAATGGCGGGAGGTACAGGGCCGGATTTAGGGGAGGGCATCCGGGGCTACAGCCCCGGGGCCTCCACAAAAGGGGTGCCCCCACGATAGAGACTTCGGAAAAAAAATCTTTCAAATTCCAACGAGTAAACTAGCAAACACTAGTATACAACTTTTCCTTTGATATTTTTTTTCGCTGTTTTACCTTCACCCATAATACTTTGTACAAACATGATTATATTGTTGTTAAATATAAAAAAAAACGATTCATCTATGTTTGTTCACTTCAATCAGGCAATCAGTAAAATATCAAAATCTCAAATGGCCCTGATAAGCTCTTGCAATTTACGCCCCATCTTGAGCGAGTATCCCAATGGCTCAATGGGGCTCAGAGGGGCGGTACTTGCCCGCAGCCTCGGAGCTTGGGTGTTTGATTCCGTGTCTCGACTTTTTTTTCTCCATAATCTGATAAATATATATTAATTGCAATATGTGAACAATTAGTGTTATTCAGTTTTTAAAGAAATCAATTATTATTGACTAATTGGTAATTTTTTCCATATTTTTTTATGCAGCAAGGTGTGTAGTTTGATAGGCAAAAAAAAGTATTATGACACAATTAAATGTTACCAATTATTCGCGAACCTTACTCCGTTACTGCATGAAAGAAATTTTAAAAATCATAGTTGATCAATAATGATTCATTCCCAAACCTCCAAACTGCATTGAGAATGTATTTGGTTTTGATGGTGTGAATTGCACTGGAGAGCGCTCATTTTCAAAAATGAAAATTATAAAAAATAGGCTGCGAACCACGATGGGACAAAACCGTCTATCAAAGCTATCGCTCCTAAGCATTGAAAGTGATTTACTTCGGGAACTGGATTTCAACGAAATCAACGATTTTTCGGCGAAAAAAGCTCGGGAGATTCCGTTCGTTCACACTAAAATTTGATTTCAGATAATTCTCGTTTTCGATTATATTTATATTTGTTTGTTAAATGCTAAGAGAATCTATTTGGTTTCACAATAAATTATTTATTGAAAAACTCGAGTGAAAAAAATTGTTCATTTTATGTGGAAAATAATTGGGGGGGGGGGGGGGGCTCCACTTCTTTGTTGCCCCAAGGCCTCCGACCTTTGAATCCGGCCCTGGGGAGATAAACGGCTGACATCACTGCCCCCTCTTTGTTGATCTGAAACACAAATTCAAAGCATATTATCAACCTGTGACCCTTTGGTCATGGAATGACGGATGGGTTTTTCGTTTAGTACAAATTTCGGAAAATGGCGGTAATTTTAAAAAAATCGAATTTTCGCGTTTTTTTTTCGCATAAAAAGATAAATAATAAATGCAAAAATGTATCTATCGAAAAAATGATCCGTCATTCCGTGAAGATGTATTTTCTGAGTATGGTCTCTAAATTTCAGGTCGATATGTTAATTACAGCGGTCAGGAGAATGTCAGCCATTTTTAAAAACGTGTTTTAAAGAAAAACGCGTTTAAAGTTTTGTAATGTGTTTACACAAATGTGTTTACAATTACCGCTAATCGGCAATGCCTGGTCCATAGAGGCATCCCTCCTCTTCTTCTAGCTGCTCATGTTGAGCCGCTAACATCTCCCGCTGCTCAATCCGGGACAAAATCTCCCTTAACGAGGGCATCCCATGTGATAGCTATTTTTTGGGGGTTTTTTATGAACCATTAAAATATACTATCTTTGAATGCTTACCACACGTTTATTAACATTTTCACAGTACGTCAGAATTTTATCGAACAAAAATAACGAGTTGAATCGGCTTTACGCTGTTCGGAAGACGCTCATTTGTAAAAAAATGTTGGTTAACGGCTGCCCTGATTCCTGAGGCTTCGTTCATCTAAAATAGAAAAATCAAACGGCATTTTAATTTACAAACCTCTTCCAGATAGACACATGTAGCTCGTATTGACATCATATGTAGATCTTGTACGAGGCATAGAAAATCACACAACTATGTGTTGCTTATGAGTGCTTACCTTCAAGTCATATTTGCATCACATGATGATTAAGGGGTCTTCTCACTTTAGACGCCAAAAAGGCTATTTTCCGGAATTTTTTGGATAGGTTTATATTATAGAAATTGATATAAAAAGTTGTTACGCTTAATAAATACACTTTCGAAATACATAACAATAATTTTTTAAATGTATTTATGTAACCCAAACAAACTTCAAACGCGTTTTTTCTCGAGACAACGTTTTTCGACGGCTTGTTGATAAAATCTTCGAAGCTACTCAACCGATCCCTATGAAATTTTAACTACATATTCTTTACAACTATAGCTGTAGTGCATATCGAGGATTTTTTAAATTTCGATATTTCCTTTTTTTCGCCAAAAACGGCAGGAAAACGTTTTTTTAATCGAAAAATGTCCGCCATTTTGTTATTTTTGCATATATAAAAAATCGTATGATATGCGCTATAGCCATTAACATACTGAATCTAAAACCGTTTGATTTTTTTGTTTCAGATGATCCATCTCCGAGATTTCATCAACGCAATTTTGTTTACAGTTTTTTAACTACCATTTTCGTCTATAAATATTGACTTAAATAAATAAATCCATTTTTTAAAATGTATTTCCTTTAAATTAATTAAATAGCCTTTTTTTAGAGTCTAAAGTGAGAAGACCCCTTAACAACACATCTGAATGAAGCAAAGTTGATATCACGCGAGTATGCATGCAGTGAATTCATCAGCACTAGGAAAATCGGTTCACGAATATCCAACGATAAGTGACTGCATATGGGCTCATGGATATCACAGTGTGACGTAAATATGTTGTGCTCATATGAAGCTCATATTGGCGTCATGACGTGATGAAATTTTTGTGCTCATATGGAGCTCATGAATTTTGCGTGTGAACAAAATAGATATTTTTGAAAGGATCCAAAGTAGATTTTGCAAGATGGCGTTGAGTGTGAAAAGGACTACACGAATGTATGCGTGGAGAAGAGAGCTGGGTGTGCCGACGATGAAGTATCTGATAAGAGCTAATAAGGCTCTACGATATATTGTGGAAGTATTAGGAATGCCTGAAAATATATGGCCAAAAATGTGTCTGATGGAGGAAGTAAGGGCCATTGTGAATCATATGCCGCCGAAGTGGGGGAAGTGCTTAAAGCATGTATTAACGGAAACGGGGGCGCAGGTTATAATCGGGATGATTTGGGAACGGAGAGAGGTGAGAGAAATTGAAACAAGAAATTGAAGCAAGAATCTTTGGTTTTGGACGGATTTTCAAAATATAACATTTCAGAAATGTTCTCTGTAAATTTCGAGGACGATCCGTAAGTAATTTCAAGTTTTAAGTTGAGTTTATTTTAAGATTTCAAGTTAAGGAAGAGTGAGTAAGTAATTTTAAGTGAACTATTTTAAGTTTTGAGCTAAGTTTATTTTAAGATTTCAAGTTAAGTAAGATTACATCTAGTTGAAATTTTAGAAAATATCGATCTTTGGTTTTTGACGGATTTGCAAAATATTACATTTCAGAAAAGTTCTCTGTAAATTTCGAAGACGATCCGTAAGTAATTTCAAGTTTTAAGTTGTTTATTTTAAGATTTTAAGTTAAGAAGATTATATCTAGTAGAAATTTTCGAAAATATCGATCTTTGGTTTTTGACGAGGCGAGATTAGAAAATTTAAAAAATTGAGATTTTTTGAGATTAAAAAGGTGAGAAAAAAAATTGAGATTTAAAAGGTGAGATTAGAAAATTTAAAAAACGAGACGTTGAAGAAGACGGGGAGAAAATGAAGGTTTCAACGTACAATTATAGGTATAAGTTTATTGTGGAAGATAATATTGTGCCCTAGAAATATTGGTCTAAGGTAAATGTGAAGGGCAAAGACACAGAAATGTGGGCTAGAATAAGATGTGGGAATGTTGGAGTAGCGGGAAAGAAAGGAGAGAGTGACTGGATGTGCAGAATTTGTGATGAGCAGGATGAGACCCTGGAGCATTTATTGTTGTGTAAAAAAAGCAGAGAGATGGTGACGGAAAATGCGAGAAAAGGCGTGGAGGAATGGCTGGAAGGAATTGATGAAGTGGCGATTATTGGGGAAGTAATAAATATGTTGGGAGGAAAAATACAGAAAGGGATTCGTGCATATTTCAGGGAGATTGAGGAAGTGTGGAGTAAAAGGAGTTTGGAATGAGAGACTGAGAGAGCGGAAGAATAAATGGGGTTTTTAGGCGAGTGGTGAGCAGCTGTAAGGTATACAGATTTATGGATAAGGATGAAACCGCAGAGATTATAAGATTTGTTAATATATATTTTCTGACATTGTATAAGTTTTGTAAAAAAACTTTTTTAAAGTTATGCAAATAAAACTCTATTGATTATGGAGCTTATTCTGAAATTACGCTATGATAACAGTGAAGTATTCATATCAAGATATTTTTGCAAAATCGATTAAATCCGTGTTGGCAAAAAAAAATTGGCTGAGAAACTTCGCGTTATAACTTTTCTTAGCCTTGAGATTATAACATAAGGTTATGAAAAGTCAAGATGAAGTTTCTTAGCCAATTTTTTTTTACTAAGGCGAATTTTATCGATATTACAAAAATATCTCATATCGACGATTTTAACATCATGGTTGAACGTAAAGCTGGTTGGGATATGAGTACTTCACTATCATCATAGCGTAATTTCAATACGAGCTCAATATTGCTTTCCGAGATGTTTAAGAATATTGAAATATTTGTTTTTTTTGGATATCTCTTTTGACATCTCTTTTATAGGAATTTAAAATTCTTACATAACGGATTTTCCCTCGTTTTACGAATTTTGCATTTTCTGAAATATTCGAAAAATAATAATCTGATAATGTGTTATGTGTATATATCATGACTCGTACAAGACAAAGAATTATCAATATTTTATAGTTATAATATTTCGCTTTATTTCGCAATCTTGTTCGAGATCTTTGATAATACTGACTTTTCATTTAAACGTAAATAATGAATGGTATTCAATGTTTAATATTGGCCACTTCTTGATATAGTCTCTTACCCTCTTAAACTTATTAGCAATATGTTAGGAACTATGCGTGGACCACATGAAGCGGTTATACCGCCTTTTACATTTTACTTAAGTAGTGCATATATTATTTGAATGTAATAAAAAATTGCCCCGACAAGTCTTTAATCAGAGGCAAGTTGAAAACAGATAAAGTCGATTCTTCTCTTTTCTGGCAGGATTTTTGGCAGTCTGCTTGTACGATCAGAGTACTTGCTGTACATCTTCGGCGAATTAGTGCAGTGTCATTATGTTGTGATCGTCGTTAGGAAAAATATTCTACAGGGTATGTAGAATATGAAAGAAGAAAGTAATCTGCAGTTATTGGCCTTGTCCAATATTCTAGCGATGTAAAAAAGACGTCCGAATGCTTTAAAAGGATCGATCAAAATGATATGGAAGCGATTCAATCAAAAGATCATTAGTTCTAATGTAAATGGATAGAATTGCAAGGAGTACGATTTTTATTTCGATCCAATAGCTTTATGAAGTACAATCCATAAAATTATACACGTGCAGTGATATTTAATTTTTTTTACCTATTTTACCTAATTTTTATCGAAAATTTTAATTAATTTAAATCAACTTTTCTTCCACAAACTAAATACATAGCGAAAACAACAAAATATGTTTTAGCAACTACATGTAAACAGCGATTTATTTCATTCAACTGTATTTAAGGGAAGATATACACACTGAACAAAAAAATCGTTCATCCAACCAAAATTCAGTTGGTTTAACAAAATGTATCTTTAAATACGTTCAACTTGATTTTTGATTGGCATAACAAACGTTTTGTTAATCTAACTGATAGTTTTAATGGTGTCTGAGTAACTGGTAAAACAACAACATTTGGAGACACCAAAATACATTTTGCACATTCAACGATTTCTTTTTCTCAGTGCACCTAGGAGTCAAAAAAAAGTCATTTTTGTGAATTTTTTCAAGGAAAACTATTTGAAATTTCGGATTGGGGTTTTAATTATCTAAAAGTATATACATTCAAAAATATGTTTAATTTTCTTTACTTAAAAACATCAAAAATATACAAGGATATTGTATGATCCTTGGAGCGTCGTAAAAAATCTGCGTACACGGTACCCACTGGCGTTTCTTCAAAAATCATCTGAAAAAAAACAAACCAATAAGATTATTAAATTAGATACTATAATCTAGTACTTGTCATAGCCGATTTTGAAAATATCGATTTATGACAAAATGGCGGACGTTTGAACATAAATAGTGATTTTTGGGCCGAAAATTAGTTATTATTTTGCCTATAAATCAAAAACTAAGTAACGGAAAAAAAATCCTATGACAAGTACTAGATAATGGTGTATAGAATAACCACATAAAACCTCAAGGCAATCGGTTGATTGGTTTTCGAGAAATTTTGGGTACCGATTTGAAAAACGGGGTTTTGAGAAAAACGCGTTTGACAATTTGGAAATGAATAAATAATGAAATTTTGCAACTTACATGGAATCATCGATACCAGGCCCATAGCGTAGGTCTTCTGCGGTCGACGGAATGTTCATAGCTTCTTCCCCTTAAATTAAGTGTAGCACATTTTTCTCGTTGTATGTATAAGTATATGAATTGCCGCAAAAACGGGCATCATCATTGATTTGTACAGTGCGTGTATGAAGTTTCCGTCTGGATCTCATTTACTTGACCAAGTGTACTGTATAGCCAAAGTGTTTGTCATCACAACTCGATGTAGCGATTCAAAGCTTCACGAGTACTTTATTCTCCCAATTTCTCCAAATACTCTTGCTATAATCCATCAAAATCAGGACTTCATTTCATTATATTGTACTTACCTATATCAAAATAATTGAATCAATAATTGATAATAAAATAATTGAATCAATAATTGATATCGAAATAATTGAATGAATAATTCAAAGGAAAAACTTCAAACTTCCATTTCGTGTGTCTGCCGGTCTTATTTTGTTTTGCAAATCGTCGAAATTGGCGCCACATATGCGGGCGCCATCTTGCGGCCGTTTTAGTCTGCGTACCTCGCTCGATATTAGTCAGCTGTTCGAGAACAGCTGATTTTGTGTTCTGTCAGGATAACAGGAATGACAACCATTCGAAGCTTGTTCACAGAAAAATATCGTTCAAAAGGCTGTTCTTTACCTTGAATCGGATCAAACCTCCGTTCTCGAGTCGAACCACGAACCTGACTAGACTGTTTAACTTGGCCGACGGAGCCCTTCGCCCTTGGATTTGTTTTGAGTTTGGGCGCAGACGTTTTTCCCAACGTTGGACAAGTACGTATCTCAATCCGTCCAGAAATCATATCTCATGTTTTTAAATACTTGATATTGATATTCGGGTAAAATATATTTTTGAGAAGAATCCCTTATTCAATATTAGAAAATATAAAAAAACTCGGGAATATTTCCTATTGAATACTTGACAATATTTAAGGCTCAGAAATATTCAATTTTTAACATTTAACATTCGAGAATATTTCGTACCGAATATTCGACAATATTCAAGATTGGAAGGTATTCGGCATATGAAAATGTTCAAGTTTCAAGAATATTCAAATTCAAAAGTATTAAATATTCGACAATATTCACGATTCCAGAACATTCATTATTTTTGAATGTCCAAGATTCGAGGATGTTCAATATTTAAGATTCGAAAATATTGACTATTCAATTATAATTTATATAAAAAATATTCAAGATTCGAGAATATTCAATAATCGAAAATATTGAGTACTTAAATCCAGTATTTGAAAGCATGCACCATTTGGGAATATTGGCTATTCAAATATATTTAATATTCAAGATTTGAATATGAGTTAATATTCAAAATTCTAAAATATTCAATATTCGAAAGATATTCAGTATAAAAAAACCAAAATCCAAAATAATCGATATTTAAAATATTCAATATCGAAAAATAGCTCGATATCCAAAAATACCAAATACTCATGTGGCAATAGTCAAGATTTTCGTTTGCCATCGATATGACGAGCTCGTTAAAGACAGTGCGTCATCTAAAAGAAGACGAGAAATCGATGATCAAGCGAGCGTTCGAATGTTTGGACACGGACAAAGACGGTTACCTAGATTATTACGAGACAAAAGCGGCCATGAGAGCGCTCGGTTTTGAGGTGAAGAAAGCTCAGTTGATCGCGATAATGCGCGCCCACGACAAGCGCGACGCGGATAAAATAAACTTCGAAGATTTTTACTACGTCAGTACGTACGTTCTCCGGGGCGTAAAAACGAGAGTAGATCCGATCTCTTCCATTTTCTTCATGCGCATGCGCCCTTCGAATCGTTCCAGTGGCCGACAAAATAGCCAAGAGAGATCCCCTAGAGGAGCTTAAGTACGCGTACAAATTGTTCAGCGCCGAGTCGCCTTGCGGCAAAATAACGTTAGTAGATTTGCGAAGAATCAACGAGTCGTTGGCTTGTCGTTTGAGCGAAGAAGAAATGGAAGCGATGATCGAGGAATTCGATATCGATCAGGACGGATGCAGTTACGCGAATATACATGTTTTCCTTCGAGTCGAAAATTGTCCATAACCTAGAGTCCATTTTGAAAAATTCTACGCCATCAACAACCAAAAATACTGACGTTAATATATTTTTTTTTTCGTTATTTTCCAGTCAACGAGGCGGAATTCATCCAAATAATGAACAATTCCACGCTTTGAGATAATCCAAAAACGATTGTTATCGAAAAATTTGCGTTAATCTCGGCAAGAATGAACTACGGCGTGAATTGGGATGAAGAGAATCGGCGAACTTTGCTCGCGGAGCGCAGCGCTCTGGAGCGCACGGCCCAGTCGGTCCGTAGATCGCAGTCGGTGGCGGTAGAGACCGAGCAAATCGGCAGAGAGGTCGTCGCCGAGCTCGGTGGCCAGCGGGAAACTCTGCTGCGCGCCAAGACGCGACTGTCCGAGACCGACCAAGAGCTCGACACTACGAAGAAAATAATGCGAATGATCAACAAGCGCGTTCTCACCAACAAACTCGTACTCGTACTCATTGTTCTCCTCGAAATTGCGATACTCGCTTTGACCGTGTACTTGAAATTTTTCGCCCATCGTACCTGAAGAAGCCGCTGAGTTGACCGCGCGCGACACTTTTTCTTCTCATGCTCGATACTTGTATATATTTGATGCGAAATAAACTGAGGCTCGTGGAATTTGGTGTGTGGGAAAAATGGACTTTCTCTGGAAAGTGGATTTACAACACGCTAACCGTATCACTTTCTCCACTCTGTTTCATTACGTTTACGTTATTTAGTGAGGATATTCGCATTGAGGTGTTTCACATGTGCTTGCAGAAAATTAAGAGCTTTGGAAAACCAAACAACAATCGTGTGAATCCAGACGAAACCGTAAAAACCCCGAGCAAATCCATGTAAACACGAGTAAATCCGTATAAACCGCAACAAATCCAAATAAATCCGAAATATTCTAAATAATAAGAAATACACTCAAACGAATGAAAATAATTTAAAAACACCCAAACAAATCCACATAAATCCAAACAAAAGCAAACAAATTCGTATAAACCCACACCATTTCAAATAACTCTAAACAAACACATATGAACCCAACAAACCCGAATTAAGGGAGACCCTTGGAGTGCCATATTTCAGGTGTTTACATTTTATTTTTTTAAAAGGTAACGAGTAAAGCTTTTTGAGTGCGGTTTTTTTCTTGCTTTTATTCATGATATACAGAACGTTAAAAAAATTTAAAAAAAAAAGCCAAAATGGCGGCCGTTGCAGCTCCGCGAAAACGGGTCCTCAAATGACGGGACATGGAGCCTAGATACCAGGAGGTTCAGCGGCAATGCAAAGGCGCTGAAAAAAGCGTCCCCGAAAATGTCCCGAAGTGATGGCGCTGGGGTGCAGCGGCACCTACATATATAGTAATATATTGGTCAACGAGGTGAGTGATCGGATGAGTTTCTAACCTCACGACAGACCGATCGTGACATCAAACGTCGAAACATTTCGCACGTACGAAATGTTCCGTACGTACTTGTCTAGGTATTCATTCGAATACCTAGAGAAGTACGTACGGAACAAAAAACAAAAATTCTCGTCAATCCACATCGGTTGATTGACGAGAGTTTTTATTTTTCGTACGCACTTCTCTAGGTATTCTAATGAATACCTAGAGAAGTACGTACGGAATTTAAAAAATATTGTTTCATTCAAAAGTCGTAGGTATTTGAACTTAAGAAATGAATTTTCGGTGAAATATTTCGTTACAACTGCTCATAAAATAAAGTTTTCGATTAATCAGAAATTCCGTACGTATTTATCTGCGAAATGCGATTACCCTGATGGAAATCCGCTTATTGGAATTCGACAAATAATGTTGAAATCTGTTAAAAAATGTCAGAAACTGTGAAAATGAATAGATTCTAACATAATTTGATGGAATCGTACATATTTTGATAGATTCTGTCGGAAATAATCTATGAAAATCGGACAGAACCTCACATATTGTGTTACCTTTACGGAATGTCATAAAATCACAGAATTCGATACTTTCTGTCATCTTTTTGTCAGAAAATGTCATCTTTTAACAAAAAATGATAAAATTAATTTTCCATTTTTTGACATATTGTTGCATCGAAAAGAATGACAGAAAATGACAAAAAATGATAGAAAACGATAATTTTTATCATAATTTGTTGTCACATTTTTGTTGAATTCTGACAGATTTCAGCTGTCATTAAATCACAGAGTTTGATACTTTCTGTCATCTTTACGTCGGAAAATGTCATCTTTTAACAAAAAATGTTTTCCATTTTTAACAAAAAATGTTTCCATTTAACAAATAAGTTTTCCATTTTTTGACATATTGTTGCATCGAAAAATCACAGAAAATGTCAAAAAATGATAGAAAACGATAATTTTTATCATAATTTGTTGTCACATTTTTGTTGAATTCTGACAAATTTCAGCTGTCATTAAATCACAGAGTTTGATACTTTCTGTCATCTTTATGTCGGAAAATGTCATCTTTTAACAAAAAATGATAAATAAGTTTTCCATTTTTTGACATATTGTTGCATCGAAAAAAATGACAGAAAATGTCAAAAAATGATAGAAAACGATAATTTTTATCATAATTTGTTGTCACATTTTTATTGAATTTTGACAGATTTCAGCTGACATAATTCTGACAATTTATTATCAGAATCGATAATTAAATGTCAAAATTCATCAGAATATATCATATATTTATAATGCAAAATGTCAAAAGTTAACAGGTTCGGTCATTATATGACAGAAAATAAAAAAGAATGATATAATTTGACAGATTTGGTCATAATATTTCATGAATGTTAAAGAATTCCATTTCATTCCATTAAATAATGACATTTAATGACGAAAATCTCACAAAAAATAAGAAAGAATGATATAATTTGACATATTCGGTCATAATATTTTATAAATGTTGAAGAATTCCATTATATTTCATAAAAAAATGACATTTAATGACGAAAATCTCACAAAAAATAAGAAAGAATGATATAATTCGACAGATTCGGTCATAATATTTCATGAATGTTGAAGAATTCCATTTTATTCCATCAAAAAATGACATTAAATGACGAAAATCTCACATAAAATGGAAAACTCTTACGACATTATATGACATATTATGTAAGATTCTGACAGAAATTACTGAATTATAACATTACTTTTCTGATAAAGTATGACAGATTCTGTAAAGCATGTTCCAATTTCCGGTCAGAAATCATGAACTTCTCACAGAAAATGTCAAATCTCGAAATAATATGACAGATTCTGTCGTATAAATGACATATTCTGACATTATTTCTCATTGAAAGTTGACGGAATATTATCAAATCTGACATTTTTTGTTAAAATCTGACGAATTCCAATAAGCGGATTTCCACCAGGGAAAGGGCATGATGGGTAATCAGTGAGGGAAAGGGTTAAAAAAAACGCGCTAAAATCGGGGTATGTAACGGAAGAATTTTTGGAGGAGTCACTCCTTTTTTTGCAAAGTCGTAAAGTGCTCAGCACACCAATACTGGCCTTCGGGCAAGGAAAGTAAGGCAGGAGGAAATAAAGAGAAATCTAAAATTGCGAAGGGCCAAAAATAATTATAACAACCATGTATAAGCCCCAAATGCATCCAAAAAATCCCAAACCCAAACAAAAAGCCAAACCCAAGCGAATCCGAATAAACCGGAACAAAATTATTTTCCCCATTTATTTCACCGCAATCGCTGTATTTACAAAAAGAAAAATCCGCACCGCGACATTTCAAACGTTTCTATAGAAGGCGAGGAGTTTCCGCAAGACTTCCGGATTGTATCCATCGACCCAGGGCCTACCGCTGATGTACTCGGCTTTCTCGTACAGCTCCAATCGTGGCGAAGACCACCAAATGTTTCTCGTGCCCCGATCGCTCGCGATGTCGAGAGTGTTGAGCTGGAAAACCGAAAAGTCGAACCACTTGCCGTTGGATTGGACGCACTGGACGGTTATCGGCTCCGGCAACTCGATCACCGCTTCGCCGAACTTTTTCTTCGCGCAGCATGCCGCAGTGGCGAAGGATTTCAACATCGACCGGGCCAATATCTGATCCTCGCTAACTGGTAATTCCGTCAGGTTCTTCACCACTTGCGGGTCGAAGCTCAGGAAGATCGTGTGAGGATTCAGCCATTGGGATTCAGTCGCTATCGCTGAGATATTGATAAAGGAATTTTTTCAAATAAAAAAATACGTCCGATTCGTAGCCGTAGATTGGTACGTACGATAATGATCCTGGACGTTGTATATGTGCTCCGGCGTCAAACTGACGGTCGGATCAAGCGGATGAATACTCGGCAGCGGCTTGGAGAATCCGTCGTTCTTGAGGCTCATCGGTGTCAAGAGCTTGTTCGATGTCATCATCGTGTCGGCATTCGATTCGAAATACAACAGATCGTTACCGCGCTCTGAAAATTAAAGACATCGCTGAAGACTTTTCCCGTTCGGCTGTGGAACTTTGCGGCTCGATTAAGGCGGGATATACATTTACAACGATCGAAAAATCGATTCTGTTTTTTTCTTTAGGGGAGACTTTGTCCTTGAAATTGTCAAAAAGATGTTAGCGGCTCAACATGAGCAGCTAGAAGAAGAGGAGGGATGCCTCTATGGACAAGGCATTGCCGATTAGCGGTAATTGTAAACACACTTGTGTAAACACATTACAAAACTTTAAAGGCGTTTTTCTCGAAAACACGTTTTTAAAAATGGCTGACATTCTCCTGACCGCTGTAATTAACGTATCGACCTGAAATTTGGAGAGCATACTCAGAAAATACGTCTTCACGGAATGACGGATCGTTTTTTCGATAGACACATTTTTGCATTTATTATTTATCTTTTTATGCGAAAAAAAAACGCGGAAATTCGATTTTTTTTAAATTGCCGCCATTTTCCGAAATTCGTACTAAACGAAAAACCCATCCGTTATTCCATGACCAAAGGGTCACAGATTGATAATATGCTTTGAATTTGTGTTTCAGATCAACAAAGAGGGGGCAGTGATGTCAGCCGTTTACCTCCCGCGATTTGAGGACCTGTTTTCGCGGAGCTGCGACGGCCGCCATTTTGGTTTTTTTTTCACAAAAAAAATTTTTTAACGTTCCGTATATCATGAATAAAAGCAAGATAAAGCCGCACTCAAAAAGCTTTACTCGTTTCCTTTAAAAAAAATAAAATGTAAACACCAGAAATATGGCACTCCAAGGACAAAGTCTCTGTTAAGGAGTAAGGCCACTGTAAATTTTTTGAAAAATCGATTTTTTTTATTGGCTTAAAAAATAGTTTAAACCCTCTAGTTTAAAAATAGTTTAAATCCTTTTAACTTCTTTTTTTAATTTTTTCCAATAAAAAACTATTCGCAAAACTTTAAACGCGTTTTTCTCGAAACATGGTTTTTCAAAATGGCACGCAGCATAACTCGAACAATTTTCATTTTTTTTACTTGAAATTTTAACCAGATGTGAACATTTACATTATCTTGAGAATGTCGATCGGAATTTTCAAGAACTTTATTTATTGATTTTTTATTAACAAAAAACTTGCCGTTTTTTTCGTCAAAAATCAATTTTTTTTTTCAAACGCACGCCAAATCCACAAAAATTGATACTTTTTAAAATCCGATCGACATTCTCTAGCTATAGCCCTCTAGATTAATGGTTTTTTTTTTGTTCTAGATTCAAAAGTGCACCAGTGGTGCTGCGTGCCGCGGAGCCCTGGAAGCAAAACATGTCCCGGGAAGATAGCTGTGGAACCGCCATTTTGTTTTTTTTTTACTGTAAAAAAAATTTATAATAAAGTTTAATGTATGCCCGATAACACCATTAAAAGTTTTTTTTTCAAATACCTTCAATTTCGGGAGCAAAAAATTAGTGAAAAAACCTTTTTTTTTGGGCCGTTACAGTGGCCTTACTCCTTAAGCGACGTAACTATATATGAGGCATTCTTCATCGACTGAGCCACTTTTTTTCGACCTCTCCAATTTTTTTCAAAATCTGCCAGTTTGAAATTTTCGTCGAAAGGAACGTCTGTGATTTTTTTAGGCGTCCGTTCGGGATTTTCAATTTTTCATTACGAACACTGTATCTGAAAAAATATTCATCTAACAAAAAAAAAAACATAGGTATGAAAACTTTTTAGTTTTTCCACTTTATCGAAAAAAAAAAATCAAAATCATAATTCTTGTGCATTGAGAAAATTGAAATTTGGCAAACAAAATGAGATTAACATTTTTTTAAACCTAATAACACATTAGATTTGGGTACAAATTTTACAGAATGTCTGTCATTGGGTAAAGAGTCTGCGAAAAAATGTTCAAAATGGTACCTGCAATGGTTAGGATGAAAAAAAAATAAAAACCCTGCGAAATCCCATAACCGCATATATGTGGTTATAAAAACCCTGCGAAATCTCATAACCGTATATATGCGGTTGTAAAAACCCTGCGAAATCTCATATAAAAAATTAAAACCCTGGGAAATCTCGTAACCGTATATATGCGATTATGAGTTTTCGCAGGGTTTTTATTTATTTTTTCATCGTAACCACTGCAGGTACCATTCTGAAATTTTTTTCGCAGCCTCTTTACCCAATGACAGACATCCTGTAAAATTCGTACCGAAATCGAAAGTGTGTTATTAGGTTTAAAAAATCTCATTCTCATTTTTTTGCCAAATTTCAATTTTCTACATGCAGAAAAATTATGATTGTGATTTTTTTTCTCGATAAAGCGGAAAAAACAAAAAGTTTTTATTCTCGTGTTTTTTTTTGTTTGGTGAATATTTTTTCGGATAGTGTTCGTAATGAAAAATTGTAAATGCTGAACGGACGCCTAGAAAATTTTTAAAAAAATCACAGACCTTCCTTTTGACTAATATATCAAATTGGCAGATTTTGAAAAAAAAATTGGAATCGAACACTATTAAGCCGATTGAGTTCAAACTTGGTAGAAATATTGATAATATTGGTACCTTCTACTTGTCGAGAATTGTTGTTGAAATTGAAAAAAAAAAACTACTTTTTTCATCCACGTTTTACAGAAATGTTGCGTGAAATGTTGATTTTTTTTTGTAAATACGTGCCATTTTCTTAAATTTGCATTTTCTTCGTTTTAATTACCGCCACAAAGAAACTATACATGTTCTAACTGGAAAAAAATGTTTAAACTTTTTTGCAAATCAAAGTCTACGGGAAGCTAGACTCCAACGTAACACTCTGCCACAGCTCCGTCATTTTGATGATGAATTAATTTTGAAAAATTGTTTTGTATACTTAAATATACTATTAAAGTTTACCTAAAAGTAAAAACTTCTTCTAAAGGAGAAAAGATAAGTTAGATTGTAAGAGAGCGATGTACAACGGTATGACAACTTTGTAAAAAGCCAAAAAGGCGATGCAAATAAAACTTCTTACTACTAAGTTTACCTTAAGTTTGATAATTGTAGAATAATTATTTCTTACTTTAAAAAATCTTTCAATATTGCTTATTTTGTTTCCTGTCTAAATGTATATCCCGCCTTAAACGATACTGCGTCGAACGAAATTTGAGTAGTGACCTATGTAAGTGCAGAGCTTGCCGTCCTCGATGATCTTGCGCTGCTTGCCGATCATTGGATCGCTACTCAACTCGCAGATCTGCAGGACCTTTTGCACAAAATTGCGCCTGCGAGGGATAGTAACGCAATACGAATAAAGCGACACGAATTATCTTGTATTTTCCTACACACAAACTCAAACAGTCGAAAATTGAATTAAATTATTCACCAATAATAATAATTGGATACAAAAATAAATGCTACTGAACCCAAACAATAAAAAGGAAATTAACATTTTTTAAAATAATAATGACAATAATAACGACGCTGGTTTTCAAGATTTTCAAAAGATCTTCAAATCTTAATTTCGATTTTTTCAAATAATTCGATGATTAACGCAGTCAATCGAATTACATTTTGCACAAATGATAACTGTAATCAGATACAAATATAAACCCCAACGAACACAAACAACAAAAAGAAAACTAAGACTCTCGAAGCTCATAATAACAATAATTTGCACACGATTAAAAAACAAGTGAAATTTCTCACAAATAATAACAATAATTAGACCAAAAAAAATTCCAATAAACCCAAATAATAAACAGAAAATTTACCGTTTACGAAATAGTAATGACAATGATTGAAAAACAAATCCAGACGATCAGGAGATGACTTTTTTAAACTGGATACAAATATTGAACCCAATAAACCCGCAAAACAAAAAGAAATTGAAGATTTCCCAAAACAATGAGAGCATTAGTTAAAAAAAAATCCAAATTGACGCAAATTGAAAAAAAAATTCACAAACGTCAAATTTTTTCAAATTCTAATAACCCGAATTTTTTTTTTTTTGAATAATGAGAACATCGATCAATTTAAAAAATTAAAATTAACGCAACTTGAAAAGTAATTTTTCTCAAATGTCGATTTTTTTAATCTTCCTAAAGCTCAAATTGAATTTTTCAAAAATAACAAGAACCTCAATTTATTTCAAAATGTAATTAACGCAAATTGATAACTATCTTTTCTCAAATCTCGAATTTTTACAAATCTTCATAAATCTAAAATTGATCTTTCAATAAATAATAAGACCGTCAATTAAAAAATTCAAATGAACGCAAATCGAAAAGTAATTTTTCTCGAATGTCGAATTTTTAAAAATCCTTATAAAGCTAATACAGAATTTTTCAAAAAATAAGAGCAATAACTGAATAAGCAACTGACCCAAAAGGTAAAAAAAAAGCTTTAATCACATTTGTCATATGGTATTCTTACATTTTCCGAACGTCAGGAATTCCGTATATCCTGGCAAAATTGTACGCGGGCCTGAGAGGATCCTTCTTCTTGGGCAACTTTTCCTGGTGCGCATCGAATATATGCGAAGCGTAAATAAAACTGCAACAACAAAAAGCAATTTCGAATGACGATAGATCGCCGAGCGAAGTTTATTCCTCAGCCACGTATTATTTCCGCACCGTTTGATCAATTTGTCAATGCGTGAATCGGGCTCCTCGCGAAGGGTTTCCAGTCTCTCGGGAAGCGTGTTCAAGCGCTCGGTGTTCAGCAGAACTTGGGCCTGAGAAGTTCCGTCGAGCAGAACGTCATTGTCCCTGTACATCAAGCAAGGTCTCTCGTTCCAATCCGGGTGGGTCTCGTCGCGACGCGGAGGCCGCGGAAACATGTTGACAATCTCGACGCTGCGACACGTAATTGAATTTTCGATCAAATATTTTCAAACCTGCAATTCCATTCATCGAGGCGCCGGCGTAAGCTTGGAATTTAAAAAAAATACAATTTTTAAACAGTTTTATAGCCTAGGGTCTTGACGTTAATTTGCAACAAAGATGTTGGAAAAAATCGAAATATTCACCGAGTTACGACGATTTATTAAAAAATCCTTCATTCTTTTGCCTTCTTTTCGAACACTATGTTTCGCGAAAAGGTTTGAGTCGTATGTCAAAATCTATTCGTTTAGGTCACTTCGAATTAGAAGGAAGCATATTTTATCAAAAATTTCTATCGGACGATCGGACGGGTTTTTTTCATATTTTGATCCATTTCTTAATAACGAACGATTAAAGTTGCTTTATTGCGTCGAAAATCGAACTTTCTCCTACAGCTTGCCATTTTCGGAATTTTACCATTTTTTTCATACAAAAATGTCATCAACGCACAAAAAGTAAATTTTTTTAAATTTCCGATTATTGTACATTTTGATTTTATTTCCTTTCGCGAGGAGGTAAAAAGGGATTTTTATTGTTACAAATAAACAAATAATATATACAAGGTTGATAAAAAAAATTATGTCGCAAAAATTTTTAAAATGTCTTTTTACGCCCGAGTAAAAATGAATATATATAATCATATATAATTGTATACAATTGTATATGATCAATTAATATACAATTATATATGATTATATATATAAATATATAATCGTATATAATTGTATATTAATACAATTCAATTTATATATTATAATTTATTAATATAATTATTACAATTTATTAATATAAGATCAATTAATATACAATTATATATGATTATATATATAAATATATAATCATATATAATTGTATATTAATTGATCATATACAATTGTATACAATTCTATCGGGCCAATTTTTGTATACAATTATATATGATTATATAGATTCCTTTTTACTCGGGCGTATTGACGCAATATGACATCGAGCTATGTCGAGAATATTCTCGAATGTTTTCTACTCTTCCGCGTGACAGGGTATAAAAGGGCGAGCGCGCGTTCCGGTGGACAGAAATGGCTTCGATCACGCAGGAGCAACTTCGAGCGATCATTTTTTTACGAGTGGCGGCGCGGCACGAACGCAAGCACAACTGCTAAAAATATACAGGATGCATCCAGCGAGAACGTAGTTTCTCATCGAACAGTCCAGCGTTGGTTCAATCGTTTTAAATCTGGAGACGCAAGCCTCGAAGATAAGGAACGTTCCGGACGACCGTCGACCATCGACGACGAAGCATTACTCCGCCGCATCAAAGAAAAACCGGAAGCAAGTACGCACGAGCTAGCAAGAGAACTTGGCTGCACCCAACCGTCAATAGTCAATCGCTTACGCAACTTGGGGTACAGGAAGGTTCTAGCTCACTGGATACCACCACCGTCTCACCGACGACAATAAGAACTGTCGCGCAACCATCTGCCAGTCTCTCCTGCTTCGCCACCATCGCGAGGAGTTTTTAGAAGATCTTGCGACGGGAGATGAAAGCTGGGTCTTGTATGATAACAGAACGCGTTTAGCCTACTGGCTTCCTATCGGAGAAAAACCGCCACACCAACCGAAATCTGATCGTCACTCGCAAAAGGTTTTGTCATGCTGTTTCTGGGACGCAAAGGGAATGCTGTTTCACAATTTTCTCCCTGTAGTAAGACGATCTCCTCTACACGATACATCGAGGATCTCCAGGAATTGGCAAAAGCTATTGGGAGTACAACTTTGCAGTGACCGTTTTTTTAAAAAGTTTAAGGCTATATTATAAAAAACGTGGCTACATATTTTTTAATCAAAGTACTGCCCGTCGCTAGCTACGGCCCATCTTTCAGGTAGCATTCGAATCCCGCGTCGATAAAAGTCTTGGTCCTTGGAGGCAATCCAGGAATCGACCCAATTTTTGACTTCTTCGTAAGTACCGAAGTGCTGGTCAGCCAAATCGTGTGCCATTGACCGGAACAAGTGATAGTCGGAAGGGGCAATGTCTGGAGAGTACGGCGGGTGGGATAAAACCTCCCATTTCAGCGTTTCCAAGTACTTTTTCACGACATTTGCAACATGGGGTCGGGCATTGTCATGCTGCAGTATCACCTTGTCATGTATTTCGTTGAATTGTGGCCGTTTCTCTTTGAGTGCCTTACTCAAGCGCATCAACTGACGTCGGTAGATGTTTTCGGATGGTTTGAGCAGCTCATAGTACACAACGCCCAGCTGGTCCCACCAGATACACAGCATCACTTTGGATCCGTGAATATTCGGTTTGGGCGTCGATGACGGAATATGACCAGGCAGTCCCCATGATTTTCGGCGTTTAGGATTATCGTAGTAAACCCACTTTTCATCTCCAGTCACAATCCGGTGCAAAAATCCCTTCCTTTGTTGTCTTTGGAGCAGTTCCCGCAAATGCTGAGAATTCGGCTCGTAGGTTGCCATGTTTGAGTGCCAATAACTTTATAATGCATACACGTATCCGTTAGCTTTTTTAAATTGTTTACATCGGCAGAGCCTCTAGTTTAAAATGCCACTTTTTTTATTGAGCTAGGGCCACTACTTCGGCCGCATTGGCTCTCCAACTAAAACGGTCACTGCAAAGTTGTACTCCTAATATAAGAAAAAAACGGCCAAGACGCGCGACCGTGAACCTTCTCCACGACAACGCGCGACCCCACGTCGCAAAGGAAATCCACAAAACAATCACTGAGCTTCACTGGAATACCGTTCCTCATCCACCATATTCTCCCGACATCGCGCCATCTGACTACCATTTGTTCGGACATTTGAAGGCATATTTGAGAAACAAAACTTTCAAAAACGTCCACGATCTCAGAAGGGATATTTCAAATTTCTTTGAGTTCCAGCCGCCGCAGTTTTGGGCAAAGGGAATAAATGAGTTGCCAACTAGATGGTCGAGTGTCATAGAAACCAATGGCGAATATATTGATGATTAGAAATGTTTTGTGTAAGATATATAAAGAAATAAATTATATTGAAATTATTGCGACAAAACTTTTTTATCGACCTGATATAAAAAGAGCATTGCAATCTCGGAATTTGTGTTGAAAATCATATAAATACTGTGTTTAGTGGTATTTATACGATACCACTAAGCAACCCCAAACAAACCCAAACCCAAACAAATAAAGCATTATAAGCACGGAATTTATGTTGAAAATCATATAAATACAGTACTACCTCCCTAAGAGAGCGGTCTAGGGCGGTTAGGGGAAGTAATTCTCGAGAAATTCATCGCCGAAGCCTTCCCCCACCGCTAGGTTAGCGCGCTCGAAAATCGCGCATGTGGTAGCGTGTATGTGTTTCTCCACTCGACCTCTATGAGAGAGCGCGAACGAAAGTGTTGAGAAAACTGTAAACAAGTTGCGGAAAGTGTACTGGCGTTTCGTCGTTTCATGCGTAAGTATATCTCATTGAATATTGATGTGTAAATCTTTCTTTTTCTTCGCGTTTTTTTTATTCTGCTGTTTGGTATATTTTGTTGTTGCAATATTATAACACATATGAAGGAAACGTTTGTAAAACTTTCAATAATTGTTGAATTATCTTATTGTTCGCAAAAATATACGTAGTATATTCGTTATCGAAACTCGAACATATACAGTAGAACCTCGATTATCCGAACCAATTGGGACCGAGACTAGTTCGGATAATCGAAACGTGGGTTTTTTGGGACGAGATCATAAACAACACCTTTTTATATAAAAACAGTACATACATATATATTATAATTTGACATATATGTTAACGTTGAAATATATATATATAATGTATTTGAAATACCTGAAAAAAGTTGAATGCTTTTTTTATATTTTTTAAAAATAAAATCGTCCATTTTTAATTGACGAACGGCTGTAACGCGTTTTTGAGCGGCTAAGTCTCGCAGCCGTTTGGGAAGGAGAGATTGCGTTGGGTTGCTCATTGTTGCTCACGGCGGTGGCAGCGAGCAACAATGTATCTTTCGCGCCAACGTTCGGATAATTGAGAGTTCGGATAAACTAAGTCATCGTTCGGATAATTGAGGTTCTACTGTACAGTGTACAAAAAAAATGTAACTAACAATTTATCTTGTGTATATACTTCAAGTTGAAATATACAATGTATATATATGTATAAATATTTCATTTTTCGATAAAACGGGATGGCTGAATCGAAAATATATTTTACTTGCATTAAATTACTACTTGAAATTTAATTATGGTGCATGTTTTTTTCTCCGACTTTACGGCTTAAACGTATATATTATTATACAAAGGAATATTATCCATTTGACAATCGTGCGACGTGCGATTTTCTGAAATCGCTCGCGATCTCTTATGGAGTTGTCCGCGACAAACTCGGGAGGCCTCGGGTACACTGGACAGCTCGAGCTAGGTGGGGGAAGCCATAAAATGCGCTAAAGCGGAACGGCGGGGAAATTCTCTCTTAGCGAGGGCTCTCTTAGGGAGGTAGTACTGTACTATGTTTAGTGGTATTTATATACTACTAAACAAACCCAATCAACCCCAAACAAAGAAATATTTTTTGAAGCTCGCCTGGTCGATTTCCATTATTTGTGGTAAAATAAAGATATTGTACCTACGAGCCAACTACAATCGTCGAATTTTTACGAGCTTTTTAGCGGTAATTGGAAATTTTGTATCCTTCAAATTCTCATTATTTTGGTTCAAATCTCAAGAATCAACGGTCAAAACTTAGCGCCCCGGATATCGTACTATCCCCATTTATTTCCCTATAGACAAAATGCAGCTCCACTCCCACGAGTTGGAAATTTAACCGCTACTCGTTGTCTCGTTACTTCGCTGAGTTTACCGGAATATCAACTGGTTTGACGCACCGTGGCTCGTTAAGTTTCGTCGGCGGTGCGACGTCTTTGGCGTCGACGATTTTGACCCCTCGAGCGAGCAAAATTTCTTCCGCCGGCGACGGCATGATAGTCTTCCTGCTTCGCGCCCACCACTGTCGCTTGATCAATCGACCGAGGTGCTGCTTCCATAATACCTGCGTCACCCTCATTATCGGGCTTCCTCTGCTGACAAAAAAAATGTATTTCTTCACTTTTCTGCAATTTTTGTAACGCGGAATTTGCCAGTTTTTCGAAAAACTTTTATACAAATCATTCACTAGTTATTTTTCGAAGATTCGTCGTTTCAATAACAATCGCAGATTTGAAAGTGGAGAGGTTAGGATTACCGGTAAGTTCGTTGAATCGAGTGCGTTCTTTGTTGATTGTCAGAATTACCTTTAGTACTTGCCGCGAGCTCAAAGCGGGGTGACACTCACCTGTAATCAGTGCTTTCTCAGCGTATACGATAAAAAGACAACTTTTTAGAAATTAGGGATGACCTAACCTCTCGAGAGTTTTAGTCAACGACTCGACGAACCGCAGGCTTCGCGATCGCAACTTTTGAGGTTAAACACGACACTGTGTATATAAATATATGTACATTCTCTCTCTCTCTCTATCTCCCTCTCTCTCTCTCTTTGTCTCTCTCTCTCTCTCTCTCTCTCTCTCTCTCTCTCTCTCTCTCTCTCTCTCTTTCGTTTGCTTCTCGTGATGTTAGCAACTGTAAAGTTTATCGTGTTTAATTTAAATCCAAATTCGATGACGAATTGTACGCAATATTTTTCTAAATATATTCAATGGTCGGTTTTTTATTTAACCAAATATTCAAATTCCCGCAATTTTTTTTATGTCCAATTGACGTCGATAAGTTACCGTTGTCAGGTTATCTTTAAGACATGACCGTAAGATAACTATTCGACATCTTTCAAAAGACATCCCGTACAATGCTGCCGTAAAGTTATATTTTTTATCATCTTTATTTATTATCTTCCCAGGTAGCAATTTTCAAAAAGTTGTCCAAAAGTCGACTAAAAGGGTGCCAAATGTCCGCCCGGAAGTTATCTTAAAGTCAACAACCATCCAAAAAGATAACTTTTGGACACATGATAACTTATAGATAACTTTCAAGCGGACATTTGGCACCCTTTAAGTCGACTTTTGGACAACTTTTTGAAAATTGCTACCTGGGTTTCAGCGATGAAAACGGATGTCTAAAAGGTATTCCAAAATATTATCCAATTGGTGATTTTTTTAAGTTGTCAAAAAGTTATCTATTTACTGTTATCTATTGTATCTAGTTCAACGTTGTCCAAAGGATATCATACAGACGAATTACGGAAGACGTACTTTTCATGACATCTTTCAGATATCGGTAATTTGCTGTCTTCTGAGATGTGAGGCATTGGCGGGACATAGTAAAAAGTCATCCAAATGTTGTCCCAAAGATGACATCCGAGGGATCACTTTTATCATACTGTGAATATAGCGTGTCATATTTCATTTCACGGGCAAAAAATTGTTGAAATATATATACGTGAGTGCCTTTTATCATATTCATCTTTTTGCCTCTATGAGTACATATATATATATATATATTTAATGTACTGTCTTTTTATTCTAAAAGCATACGTCTACTTTTTAGGCTATCCAAGGGACCGTTTAGATCATTGCAATTACTAAAAGGCCGCAACGGAGGAGTAGTTCAATAACTGTACCGTTTTTATAATATTAAATTATATTTCACTTATAATGAATTAGTTAATGTTTTATTTATAATGACCTACCCCACTTCGAAACCGACATAACAATATCTTGTCAATTTCTTTATTATAAAAATTAACTTATTAACAGTCTAGAATATTCAATATAGCTTAGTATTACACATTTTTAATTATTATAAGTATTAAATTATTATAATTATTATAAGCACTTTTTCCATAATAATCATGGATGATGTTATATTTTTTCAAGGTGGTCGTAGCATAAAAGTTTTCTTATTCCCGTAATAAAAATATTAAATAGCATATTTTCGCCCTGCAATTAAATATTGTATTAAAAATGAGCATCTACAAAATAAATCTGTACCTCGTATGCATTTTTTTTATATTCAATGAAAAAAAATGTATTAACCGTAATTTGACTAAATTGGACCGCTCCAACCTCCTTAAGGAGTTTCGGTACAACAGTCAAAATGTCAAGAAATTGATCAAATTTGGTTATAATGTTCTTCAACATCAAGTGCGAAAACACACATTTTTTTCTTCTACTTAGTTATCGAGTAATTAAGCATGAAAGCAGATTTCTTAGGCCCGCAATGTGTACCTACATATATGGAAACGCTATGCTTATACACATGAAATTTGGCACTAAAGAATATGTTCACCATATTTTATGAAATTCTGAACTTTTTGACATTTTTTATGTTTTTAACCCGTACCGAACATCCTTAAGGTATTCCTTTCGCGGAGGGCCATTTTTTGTAGGGGCGTAAGCAGGGCCTTCTGAATTGTCGGTAAATTACAATTGCGCTTAATAAAAAAATTAATTACAATGGATTATTATACACAACGATAAACTAGAATAAAAAATTTCCCGCAAATTTAGTAGATTGAGACATTTTTACATTTATTTGAAACGTCACGGCTAGGAAAATTCTTCTGCTAGTCACATTTTTCCAAGTTTTAACATTACTATTTTCTTTAAACGTTCCGTGACCCTCTGTTTTTATTGTCGTTCCGGAATTTTTAGACTGTTTTACACATGTGAGCAGTTTATATCGGGCATCTAGAGTTATTTAGTGTATAAATTATTAGATAGAAATGTGGCCAGCATGACATGTCCATAAAGCGCCGTATAAATGAGACGATTTTTAGGGCCGTAATTTTTCGTTAAAGGTTCGGTAACTTGGCTTGAAATTTTACCAGTATACTGGAATGTATTTTTACTTCATTATAGACGAAAATCAGTTAAGTGTAAAATATTTGGGTTCGTGAAAGGAATATCTTAATCGGAATGTCACAGTAACTTTGACTTCATGCTCTATTACTGTATTGCTTGGTCTTTCGCCACCCAAGCGACCCTGGTGGTGAAAATTCATACCTAAACTTTTCACATTCACGCGGACTGTTTTTCACCGTTTCCCCTAGCGAGATTCTGTAACTCGGTAACGATAGTTTTCCTTACGATAAATAGCAACAGCCAATCACATGCGCGATCACAGAAGAAAGAAGGCCTCTTATTGGCTGTTGCTAGCGAACGATAACGAGTTACAGATCGTGCTACTGTACTTTAACCTCCATATAAGCTAACTTCGGTTCGCTCCGAGCCGAAGCTACACACACACACACACACAAAAATATATATATTTTTTCAAGCTGTACTCGTTCAAATCAGGAGTGGAAGATCCGTCGTAGGAGTTCCCGCAGGGCTTCGCGTGCGTTCTACGTCTAGCATGTCCATACCGTCTATCGGGTGTATCGCAGTGTAAATCGCATTGTCGCGGCGCGCCTCCCGTATTCTTGATGTTGTCTCGTTCCTCGTCGCGGGAGTTCGATCGCGAGTTCGCCTCGGTCCTAAATAAAATTACATAGAACAAGCGTCGATATCACTAGTCCTAATCACTGGATTTCGCATGCACGCGTCTGTCTCATGCGCTTCTTACTTCCTAGCGCTCTACTGTAAACATTTCTCGCTTGGCGTGTTACGTACTAATGTGCGCCGCCGGGCCATGTACCATGTGGAGTTCGCGATTAACCTGACGACGGGGCGAGCCTTGCGTTCGTGCGAGGATCCTTATTCTCCTCTTTACGTATGACGAAAAAAAAATAAAGGTTAGCCGTACGGGAACGTCATTTGAATGTTTTCTCAATTTAATATTCCCGATTTACAGTGTTGTGCATTAGGGCCATTTTTTTCTTCTGCTTCTACCAGACGATATGCATCCTGGGTGAAACGTTTATCGCCACAAAAAATCATTTTTCTGTCTTAAAGCGACACCTTCGATTTTTTATTTGCAATAACGACAGCAATAAAAAAATATATCAATAAACACTAATATTAATTGGTACTATTGATGATAATAATAATAAATGTAACAATGTTCACATTGACATCGAGGCGAATATAATAATAGTAATATTGATAATGGCAATAACAACAATATTAATAATAATAATAACAATAACAAAATAATTTGATTTTAGCAGTTCATTTGTTTACAATAATTTAAACATTTTTTCTTAAAAATATGACTAGTAAAATAAATAATAATCAATAATAAACAAAAGCAATTATAATAATAATATCAAGCCACGGTAATTATGAATGATGAAATACAACAAAAATAACAATAACAACAACATTGATGACTGATGACAATGATGACGATAACAATGACGCAGATCATCATCATAATAAGCATAATGATAATAACAATAAATAACAGTCATAATAATAACAATAAGCAACAGTAATTATACGTAAGGAATAACAATAAAAATAATAGCAACAACAATGATGACGATGATGACAACAATGACGATACAATCAGCATAATAACCATAATAATAATAACAATGATGACGATGACGACAACAATGACGATACAATCAGCATAATAACCATAATAATAATAACATTGATGACGATGACGACGATCATCATTGTCATAACAATAATAAGTATTATTATAATGGTAATGATCACGAATAACGGATTTTAAATTTAATTAACATGTTTTTCGCGCCGAGACAAATGAATTTCCCTCAAGCCTTCGAAATCTCATTTTTCTTTGTTCACTCGCAAATGTTTTTTTTTTATTCTTCGTAACAGGAATTATAAACTCAATTATCGGCATAAAATAGCGGAGGAAAGATGCGTCGTGCGAGGATAAAAGCAATGGCGACGGTGCCGGCGAGGCGCAAGCCCGCCAAAGACGCGAGGGACGAAAAGGACGAGAGGCCGAACACGACGGAGGCGGATGGCAGGGTGGATGACGCGACGAAAGAAGCGCAAAGCCAGGAAGTAGCTGTACATAGGGCGGAGGAAGAGACGAAAGAGAATTTCATCCAGGCTGTTGGCTCGTCGCTGAACGCGATAGAATTTGAAACTGATACGGCGGGAGTGTCCGCCGTGTCGACGGCTCTGGAAAGGGTCGAGGCGAGCGACCGGGCAGCGGAGAAATGCGAAACTCGGCTGGTCCGGACGAGTAGCGAGGAGCGCGGAGATGTGAGGCCTGCACAGGAGGCACAGGAGAACGCGGAGAGGACACCAGGTCCGCCGGAAGCGACGGACAGCCCTCAGGAGGTGGCGGAGCCCAAGGGATCCGGCGCTTCGGAGAACGGTGAGGACAATTTATAGTTTTTTTTTTATCCCGGCGAGGACAATTTTCGCGCTCGTAATTATTTGCTGATGGCGTAGACATTTTGGCGCAGGCGGAGTACTTTTTACCTCGGGGAATATTCGTGTATGGGGGGGGGGGGGGGGAATTTTTGGCTTTTGATTTGTAGGTGAAAAATAATGTTTTGCTATAACGTCGGTATTCATGTATGTGTGGAGTCTCGGACGGACGACATTTCGGGCAAACGAGGAAAGAGACGTTCTTCGTCGTTCAACAGAACGGAAGGTGTTTATTTTATCCAAAAAATCAAGCGTTCAGGAGATCACCGGGGTGTCTACCGACCTGAAAAGTCACGAAAAATCTTAAGGGGTAAGGCCACTGTAACGGCCCAAAAAAAAAGGTTTTTTCACTAATTTTTTGCTCCCGAAATTGAAGGTATTTGAAAAAAAACTTTTAATGGTGTTATCGGGCATACATTAAACTTTATTATAAAATTTTTTTACAGTAAAAAAAAAACAAAATGGCGGTTCCACAGCTATCTTCCCGGGACATGTTTTGCTTCCAGGGCTCCGCGGCACGCAGCACCACTGGTGCACTTTTGAATCTAGAACAAAAAAAAAAACCATTAATCTAGAGGGCTATAGCTAGAGAATGTCGATCGGATTTTAAAAAGTATCAATTTTTGTGGATTTGGCGTGCGTTTGAAAAAAAAAATTGATTTTTGACGAAAAAAACGGCAAGTTTTTTGTTAATAAAAAATCAATAAATAAAGTTCTTGAAAATTCCGATCGACATTCTCAAGATAATGTAAATGTTCACATCTGGTTAAAATTTCAAGTAAAAAAAATGAAAATTGTTCGAGTTATGCTGCGTGCCATTTTGAAAAACCATGTTTCGAGAAAAACGCGTTTAAAGTTTTGCGAATAGTTTTTTATTGGAAAAAATTAAAAAAAGAAGTTAACAGGACCTTTTTTTTCTTATTCTAGAGGGTTTAAACTATTTTTTAAGCCAATAAAAAAAAATCGATTTTTCAAAAAATTTACAGTGGCCTTACCCCTTAAGGGAGACTTTGTCCTTGGAGTGCCATATTTCAGGTGTTTACATTTTATTTTTTTTAAAGGCAACGAGTAAAGCTTTTTGAGTGCGGTTTTTTTCTTGCTTTTATTCATGATACACGGAACGTTAAAAAAATTTTTTTTCGAAAAAAAAAAAACCAAAATGGCGGCCGTTGCAGCTCCGCGAAAACAGGTCCTCAAATCGCGGGAGGTAAACGGCTGACATCACTGCGCCCTCTTTGTTGATCTGAAACACAAATTCAAAGCATATTGTCAAACTGTGACCCTTTGGTCATGGAATGACGGATGGGTTTTTCGTTTAGTACGAATTTCGGAAAATGACGGCAATTACAAAAAAAAAATCGAATTTTCGCGTTTTTTTTCCGCATAAAAAGATAAATAATAAATGCAAAAATGTATCTATCGAAAAAACGATCCGTCATACCGTGAAGACGTATTTTCTGAGTATGCTCTCGAAATTTCAGGTCGATATGTCAATTACAGCGGCCAGGAGAATGTCAGCCATTTTTAACGGCGGGGTCAAGTTAATTCGGCGAAAAAAAGGCATGTTTTTAAGATTTTTTTTTGGCATGACGAATAGTGTTCGTTTATTGAAAAATTTACATATAATAAAGTAACATTTGAACAACATTCTCCTAAATTTGCATTGCAAAATATTGAAAATTGAGCGAGTGAAAATTAAAGCCCGGAGGCGCCTCGAAAAAAAGTTGGATTGCGGTGTGCACCGTAACTCGCAACAGAATCATTTGAAACAAAAAAATCAAAATGCATTCGTTAAAGGAGATGTTTCTCGAGGTAATGACGGGAGGATTTTTTTTTCGATTTTTCGTAGCACTTGGGAGCCAAAAACCCGATTTTCGCTAAAAAAAATCGGCTAATTTGTTGTTGAAAAATTAGTAGTTATTAAAAAAAAACAAAAAAGCTCTCGACAATACCTGGTGAATTATGTGAAGAAGTACTGTGCAAAATTTCAAAGCGATTGGTCCAGTAGATTTTGAGTTATCGTGCACACGGACTTCAAATATGACAAGTCTCAGAAAAACGGTTTGAAAAACGCAGAAGAGAACGGCATGGAGCAATAGACGCTCAAATACTCATAACTTCGTCAATTTTACTCCGATCGACTTGAAATTTTAACACAATATTCTTGATATATTATGCATTTATTTAAAAAAATTAAAAAAAATGAAAAAAAAAATTTAAATACTTTACCCCGCCCTTAAAAACGTGTTTTCGAGGAAAACGCGTTTGAAGTTTTGTAATGTGTTTCCACAAATGCGTTTATAATTACCGCTAATCGGCAATGCCTGGTCCATAGAGGCATCCCTCTTCTTCTCGCTGCTCATGTTGAGCCGCTAACATCTCCCGCTGGGCACAAAGGACAAAGTCTCCCTTAAATGTCATGAAATTACACTCGACCCTGAAGTCATGAAATGTCGTGAAATGTCATGAAATATTACCAGTCTACCTGAATTATTATACCGTACTAAATTATCGTTGAGTCTATATTCAATATGAACTTTGTGGTACTCGTCGATAGAGAAACGAGTATCGAATCGATAGAAAATAAAATAGAAGAAAGTAAAAGAAAATGATGCGTTATTTCAACATACGTCAGTTTTTCTTTGTTATTCGTGTAAAGCGACTAGATGATATTACTCAATGTTCCTAAATGTATGTAATATTTTTCTACATGCTCCCAATATATATTTACAGCAATCTTGAAATTATGTTCGTCTCGCATTTTTTTACTACATATGGAATTGTACAGTTAGGTGACTTTTCGTTTATTCCGTATACTTTTTATTGGCATACAACACACATCTGTTTGAAAGAGCAAAATGAGAATATAAAAATTTCGAAAATCGGTCGCACTGTAGAATTATTAGGTACACTTCTATGCGAGAAAGTCATACTAAGAGTCATGAAAAAATCCCCTCCTTGCGTTAAAAATCCTTAAATGTCATGCAGTTTCAGTTCTGGTCAAAATTAGACTCCCTGAACACTGGGAATTTGTCAATCAGCTATCTCTCTCGCATTTGTGGCCGCTTGGTCGGTGTGACACATGGCCTTAATACATAAAGCTACAAAAAAGTAGCTTGAGAAAAACTAAGGATCAGAGAATTTATGAAAATATGCATTTTCTTGAACAACATTTTTCTCATTTACAAAACGATTTTTCCCACCCGGAGAACATGTCTCGCTCGTAGCAAAGATTTTTGTTTTCGTCATCAAAGTGCATTTTCCGCGTGTGGAATTTTTCCTACAAGCTCGCAAGAAAGTTGTTCGTACTTGGAAAAAATCTATCGTATTTTGAAAACATCTAATGTAATTGGAAAACGTTTAGTGTACTTTGAAACCGTCTCTCGAACTGGAAAAACTTCTCGCGTACTTAGAAAACAATTATTGTATTTAGAGAAGCATCTTGCGTGCGTAGAAAATATTTTTCGTACTGGAAAAGCAACTTGCGTACTTAGAAAGCATTTTTCGCATTTGGAAAAACATCTCGTGTAATCGGAAACATCTGGTGCACTTAGAAAACATTTTTCGTACTTGGAAAAAATCTTGCATATCCAGGAAACATTTTTCGTACTTGGAAAACAATTTTTGTACTTACAAAAACAATTTTCGTGCATAGAAAACATTTTTCGTACTTGGAAAAATAACTTGTGTACTTAGAAACCATTTTCCGCACCCGGAGAAACATCTCGCGTACTTTGAGAACATTTTTCGTACTTGGAAAAAAATCTTGCGTACTTAGAAAACATTTTTCATACTCGGAAACACATCCCGCGTACTTAGAAAACAATTTGCGCACTTAGAGAAACATCTGGCGTACTAACAATACATTTATCGTGCTTGGAAAAACATCTTGCGTACTTAGAAAACATTTTTCGTACTTGGAAAAACATCTCGCGTACTTAGAAAACATTTTTCGTACTTGGAAAAACATCTTGCATTCTTGGAAAACATTTTTCGCAATCGGAAGAACATCTCGTGTACTTCGAAAACATTTTTCATACTCGGAAAAATATCCCGCGTACTTAGAAAATATTGTTCGTACTTACAGAAACATCTGGCGTACTTAGATACCAATATTCGTACTTGGAAAAAATCTTGCGTATCCAGGGAACATTTTTCGTACTTGGGATAACATCTTGCATACTTGGAAAACAATTTTTGTACTTACAGTAACAATTTTCGTGCATAGAAAACATTTTTCGTACTTGGAAAAATAACTTGTGTACTTAGGAACCATTTTCCGAACTCGGAAAAACATCTCGCGTACTTTGAGAACAGTTTTCGTACTTGGAAAAAAATCTTGCGTACTTAGAAAACATTTTTCATACTCAGAAACACATCCCGCGTACTTAGAAAACAATTTGCGCACTTAGAGAAACATCTGGCGTACTAACAATACATTTTTCGTGCTTGGAAAAACATCTTGCGTACTTAGAAAACATTTTTCGTACTTGGAAAAACATCTCGCGTACTTAGAAAACGTTTTTCGACTTGGAAAAACATCTTGCATTCTTGGAAAACATTTTTCGCAATCGGAAGAACATCTCGTGTACTTCGAAAACATTTTTCATACTCGGAAAAATATCCCGCGTACTTAGAAAATATTGTTCGTACTTACAGAAACATCTGGCGTACTTGGATACCAATTTTCGTACTTGGAAAAAATCTTGCGTATCCAGGGAACATTTTTCGTACTTGGGATAACACCTTGCATACTTGGAAAACAATTTTTGTACTTACAGTAACAATTTTCGTGCATAGAAAACATTTTTCGTACTTGGAAAAATAACTTGTGTACTTAGGAACCATTTTCCGAACTCGGAAAAACATCTCGCGTACTTTGAGAACAGTTTTCGTACTTGGAAAAAAATCTTGCGTACTTAGAAAACATTTTTCATACTCGGAAACACATCCCGCGTACTTAGAAAACAATTTGCGCACTTAGAGAAACATCTGGCGTACTAACAATACATTTTTCGTGCTTGGAAAAACATCTTGCGTACTTAGAAAACATTTTTCGTACTTGGAAAAACATCTCGCGTACTTAGAAAACGTTTTTCGACTTGGAAAAACATCTTGCATTCTTGGAAAACATTTTTCGCAATCGGAAGAACATCTCGTGTACTTCGAAAACATTTTTCATACTCGGAAAAATATCCCGCGTACTTAGAAAATATTGTTCGTACTTACAGAAACATCTGGCGTACTTGGATACCAATTTTCGTACTTGGAAAAAATCTTGCGTATCCAGGGAACATTTTTCGTACTTGGGATAACATGTTGCATACTTGGAAAACAATTTTTGTACTTACAGTAACAATTTTCGTGCATAGAAAACATTTTTCGTACTTGGAAAAATAACTTGTGTACTTAGGAACCATTTTCCGCACTCGGAAAAACATCTCGCGTACTTTGAGAACATTTTTCGTACTTGGAAAAAAATCTTGCGTACTTAGAAAACATTTTTCATACTCGGAAACACATCCCGCGTACTTAGAAAACAATTTGCGCACTTAGAGAAACATCTGGCGTACTAACAATACATTTATCGTGCTTGGAAAAACATCTTGCGTACTTAGAAAACATTTTTCGTACTTGGAAAAACATCTTGCGTACTTAGAAAACGTTTTTCGACTTGGAAAAACATCTGGAATTCTTGGAAAACATTTTTCGCAATCGGAAGAACATCTCGTGTACTTCGAAAACATTTTTCATACTCGGAAAAATATCCCGCGTACTTAGAAAATATTGTTCGTACTTACAGAAACATCTGGCGTACTTAGATACCAATGTTCGTACTTGGAAAAAATCTTGCGTATCCAGGGAACATTTTTCGTACTTGGGATAACATCTTGCATACTTGGAAAACAATTTTTGTACTTACAGTAACAATTTTCGTGCATAGAAAACATTTTTCGTACTTGGAAAAATAACTTGTGTACTTAGGAACCATTTTCCGCACTCGGAAAAACATCTCGCGTACTTTGAGAACATTTTTCGTACTTGGAAAAAAATCTTGCGTACTTAGAAAACATTTTTCATACTCGGAAACACATCCAGCGTACTTAGAAAACAATTTGCGCACTTAGAGAAACATCTGGCGTACTGACAATACATTTTTCGTGCTTGGAAAAATATCTTGCGTACTTAGAAAACCTTTTTCATACTCGAAAAAACACCCTGCGTACTTAGAAAACAGTTTGCGTACTTAGAGAAACATTTGGCGTACTACCAATGCATTTATCGTACTTGGAAAAACATATTGCGTACTTAGAAAACATTTTTCTTACTTGGAAAGAAATCTTGCGTACCTGGTAAACATTTTTTGTATTTGGAAAAACAGTTGTTTTTTTTTTCTTCAAAATATTCTCATCGAAATTGGAAAAAAGTTGGTCAATCCCGTTTTCGCTGAAAGTGAAATGAATTGTGTGTGTTCGATCGTAGTGCCGATGGCGAAGCAACCATCGCAGACGAGGACGAGCTTTATGCGTCCGAGTCCGCGATTGGACGGTGGCGGTAGCAGAATCCGTCGCAATAGCGTGCACGGAAGCGGCGCGAGCGCCAGCGAGTCCGAGGACGATTGCCATCGACGAGGGGGGCCACCCAGCGGCAGCAACGCGCTCGCGAATCGCGTAAGAAACGACTCCGTCGGTTCGACTCACAGTCCCAATAAAGCCGAAACGCCCACGAGTCATCAACGTGCCGTCGAAAATCCCCCAAACGTAACGACAGCGGGGGGAACGACTCCCGCGAAAAATGTCGACTCGGCAAAACCGCGACAGAAGCGAAAAATCAACGTGTCAGAATCGGCGAGAAAATTGGCCGAGGCGAGACGCGAATTTCTCCTCAAGTACGAGCACAAACAACCCGACAGAACGAAACTCACTATGTACGATCTCATTTATTACAATCCAGTCACGAATCCGATTAAAAAAACGGACAGCCCGGGCTCGAACGCGCCGAGAAGTAACGCACCACCGTGAGTATTTCCCATGAAGTTTTTCTTTTGTGAGACTCAAATTAATTTTCTCGTGTAAGCGAACCATTGCGTGACATTTTTCGAACATTTCTGTTTTTTTCTGTTTCGTAGTTTATGAATTTAAAAAAATTCAATATTCTTATTTGTTTAAAAAAATATTTTCGATTGGGAAATGGTTGTTTTAACTATTATTTACAAATTTAAAAAATAATGAAGCATTTTATTATTTTCGAGAGTTGAATTTATTTAATTTTGTAGAAATATAAAATTTATTTATTTTCTGGATTCTCTAATTTGAATAAACAACATTCTTTATAATAAGTTCATTTATTTTCAAGTACCAAAAATCGTTGCCTAATAAATTAAATGAATAGTTTTTCAATAAATTAAATAAACGGTTGTCTAATAAGCAAATTGAATATCCTAACAATAAATTAAATACTTGTCTAATGAATAAATTAAAAAGTTGGCGACTGAATAAATAAAAAAGTGGCCAAATTAATTAAGGGGTATTCTCACTTTGGATGCTAAAAAAAAGGCTATTATCGTGAATTTTTTTGTTAGGTTTATATTATAGATATTGGCATAAAAAGTTGTTACATTTAATAAATACACTTTCGAAATACATAAAAAATAATTTTTTCATGTATTTATGAAACCCAAATGAACTTTAAACGCGTTTTTCTCGATATGTTTTTCGACGGCTGATAAAATCTTCGAGACTACTGGACCGATCCTTATCTGATGTGTCTGATATGTGACTAAATGATCGGCTTGGTACGCCGCAGTGAAAAAAAAAAAGAAACACACTTTATTGATATATTTTAGTTATATAGATATACAGGGTGTCCCATTTTAATCTTACACCTGAATTTTCTCGAAAAATATTGCTCGGACGAACTATTGCGTGGAACAAAACTTCTAGGGATTGAAGGGGGACGTTTGAAAAAAATTTATTTGAGGAGCCAAAATTCAAAATGGCGGCGTTACAAAGGCTGACATGTTTTTTTCAAACGGAAACATAACTTTTTTTTATTGCCAAAAAATGTGTCAGCTGAAAACTAAAAACTTTTGTTGAAAAAATTTTTTGATGAAGTTCATAGTTTTCAAGTGAGAACATCATTTTCAATTATTTCAGATGTATCCAGGATTTGTGTGTGTGTGTGTGTGTGTTTTTCTACCCATCGTGATCAAAGTTCGTCAAGGATTTAAAGAAACACGTTTTTGGGCCTGAAAATGGCACAAACGCTATTAAAATGGAAAAAAAACTATTTTTCATCGATTTTCCTCCAAAATTTTCTCATGAAATATCGTCCAAATTTGAAAACAAAAAAAAACCAAAATTTTCAACAAAAAAATTTGATTCTTTTTTTGTTCAAGTGGTCATACATTCGAAAATACAACATTGAGCGGCTTGCCGTGAGACATTTAGTCGAATTGTCCCTACCACCGGCATTTGCGTTAGCCAAAGCGTAGGAGGTTGCATGGCTGAGTCTGTTGCAGACCATTCGCGTTACCCAGAATACACCACGTGGAGGTTGTCTGTCTAGCATTCCTGGCCCTGAGAAGGACCGTTTTGTGTGTGTGTGTGTGTGTGTGTTCTCACTTGAAAACTATGAACTTTATCAAAATGATGTTCTCACTTGAAAACTATGAACTCTATCAAAAAATTTTTTCAACAAAAGTTTTTAGTTTTCAGCTGACAAATTTTTTGGCAATAAAAAAAAGTTATGTTTCCGTTTGAAGAAAACATGTCAGCCTTTGTAACGCCGCCATTTTGAATTTTGGCTCCTGAAATAAATTTTTTTCAAACGTCCCCCTTCAATCCCTAGAAGTTTTGTTCCGCACAATAGTTCGTCCGAGCAATATTTTTCGAGAAAATTCAGGTGTAAGATTAAAATGGGCCACCCTGTATAACTAAAATATATCAATAAAGTCTGTTTCTGTTTTTTTCACAGTGGCGTACCAAACCGATCATTTTGAAAAAAATTATATAATCTAATAAGGTGCCCAAAGATTAGATGAAAAAAATTTCGCTATTGTACCCCAAGTGGATTATAGTTTAAAAAAAATAAAACAAGGAACATTATTTTTTTTAACCTTAATCTTTCGCAAGATGTTCTATAATTTTATTTCGTAACACGTTTGATCGTAACAAGTACAAAAAAAAATCGGATCGATCCACCGAAGCGTTTCCGGAATTTTTATTTTTTTTTATTAAAAAAAAAATTCATTTTTCCAAAACCATTGCGTTGACGGTGATGAAATTTTCAGAATTTTTTTTTTTTTATACCTCAGAATATACTCCTAATTTCGCTGGAGAAAATGCGGGGGCAACTTCTCCCTACTTACCCGGCTATGGCCTTAGTCAACTTACTCTACGGTCGACGGAATTTTCATAGCAGCAACTTTTATATCAATATCTATAATATAAACTTATAACAAAAAAAGTTCGTGAAAATAGTATTTTTTCAGCGTCTAAAGTGAGAAGACCGTGTTCAATCAATAAAAAGTTGCCTGACGAATAAATCCGCACGGACTGTTCGATATTATTTATATTCGGAGGCCCCCGAGACTCGAGGACGACGACGAGGACGACGACGAGTGTGACGCGAGCGAGGCAAAGCCAGTGCCTCAAGTGAAGGTCGGGCCGGACGGGCATTTGGTGCTCGACGAGCGTAGTCTCGTCATCGAGCACACCGGGGCGCAGAAGAGTCGCGAGGCTCTCGCGCGGACCGAGGCTCTCGTCGACGACGACTCAAACGGCAATGGTTTCTACAAGAGGCGTCAGAAGACCCGCGACTGGCCCAAATGGGAGACCCTCAAATTCTACAAGGCCCTCAACACCGTAGGCACGGATTTTCTCCTCATGCAGAGCCTCTTTCCCGAGCGCACGAGAAACGAAATCAAGATGAAGTTCAAAAAGGAGGAGAAGCTCAATCAGCGCTTCGTCGAGAAGGCCCTCGTTTATCATCAGGAATTCAATATCGAGTCGCTTCAGCAGGATCTCGGTAAGATCGCCCTTTTTTCCCGTCCATTCGAAGCTAATCTCTTCTCGTTCTCAATTTTTCCATTCCTTACATCGACAATGTGTCGAATTTTTCGGGCGCAGCTTCGTTCGAGGAGACCGAGGCGAGAGAAAGCGAATCGGCGCAATGCGAGAAACCCACTGGGCGACGCAGCAACGTACCCAAACGAACCAACGACAAATCTCGACGTAAGGCATTTTTTTACACTATTGACGGGAGGGTAGGGGTTTCACCGTGAAAAAAAAAACACGTTTTCGCGATTTTTTTTTATCTATATGGATAGAGTAAATTTATTGAAACGACCGGGTGGTAAATCCAAGTTTGCCGAAAAATCGGGGTGGAAGGTTCTTTTTTAGGGGATGAAAGGAGACGGGGGTGGATTAATGCCAAACTACAACCCCTACGAGGTCGGCGCCGCGAGACAAAATGTTCAGAAAAATCCGGGCTTTAGTTTTGTCCGCAGCGCGGAAGTCGTGGAAGTTCATTTTGAGGGTGAAAAAGTGGGGTGAAATTTTGAAAAATCGTTTTTAATTCAATAACTCTTTAGAAAAAACATCGTACGTTTTTTGTTCAAATGGGAACATTGTAGCCCTTGAAAAGACGCGTCGATCGAGTATTCGATGATCACTCTTCGATAATATCTTCACCCCCAAAAAATGGTTAAAACACAAAAAAAAATAATAGTTTATCGAATAACTCAAAAACAATCGGTTTTTCGAGTATGGTTCAACTGTACGAAATGTAGAGAATAATTTTCTCCATATTCTCGTTGCTATGGACCACCCTTGAATTTTGATTTTCCAACCCCTCTCGGGGGTTGAACATTCAAAATGAAATTCTGGGAAAACTATCGACGGCGCGAATTCGCCGCCGTGGAAGAATTTGTAGCTTGAATCCTCAGCTACATTTTTGTCCGCAGCGCCAAACTCGTATCTCTTTAGTTTCGGTCAATAGTTTTCCCAGAATTTCATTTTGAATTTTCAACCCCTGAGAGGGGTTCGAAAAAGCAAAATTCAAAAGTTGTGCATAGGAACGAAAATATAGAGAAAATTATTCTCTACATTTCGTACATTTGATCCATCCCCGAAAAATCGATTGTTTTTGAGTTATTCGATAAACAATATTTTTGTTAATTCTTCAACAATTCCTTTGGGGGTGAAGATATTATTGGAGAGGGTTGCTCGAATACTCGATCGATGCGTCTTTTCAAGGGCGACAATGTTTCCATTTGAGCAAAAATTGTATGAATTTGTCCTAAAGAGTTATCGAATGAAAACTGATTTTTCAAAATTCCACCCTACTTTTTCACCCCCAAAATGAACTTCCACGACTTCGGCGCTATGGACAAAAAAAAACCGGATTTTTCTGAACATTTTGTCTCCCGGCGCCGACCTCGCGGGGCTTGTAGTTTGGCATTAATCCACCCCCATCCCCTAAAAAAAACCCTAGCCCCCGATTTTTAGGCAAACTTGGTTTCAGCACCCGTGGCACCTACAGACGTACAAGTATTAGGTGTACAAATAAGTTTTAGGACAGTTTTCAAAAAATTCAAGATTTATTAAAAAAAGAAGTAAAACACAGTTATTCATCGAAGTAATCTCCATCGCACTGAATGACCTTCAGCCATCTCTCAGGTAACTCGCGGATGCCTTTCGCAAAGAAACTTTCGTCTTGCGAGGTGAGAAATTTAGCGACCCATTTTTCCACTTGTTCAAATGTTTTGAATCGCACGTCAGACAAATCGTTCTGCATTTTCCGGAATAAATGATAATCGGATGGGGCTAAGTCTGGTGAATACGCCGGGTGTGGTACAGCTTCCCATCCAAGCGCTAGTAACGTATCCTTGACCGGTTTACCCACATGAGGCCGCGCGTTGTCATGGAGCAGTTTTACTGGACGTTTTCCTTTACCAGAAAATGGACGTTTCTTCTCAATTTCTTGATTCACTTGCATCAATTGATGACAATAGCGATCGGTAGTAACTGTTTGACCAGGTTTGAGAAGTTCATAATACAGTACGCTTTTCATATCCCACCATATGCACAGCATGACTTTGTTACAATGAACATTGCGCTTTGGCGTGGATGTTGTCGGCTCGCCGGGGTCAACCCAATGATATTTGCGTTTCGGATTATCAAAATAAATCCACTTTTCATCGCCGGTCACAATTTTCCACAAGAAAGACTTTCTATGTTGCTTGTTGTAAAGACTCACACAAATGTTAAGACGGCTGTTTTTATTTTCTTGAGTCAGAAAGTGTGGTACCCACTTTGTTCCTTTTCGAATCTTACCCATTGCTTTTAAACGATAAGAAACAGTTTGTTGAGTTACTCCAAGCTGTTCCGAAAGTTGTTTCTCCGTCTGACAAGAGTTTTCATCCAGCAACGCTTGCAGTTCCTGATCGTCCACCTTTACAGGAGGCCCCGTGCGTTCACGGTCACTAACGTCGAAATCACCTTCTTTGAATCGCTTATACCAATACTCACATGTACTTTTAGATACAATGTTGTCTCCAAGAACAGAACATATCGATTCACACGCTTTCCTAACACTTTTTCCTTGATGGAATTCATAGCGAATGCAGTGTCTAATAAATAGCTTATCGGGTCTGCACGTTTAATTTACAGAATTTATAGGTTATGTTTATGACTCCTTTACGTTTCGATACTACATATCAAGCGCCATCTATGATAAGTGAGCGGGACCTTCGAATTAATTTAGAATAGCTGTTATGATACAAAATCGAAGTGTCCTAAAACTTATTTGTACACCTAATACAAAAGTGCGAACCCTCAGCCTCCCCTTAACGAGCGTGTTAACTGTCTTGCTCTTTTCTTATTAAGGGCGGGGTAAAGTTAATTCGGCGAAAAAAAGGCATGTTTTTAAGATTTTTTTTTGGCGTAACGAATAGTGTTCGTTTATTGAAAAATTTACATATAATAAAGTAACATTTGAACAACATTCTCCTAAATTTGCATTGCAAAATATTCAAAATTGAGCGAGTGAAAATTAAACCCCGGAGGTGCCTCGAAAAAAAGTTGGTTTGCGGTGTGCACCATAACTCGCAACGGAATCATCTGAAACAAAAAAATCAAAATGCATTTGTTAAAGGAGATGTTTCTCGAGGTAATGACGGGAGGATTTTTTTTTTCCGATTTTTCGATTTTTCGTAGCACTTGGGAGCCAAAAACCCGATTTTCGCTAAAAAAATCGGCTAATTTGTTGTTGAAAAATTAGTAATTATTTTAAAAAACCAAAAAAGCTCTCGACAATACCTGGTGAATTATGTGAAGAAGTACTGTGCAAAATTTCAAAGCGATTGGTCCAGTAGATTTTGAGTTATCGTGCACACGGACTTCAAATATGACAAGTCTCAGAAAAACGGTTTGAAAAACGCAGAAGAGAAGAGAACGGCATGGAGCAATAGACGCTCAAATACTCATAACTTCGTCAATTTTACGCTGATCGATTTGAAATTTTAACACAATATTCTTGATATATTATGCATTCATTTAAAAAATGAAAAAAAAAAAATGATAAAAAAATAATTTTAATACCTTACCCCGCCCTCAAGGATTGACGGCCGCGAGCATCGACGAAGCGATGCAAGAGCAGATTGAGAGAGAGAACGTGGAGAAAGGATCGAGCGAGGCGGGAGAATCGCCAATGACACTGGCGACGTCGCAGGTCGAGAAGAAGCGGCCAGTAAAGCGACGCCCGGCGTCCTCGTCGTCGTCCTCGTCGTCGTCGTCGCCGACGAGCGAGATCGGCACGGAGGTGACAAACGAGTACGAGAGCGATCCGGAGGTTTACTTCGTGAAGCCAACGCGTTCCGGGCGTTACCCGAAGATACGAAAACTCCAGGCGCCCGCGATAAACACCCTGGACAATCTCTTCTCGGACCCCGACCAGGCGGAAAGCGAAGACTCGGCCGCGGAGTACACCGATGACGAGGACGAGGACGACGTGGATAACGAGGGGTGCGAGGAAGCGAGAACAAGGCGGCCGCTATGGCACGTAGCAAGTTCCGTCTCCGACATCGGCAAAGTCGTACCGGGATCCCTCGTTATCGTGTCGCGCGAATCGCCCGACCAACCCGGCGAAACGGTACTCCAGGTATACATGGTGAGCTCGGACCTCGAGGACCCAACCGGAAATTCCAACGGACCTAGCATGACGCCCATTAAACTCACACCGGAGCTACTCGACACTGTCACCGCGGGCATCAGCAACGTCGATCCTATCAAAACCGACGATAATTGATCATTACCCCCTTGCCCCTACCTCTTCAACCGCTGAAAACCGACACACGTGTAGCTTGTTAGTTCGTATTATTTATAGAAACGTTGTTTTTTTTTTTAAATAAACTTTTTACCAATCGATATAATTTGCATTCTTCGTCAACTGGACTTTTTTTTCAACCTCCAATTTTTTTTTTACAATCTGCCCGTTTGAAATATTAGTCAAAAGGAACGTCTGTAATTTTTTTTTTTTTTAATCTTCAGGCGTCCGTGCAGGATTTTCAATTTTTCATTACGAACACTATCCGAAAAAAATTAAACAAAAAAAACAAGAATAAAAACTTAATTTTTTGCCGCTTTATCGAAAAAAATCATAATTTTTCTGCATTGAGAAAATTGAAATTTGGCGAAAAATGAGAATAACATTTTTTTTAAGGTGTTACCCCCACTTGTAGCGCAAAAAAGGCCTTTTTCGTGAATTTTTTTAAAGAAAACTACAAAACTTTTTTAACCGATCAATATACCATCTTACAAGGGGACAGTACGGCAGTCGGATTTTTGTAATTTTTCGTACTCATGGTACGCGAAGTTCAGAGCTCGAATATTAATATCCCAAAGCAGTTCGACGCCATATTCAGAAATTTTCGAGAAAATTGACTTTGAAGTTTTCGAGGGCACTCTTATCCCACAAAGATGCAACGATATTCGAACCGGGCTCGTGGCGTACCCGGTAGCGCTCGAGTCTAGTAATCGCGGGGTCGCTGGTTCGAGTCTCACTTCGAAATTTTTTTTTTTTCCATTTTTTTTTAAATGAAAAAACGCAAGTCATATTTTTTATTATCTCTTGATTATAAACATACATTTTCAAGAATCAATATTTATAACCAACAACATTTTTAGGATAAAAATGAAAAACGTCGGGTAAGGAATTGAATACTTTATTATTCGGTCTGTATTCGTTTGTTTTATACATCGGGTGTAATGTTACACGAGCCAGAGTGATAAACATCGTAAAAACAAGGTAAACAGTAATTTTCACGGCATCTCGCACACCCTACAAACGCTGCATTGTTACATTCGCAATTTTTCATATTAATCTACAAGGGAGTTTATGTAAATATTATTACTGGATATTTTTACGTCGCCTATTCGCAATTTCAAGCAAGAGATAATAAAAAATAAGACTTGCATTTATCATTGACAATTATAATTACATATATGTGAATTAGCATAGATTTTATGATTTTTATCCCGGGATTATTTATTAATTTTTTTATAAATAACCACCTATTGTTATATATAAATAATATATGATCATATATGAGAAAATATATAATTATGTATAACTGTAATGAATTTTGTACATAAATAACTATATATGGATTTTGTCCATATATAAACATATATAGATATATTATATTAATTATATATAATAACATGTGATTATATACAACAAAAATTTATCGGGATATTTAAATGACGGAGGTATGCGAATTAAAAAAAAATGAAAAAAAAAAAAAAAAAAAAAATTCGAAGTGAGACTCGAACCAGCGACCCCGCGATCACTAGACTCGAGCGCTACCGGGTACGCCACGAGCCCAGTTCGAATATCGTTGCATCTTTGTGGGGTAAGAGTGCGCTCGAAAACTTCAAAGTCAATTTTCTCGAAAATTTCTGAATATGGCGTCGAACTGCTTCGGGATATTAATATTCGAGCTCTGAACTTCACGTACCATGAGTACGAAAAATTACAAAAATCCGACTGCCGTACTGTCCCCGTTAAAGAGCACATCTTGAAGAACTTTCAGTAATTTTTGTTATTGAAAAATATTACATTGTTTAGTGGCAAATGGCCGTCAATGAAATAATGTTTTTATATACACGGTTCGCGGTGACCAACATTGCGGCGAAGTGGATCTGAAAAAAAAAAATGCGGATGGATTTAGTCAAATATAAGTATAAACTAGTCTTTAATCGAGGGATTTTAAAAAATATTCATTTTTCACAAAATGGCGGACAGTCAAAGTTAATGGTTCGATTTTAACGAAAAAAACGGCCGTTTTTTGGCTATAAAACGGCCATTTTTTTTCGAAAAAAAAATATCGAACGATTAAAGACTGCATTTTTATGTATTAAATAAGCCTGCAAAATTTCAAGAAGATCGGTTCATCAGTGTTCGAGTAATCTTGGTGACCGACTTCAGAAATGCCATTTTGAGAAAAACGCGTTTAAAGCTTCAATTAGCCGGTCGTTTACACAACGGATTCTTCTCTTTCAACGCTCACATCTCCGTCAATTTTGTTCCGATCGACTTGAAATTTTCAGGACATATTCTCAGATACTTATACTTCAAAAAAATGCAATAAAAAAAATCGATTTTTCGAAAATCGCAAGTGGGGGTAACCCCTTAAACCTAATGCACTTTCGATTTCGGTACAAATTTTACAAGATGTCTGTCATTGGGTAAAGAGTCCGCGAAAAAAAAATTCAGAATGGTACCTGAAAAGATTAGGGTGAAAAAAATTAAAAGCCTGCGAAATCTCATAACCGCATATATGCGGTTTTTATTTATAAGCAGAAGCATTGTGCCTTTTCCAAGCCTCTATTTCCACCCCTCTGCACCGCGCTTCCGTTCTCCAACTACAATTGCCCAAATAAAGTACGAAATAATGAATGAAGTGTCGAGGAAATGTGAAAATATAGGAATGTTGAAAATTTAGAGGATCTAAAGATCTTTCGCGTACACAATGGATAACATTGTTTGACATTTATTTATTTTTTAATACCTTATTTGGGCGACCGGATAGCGTTCGAAACACATCTTTCAGAATTCAAAATTGAAAGTTCAAACCCACTGTCCCCAATGTGTATCGAACCCGCGCCCGCGCTTGCTCGGACGCCGAATCTACGATGTCATTTTTTACTCACCGTTGGACTTTGCTCTTAACTACCTCGGGCAATATTTGTCGTACGTAAAAAAAAGCGTTTTGCCCGAAATGGTACACCCTATATGCTCGCGAACGTAAAACTAGTAGTTAAGATACACCCTGTAAAACTTTGGCAAACGCAGAAACACCGAAACGTCGAAGAACCTAATAACCTTCCGTTTATTCAAATGGCGCACTCGAATACAATGAAACTTTTATCGTACAGTTGGCAAATATCACACAGACGATTCGTGAAAGCAGCAAGCGATAGCGTGCTTGGAGTGGCTTACGCCGCTTTGTGAGGTGGATCGCGACCTATGGACCACATCTGCTTGACCGTCTTTCCCAAGCCGTCCCCGTTGTAAATGAGCATGAGCAAGCCGAGCAAGGTAACAGCCGACAGGAGATACAGCGAGGCGAAGGCAACCTTGGGCAATACGTTGCCGACGACACTTGGACGCGCGTAATCCACTATCACCGCCTCGAGGCCCCTGAAAAAGAGAACAGCGCGAGCCGAGGGTTTTAATTATTTGAGAATGGATTTTCTGTTTGTGAAAGTTTATCTTCCGGGTTCCTCGCTTCCGGAACTTTGGATTTAGGAGTCCCTTACTTCCGGAAGTTTGGCTTTCGGATTATTTGCTTCTGGAAGCTGGGCTTTCGGATTATTTGCTTCCGGATGTTTGGCTTTCGAATTATTTGGTCCCGGAAGTTTGGCTTTCGGATTGTTTGCTTCCGGAAGTTTGGCTTTCGGATTATTTGCTTCCGGAAGTTTGGCTTTCGGATTGTTTGCTTCCGGAAGTTTGGCTTTCGGAAGTTTGGCTTTCGGATTATTTGCTTCCGGAAATTTGGCTTTCGGATTTTCTGCTTGCGGAAGTTTATCCTCCGGGTTCCTCACTTCCGGAAGTTTGGCTTTCGGATTATTTGCTTCCGGAAGTTTGGCTTTCGGATTATTTGCTTCCGGAAGTTTGGCCGTCGGATTATTTGCTGCCGGAAGTTTGGCTTTCGGATTACTTGCTTCCGGAAGTTTGGCTTTCGGATTATTTGCTTCCGGAAGTTTGGCCGTCGGATTATTTGCTGCCGGAAGTTTGGCCTTCGGATTATTTGCTTCCGGAAGTTTGGCTTTCGGATTATTTGCTTCCGGAAGTTTGGCTTTCGGATTATTTGCTTCCGGAAGTTTGGCTTTCGGATTATTTGCTTCCGGAAGTTTGACTTTCGGATTATTTGCTTCCGGAAGTTTGGCTTTCGGATTATTTGCTTCCGGAAGTTTGGCTTTCGAATTATTTGCTTCCGGATGTTTGGCTTTCGGATTTTGTGTTTGCGGAAGTTTATCCTCCGGATTCCTCACTTCCGGAAGTTTGGCTTTCGGATTATTTGCTTCCGGAAGTTTGGCTTTCGGATTTTCTGCTTGCGGAAGTTTATCCTCCGGGTTCCTCACTTCCGGAAGTTTGGTGTTCGGATTATTTGCTTCCGGAAGTTTGGCTCTCGGATTATTTGCTTCCGGAAGTTTGGCTTTCGGATTTTCTGCTTGCGGAAGTTTATTCTCCGGGTTCCTCACTTCCGGAAGTTTGGCTTTCGGATTATTTGCTTCCGGAAGTTTGGCTTTCCGATTATTTGCTTCCGGAAGTTTGGCTTTCGGATTTTCTGCTTGCGGAAGTTTATTCTCCGGGTTCCTCACTTCCGGAAGTTTGGCTTTCGGATTATTTGCTTCCGGAAGTTTGGCTTTCGGATTATTTGCTTCCGGAAGTTTGGCTTTCGGATTAGTTGCTTCCGAAAATTTGGCTTCCGGATGTTTGGCTTTCGGATTTTCTGCTTGCGGAAGTTTATCCTCCGGGTTCCTCACTTCCGGAAGTTTGGCTTTCGGATTATTTGCTTCCGGAAATTTGGCTTTCGGATTATTTGCTTCCGGAAGTTTGGCTTTCGGATTTTCTGCTTGCGGAAGTTTATCCTCCGGGTTCCTCACTTCCGGAAGTTTGGCTTTCGGATTATTCGCTTTCGGAAGTTTGGCTTTCGGATTATTCGCTTCCGGAAGTTGCTTCTTCGCACTTTTCTCTTGCGAATCTGTCATTTCCGGATGTTCAACATCCGGATCCTTTATTACCCTAAGTATCTCTTTCACATCGTCTACTTCCGGAAGTTTCTCTTCCGGATCCTCCGTTTCCGTAAGTATCTCTCTTGACATCGACTACTTCCGATCGTACCATTTGCGGGTCCTCCAAAAACTTCACCCGTCGAATCCTTCAGTTCCGAAAGTGCGTCCTCCACTTCCGGAACGTTCTCTTTTCAATCCTCCACATCCGGAAGTTTTCCTTCCGCATCCGCCACACCCGGAAGTGTCTCTTCCGGATCCTTCTCGCTTCCATAAAATCGAATTTTGCATCCGAGAACGAAAAACAACAAGCAAAGAGTCTCACCAGTGAGCGTGCATGACGACGAGGGTGGAGAAGAGCAGGTCGGTCACTGGATTCTCCAGGAGTATGCAAGCCGGCATCAAAGCGATGAAGCTCGCCGCGACTATGCGCTCGATCTGCCACAAACGCACGTGATCACCGCTCGTGCTGACTGCACGTCGCGGCAACAACATCGTCGAAGACGGCAACACCGTGAGTGCCTACATTATGCCCAAATACAAATCCAATCATAAATATATACGCGTACACTCATACTTATCCGAAATGTCCCTATACGTGTAGTTACTCGGCTCGGCTCCAGACCACATTTTGCAATACCTCATTACGTAATTAAATACAAACGAGCACGGCGAACCTTGCACGAGTACCGAGACAGCGTTCCAGCTGATGCTACCGACGAGGATCGTCCGCAGGTCGAAAGCGGCGACACGCTAGAGGTTTTTCTCAGGAACCCGTGACAGTTCTCCGATGACAAGATTCCTCTCGTCGCTAAGCCTAAAAATGCAATTCTGCCATGGGCCACACGGAAAAAAGCGCCGTTTCTTCGAGTCTTATTGTAAGGGCATAATTTGTAATAATAATAATTACTATTATAAACACATAATTATACATGATCGTTTATTTACACAAAAATAAGTAATTTACGCGTAATAACAATAATTTATACGTAGTTGCGTTATTAATAATAATAATTCACGTGTAATTATTTATTTATGGACAAATGAGTTATTTACGCGTAACAGTAATAGTTTACATAGTCGCATTATCAATAACAATTATTTTCGCATTATTTATTTACGCGTGACAATAATACACGCGTAATTGCATTATTAATAATAATTTATGCATATTTACATTGCTAATAATGATAATTTACACATGGTTACATTAAAATTACTATTAATAATAATAATAATAATAATAATAATAATTAGAGAATCCTACTTGACGTATGTCTGTAGGATTATCTCACGAGACTTGTTTAAAGTACGAATAACAATAATAATTTGCGGACAGTTAGCCGACGAAGGAAAAAACGAGGCCCGGTAAAAATATTTGCGAACTTGCATGCATTACCGCAGTCGCTCATTGCGATAGTAAACATTAGATAACATTTTCGTTAGTCCGGGCATTTAACTTACGTGAAAGAGCCGTTGCACCTTTTAAGGCTCGGCACAAAGTTAAATGAGCCATTGTCTCCGAAATATTGGTGAGTCGAGCGAATTTCCCGAGACGACGTAAACGAGAGACGCTGGCGGTTTGATGGCAAAAAAAAAGTAAGGTATGAGAAAATAAGTATTTACGAGATTGTCCGCCAAGGGCTTTTTTGTGTAGACCTTCGGGAGGTTATGCGAGGACGGAGCAGACGACGCGCCGAGCGCATGCGCGCGAGGCCGGGCGCGCCGACCAATCGCGTGACCAATCTCGCCGACCGATAATGCAGGGAGAATTTATCCAAGTATCGGAATGAAACGCCAGATGGCGCCCGGCGTTGCCATGGAGACGCGGTCACGTGGCTCGTGGAGTTTCGTCGGGTAAAAACGCGCCGCTTCCGCTCTACTGTCAATACGCTTTAGGATCGTGGTTGTACTGTGGTTGTTTGTCGTTTTGGTGATCATGTCACTCTCGTACAGCTATTGTCCCGATTATTTCTCGGTAAGCGATATCCTCGCGACCGAGGAGCGCATCACTACGCGCGTTGAGATCGATTTGCCGGGATTGGGTGAGTGAGACGCTAATTATTTTGACGACAGTCCCAAAGTCGCCGGATTTCGGGATGTCGATGGTTTTTGCAGAATTCTGGCTTTTGTTTTCGAAGTTACGCGTTCGAATTTGAGGTTATGTCGCGATACTGCTTGTTTTGTTTCAAACGTTGCGTTTCAGAGTTTGAGGTTACGTCCGCGCAATTGCTCGTTTGTTTTTTTATGCCGGTTGCCGTTTGAGGTTATATAGCTCAATAGCTCGTTTTCTTTTCAAATGTTCGGGAGTCAGAATTTGAGGTTATGTCGCGCGATTACTCATTTTGTTTTCGAATATTGCGTCGGGCTTTGAGGTTATGTAGCTTTCGGGGAATTCTTGTTTTTTACTTTCAATTTGAGGAAATTGCGCGTTGGAATTATAGGTTATGCCGCGAGATTCTCCCCATGGAGCCTAGATACCAGGAGGTTCAGCGAGGCCTTTCAACTCGTCCCCAAAACGAGAACAAGAAATGATGGCGCTGGGGTGCTCCGCAACCTATATGTATATAGATATACGCTAAACATGGGTGTGATCTAAGACAGATCACAGATGATGTACCTAACCCTCATTAGTGTTAAGGGATAACACCACTCTAGGATTTTGGAAAGACGTTTTCTTTCCTAAAAATACTTTGGTGTCATAAAAACAATACGGAATTGGTCCTGTAGCAATTTTTTTTTTATTTAAAGGTTCGATTATCGCTTTGGCCGCAGCGCCTTGGAGCGCGCGGTGAGTTTCTCGTACAACTTTAAACGCGTTTTTCTCGAAACCACTTTTTTCGATCTCGGAAGACGGATTACTCGACCACCTTTGCATGCATCGATTTCGAGATTGAAATTTTGACAGCAGCTTCACAATTATATTCTTTATGGGAGTACGTATCCGTTTTTTGATTAAATGTAAACTTTTTTTTATAAACAATTTACTGTTTTTTTGGCAAAAAATCGATGTATTTCCTTCAAAGTGCGCTATTTAAAAAAAAATTAAAAGCCAATTTCTAGGTAGTCTCATACCTAATAATATATAATATCATTTTTTTTGGTTTTTGTTTCAGGTCTTATATTTTACGATAAAACCGTTCTCCCGTGAAGCTATATGTAAAAAAACACGTTTTTCTAGATGGACTATATTGCCGCCATTTTGAGTTTGAGTTTGAGATCTTTTCTCGCTTTTGCGTTTTTTTCCGAACCGTCATGAGGAAATTATGAATCGGCGGATATTTCGACGTTTGATGTCACGATCGGTCTGTCGTGAGGTTAGAAACTCATCCGATCACTTTCACCTCGTTGACCAATATATTACTATATATGTCGGTCGCGCTGCACCCCAGCGCCATCACTTCGGGACATTTTCGAGGACGCTTTTTTCAGCGCCTTTGCATTGCCGCTGAACCTCCTGGTATCTAGGCTCCATGATTCTCCCTTTCGTTTCAACGTTGCAAGTGAGAATTTGAGGTTAAGTCGATCAATTGCTAGTTTATTTTTCCAAATAACGATTTCGAATTTGTGGTTATGTCGGTCAACTGGGTTTTGCTTTGCTATATCATGATTCATAATTTAAAGTTATCTTGCGCAATTTGAAGTTATTTTGCACAATTTGAGGTTATTTTGCACAATTTGAGGTTATTTTTCACAATTTGAGGTTACTTTGCGCAATTTGAGGTTATTTTATGCAATTTGAGGTTATTTTGCGCAATTTGGTTTCGCTTTTCAACATTGCGATTTCGAATTTAAGGTTATGACGCGCGATGTGGTTTCGCTTTTCAAAATTACGATTCCTACTTTGAGGTTATGTCGTTCAGCTAGGTTTTGCTTTTCAGTATCATGATTCAGAATTTGAGGTTATTTTGCGCAATTTGAGGTTATGTTGCGCAATTTGAGGTTATTTTGCGCAATTTGTGGTTATTCTGCTCAATTTGAGGTTATTTTGCGCAATTTGGTTTCGCTTTTCAACATTACGATTCCGAATTTAAGGTTATGACGCGCGATGTGGTTTCGCTTTTCAAAATGACGATTCCTACTTTGAGGTTATGTCGCGCAATTCCTCGTTTCCCTCGTTAAATCGCGATTATCTCGGGAACCCGTTGAAAAGTTAGGTTATGTATTCCGCAACCGTTATCACCAAGCTCGTGAAGCGAATCGCGCAAAAATATTCGTGCGCAGGTTTCTTGGACACATCGTCCGAGAGCCGAGATCTCAAGGCGGCGACGAAGTTGGAGATGCCGTTCTGGTTGGCGCACTCTCTGAACGCGAGAAAACGGCCGATAGTCAGCGTCGAAATCCCCAAGGTCTACAAAGATGGCTATCGGCGAGTATTCATGAATTTGTCCGCGTCGAAACCGCAAAACTTGCCATTTTCACGTCGTGCCTCATGTTCCGCAGGGAAATTCTGGAGGCGGACGCATGCGCGGTTACTCTCAGCAAGTGGAATCCTCATTACTATGAGCTGGGCATGTGTTTAAGGCAGTTCAACAACAGAGAGTGCGAAAAGATCACCGATAGCCTGCTCCAGGTACGTTCGTATCGGCGCTTCGTCCTCTCGGTGTCTCCGCCTTTTCTTTCTCCGCTCCAAATTTTCCTCCCACCGTCCGACACAGAGCTATGTGTTTCCATACTCGTCGAATCGTGAATGACTAATGGAACCGAACGAGAGAGCTGTCTCGTTGGCTAATCTCGCCACTTTTGGCCATTTATCGACCGCCGGTAACGGTCCCGCCCTGTAGCGCCCAGGTATCAGCGCAGCGAGTTCAACTAAGGACTGTTTTTTTTTCTTTTCGTTTTCTACATCTTTGCAGACATTTAAAACGAGATTTAGATTGGTGATGGATTGGGCCCAGAATCCAATTTCGGATCCTACGCTGGGATCTCAGCTGCCGACCTTGGAGAAGGGCTTGTTCCTGGCGGGTAGAAGGGCGCGAGCCTTGTTGATCGAGTGGCTGAAAATGGGCTGCGGCAATATCGAGACTTCCGAGGTTGTCGCTAATTTGATCAAAAAACGCAAACGTATGGACTTTTGAGCGCGTTTTCGTTTTTGTCAGTCGCCAAGCGACGCTTTTTCATCCGGTTGCCCAAAAGTAACATCGCGGGTGCGTCGGCATCGTTCTCGTCGATGTTGAAAAAGCGAAATAAGTACAAAATCCCGCGACCGGAAGTTCGCGGGAGCGGCTGCGGTGCGCAAACATCGAATTTTAAGGTTAGTTTTCGACTCGCCCGGTCGGGCCTAGGTTAAGGGCGTTGGAGGGCATACAGCCTTGTTCAAGTGCCTTTCAATCCTTTCCGATCCAGTACTCAGGCCCATCCGTCCCCGTTCGAGTCTTTAAGCTCTTCCTAACTTACAACCCCCTTCAACTTTCCCTAGCCTTAAATTCCCCGGGAAAAATAGGCCCTAGGAAAAGAAAAATTCTCCGCGTCTCAAAAACATGTCTAGAAATTTGTTCAACCTTCAGCTCTTTACTCATGGTTTAACTCATTGTTAAATTACTTTGGAGAATGGGTTGGCAAAGGATCGATCATTTATTACTCACTTACTTTTTTTAAACTACTTATTGCTTATTATTATACTTATTACTTATGACTTATTGTTAAATTACTTTGGAGAACGGGTTGGAACAAAATCGATTACTTATTATTAAATGACTGGAAAAACTGTTGGAAAGAGTTGAAAAAACATCCATTATTTATTATTAAATTACTCTGTAAAAAGGGTTGAAGAGGGTTGAAAAAAGATCGAATATCATTAAAATCGATAACTTATTATTAAAGGTACTATTTACAAAAAAAAAATCTTACATAAGTTTTCACGAGGATTGGAAAAAGATCGGAACATTCTCCTTCGGACCCTTTTCCCACGATCGGAGTGTTCGCTGTTATGGCCGTCCGTTCAAACACATATCCCTTTATTCAAATATACAAATGTCCAATGCGATGGTAATTAAATAATGTATAAACATGTTCCTTTTTGTTTTATATATATATACATACATTTCTTGTACGAATTCAGTCGCAATAAAAGTGTAGACAACGATCTATCCGTATACATATACATTCATATATATATATATATATATATATATATATATATGACAATAATGATACCTATTTCACAACCCACGGCTACATATTATGTGAGAATACCTTAATTATCCGCAATTTATCACTCATTTATCGGCAAGATGAAACACGTCTCCTTAAGCTTGTCACGAAACATGGTGTATTTTTTTTGTCTTCTTCATCTGCTCGTGTCTTTTTGTTTCAACGAAGCATATAATTGTGGCATTACGACTTATTCGCTTGCTGATGAGTCGAATGAATTTCACCTCTAGATATGTATATGTGTATATACTGGGTGACAATTATAAGGTGGCCATGTGTTTTCCAAGGGTCTTGCTCGGGGATTCTGCGACTGAAAAATATGATACGGAATGGTTTTCTACGTCCTATTTGAAAAAAAAGTATTTTAAGCACAGCAGAACGAAGATAATTAAATTCCGAGTCCAAAACGCTCCTGAATTTTTTTTACGTGATTCCGTCATCGAGAAAATGATTAAAGATGCACTTTAAAGTGGATAAATTCGTATTCGGATAAGTATTTCGTATTAAGAATCAAATTATCTTCATTCTGCTGAAGTTACAATGGATTTTTTTTCTGGCAAATACTTCTCATGACAAAAAAAAGCTATATTTTATTTTCTACGAGGTCTCGAAAACCCATTAATTATCATATTTATCTGGGTAGGAAAATCTTCGTGCCAGATCGTTAAAAAACACATGTCCACTTGATGTTTGTCATCCTGTATATGTATCCTCCCGAGGCCGAGAATGGGAAATGCTAAATTGAAGAGAATCCAATTGTAGGTACTGTTAAAACGAAATCATTTGGTCCTATAGACGAACACATCAAAATATCAATGACTCGGCAACGAAAAAGTATTTGGCTTAACATACTTACAGGCCGTTCTTATATAGACTTTGAGATGCCAAAACGCAGAATAAAAGCCTCGAAATATTTGTTCGCTTGAAAAGTGTCAAATTGACGTGCCGCATAATTAAAAATTATAAACTTATTGTGAAAATGAAGTTCTAGTACAGTGCGACCTCTATTATCGCAACCTTCACAGATGCATCAGCCCCTCCCCTCCACTGTGTGCCGCATGGTGGGAGAAGCACGACGCCCAGCCCCCCTGACACTGGCCTACTATTCCTATACGATAAACGAAAACGCGTTTTGTCCCGGCATTTTAGTTCTTGAAATCGCCACTGCCTAGCGTTGGCTGTTGTCTGACAGCCTTCGGCTCTAAATACTCCGATGAGCTGGACGAAACGATACTTTCGTGGTTTTCGCCTGTTATCGTTATGGCGACATTATTTATTGTGTTCAAATGGAAAATCATTAAAAGGGAAAATCATTTCAAGTATATCAATAGACTTTCATTCATGTAAGATATTCGAAACACCCGCGCAACATACATATATATGCATGCCTGTCACACGACCACTAGCGCCACAGTGCGGCAAGGACATTTCGCGAACAGCGTTGACAGTGTCAGGGGCGCGGTCTTACATACAGGTCTTGAAACGCTCAAAATTTCACTGGTGGGGGATGGCCTCTTATTGAAGCACCGACTGTTTCAACTCGTGACCACGAGGATCGCTGCTACAGAGTGATGCAGGCTGTGTGAGAGAGACGGAAATATATTTCAAAAGTAAACAAAACCCAAACAACCGCTGGTTCACGCGACCACACGAGATGTGCTCTACTTATAAACTTGTAAAAATGGTGATATTGAAAAATGACTAAGTGGTATATTGTGCCAACGTGTAAAACAGGCTCTCGGAGTGAAAAATCTAAACGCTCAGTGTTTCGGGTGCCGAGAGACTGAGCTAGCCCAGGCCGTAGCGTGAGGCTGGAAGCATGACGATAAGAGAGGGCTTTGAGGGAAGTGCAATCAGTTATCGGATGGTGGCGCGACCTCCATTTTTGCAAGTGGCGTGCGGGGCTGTTCCCGCTGCTGTGCCGATAATAGAGGTCGCAGTGTACTAGATCATTGAGTCGTGGATTTCGTTGGACAAATAGTACGTGGGACCTCTGGAGGATACATATGTCACAGTCAAAATTCGTTTTCAGTTTAAACGCGTTGTCCCTGGTAAAAAGTAATTCTTACCGCCTTTGTCACAAGTTTTTCCTACTAAAAACTAGAACCAACTGATAAGTAAACGTGGGTGTTTCAGCTCGTCTTAAGGCGTTACATCCGAGTAGAAAATAATGGTGACTATGTTTTTTTCTTTATTGGTTTAAATGATGTGTAAAGATCACAAGAATGATACACAAAAGGAATACGGAAAGTTTTTTATCGCTCCGAAACGCGCGAAACTGCCTAGACGGTGGAAGTAGCAACATGGTATTACACTCTTTTTCAAAAATGTCTCAATTTGATCCTTCGGTGGTAATAAACTGCTAGAATTTTAATTTCTATTTTATGAAATCGATAAGTGCCACGAAAATGCATTTAAATTTTACATTTCAAATTTCCGCGCGGAAACGCTAGCCGCCATGCTGGTTTGGTTCGTGACGTCACTTGCATACTAAACATCGAAGCTGCGCCAATTGTGGATACGTATTGATATAAATTGATATAAATATGAGGAAAATTTGGTTAAAACTTGCGAGAAGAGATCCAAAGTCATAGTCCGAAAAAAACTCATTTGTTCTTTTTCGAAGTACAGATAACTGTTTGAATATTTGCAATGAACTATGACAAACGAGAATATATAGTTGACGCTTTCTTTCACAGGTTATAGAGTAATGCGTTTACCGCTTTCTTTGTTTACTATGTCAATGACGTCACGTCGGAATCCATTATGGCGGTTACCGTTTCGCATGTTCGTTGAACAGATAGAAAAAGTATTTTGTGTAAAAATTAATTATTAAATTTATTTTGTGTTTTCATAAATTAAAAGCAACATTATTCGATTGCTTATTGCGAAAAATACCTTATTTATGCATTCTTAGTATTGTTCTTACATAGAGTGAAATACCCGATTTGGAATCGTTCTGTCAAGTCGTACAAACAATATACAACCTAACAACGGTAGACCCATTATCAAAATGTCTACCTGGGTACACGCAGAATACAAATGAGAGCTTCAATTCCGCTGTGCTGACGATAGCTCCTTAAGGGGTTATACCAGTGTGACACTTTCGAAAAAACGATTTTTTTGTTGCCTTTTTCGACAGTTTATACTTTCAAAAATATTCTGTAAAACATTCAAGGCCGTATCTCTAATACTCCCCGAATGGCAGCCTTTAAGTTGAATCTTTAAACGCGTTTTTCTCGAAATGAGATTTTTCAAATTTGCTGACATTGTAACTCAAAGAGCAATGATCCGATTGACTTGGAATTTGAACTGAGTACTCTTGAATATATTTACTCTAAAATGACGTAGGATATTTTTGATTGGATGAAAATTGACGATTTGGCATTGAAAAAAACGACCATTCAATAGGCAAGAAAACAGACGTTTTTCATAACTACGCCATTTTGTTAAATTTTTCGAAAATCCTACGTCGTTGTACAGGAAATGCCTTCCAGTTTTTCGACATTTTTTCCTTTTTCGGTTTCAGCTCCTCAGTCGGCTGGAATCATATCAGCAGTGGAGGAACATTTTTTGGCGCCTCCGAAGGCAGCGCTTAAGTCGCTTGGATCTCAATATTTTTCTACGAAAAAATTATGTAATATAGGCCAAATATAGCCAAATATATTCTTAATTTTCCGAAACATTTAATGGAGTACTTTTCTTCAAAAAAATTCCCGAAAGTCACCCAAATTTTAAGCGTTCACACTGGTATAACCCCTTAATCCATTTTAAAAGTTTAAACGCGTTGTTCTCGAAACTACGTTTTTGAAATCGGGAGAACGCATAATTCGGGCAGTTTTCATCCGATTAACCCTTCGTTGGCACCAATATATTTGGCCACCATTTTGACATACTGGTTCAATTCGACCCGGATAATACTTCATCCACCTGCCATTAACAACCCTAGAGTCGGTTTCATTTGAAAAAAAAATCAGGGACACTGAACATTTCTTAATATGTTCGCATAATTGAAATTTGAAAAGTATGAAATTGAATTATTGTAAAAAATGATTGAAAACTTTGAATTTTAGTAAAGTCGGCATTTTATTTAAATCCGTGCGGGTCAAAATGACTCAGTGTGCCAACGTAGGGTTAAGGGGGGAAGACCCTTTACAATGTTCAAAACATCGATTTTTTTCCACATATTTTGAAAGTATAATATATTGAGAGTATACTGGAAAATCGAAAAATCGAAATATGAAATATTTACGAAGTTATAGCACATAGTCGAGACCGTGCCGGGACCGCATGCTGTGAATCAGTGAGTCACGTGCTCAGAGCCCCATTCTGGAATTGAATTCTTATGGTGACGAGTTGACTGTTATAAAAAGTGAGTGTATAGGCCACGAAGAAAAGAGAATGGGCACCAAACTCCGAAACGTAAGTAAAGGAAAAAAAAACTTTCGGGAAAAGGCAAGTTAACGGATGAAATGGTCAAAAAACTCACAAAATATTATGGTTTAAGTACTCAAAGAAACATAAATAGTGTTGAAAATATGAAAAAAATAAATGATGGCTACTTATTTTCATATTTTTTCAACAAAAAACGAACCGAATCATGGAAACTGCCCGACTGGAGTCGAAAGCTGGTGCAAGTGGCAGAAAGCTATCGCTTTAAAAAAATGTCCAAAACTTGAAGATCTTACTCCATTACGAAAACACAATTTACTTCAAAGATGCTTGGGTGGCCGTACGCAAAATGCTAACGAAAGTCTTAAGGGGTATGGCCACAGTAGAATTTCCAAAAAATTGATGTTTTTCCCTGAAATGGTCCTTTAACATCATAAGAATAAGTTACTATTCGATTTATAGCAAGAACATTTTTTTTTCGCCGACTTTGAGCGTATAATGTAAGCTCACCTTTGGAACGACCATAGAGTACCTAAAACTTTAAACGCGTTTTTCTCGAAACAGCTTTTTTCCCAATTGGCGTGACAAATAACTTCAACAATGTCCACTCGATTTACTTCAAATTAAAAAATTATGTTCCTAATTGCGTTCCGCAGAGCAGTACGTAGGGTATTTCTGATTAATCGAAAACTTTTCATTTTATGAGCAGTTTTATACGTAATTTTTCACTGAAAATTCATTCAAATACCTACAACTCAATTCAAATACCTACATTTTTTTAATAAAACAATATTTTTAAAATTCCGTACGTACTTCTCTAAGTATTCTAATGTAGATTGACGAGAATTTTTGTTTTTTGTTCTAAGTCAAAAATTGTGGATGCTAAATGTCACGCCGCGGAGGGCCTAAAAAAGATGAAAGAAAATATTTGTAGTCGGCCATTTTGGGCATCGAGAAAAAAAATCCTAACGGCTTGATATTCATACTAAATGGATGTTCAATTATCTTGATAAGTGAATGACTTTTTTATAAGAAAAAAATTGTTAAATTCGCACATGATTTTATACCCGTTGCTGTGGCCTAACCCCTTAACGCGATTCGCAACTCCCGCGGCAGACTTGCTGTGACACTCTGCCACAGCTCCGACATTTTGATGATGAATGAATTTTAAAAAATTGTTCAGTATACTCATATTATTAAACTATGCCTACAGTTTGATAAATGTAGAACAATTGTTTCTTGTTTTAAAAAATTCCTCAACAATGTCAGCTGCCTTAACTTGACATTTCAGCTGTAGCTTCTTAGATTCTCTCAAGTGCCTACGGTTTTTCGATTTATCAACAATTGTCGACTTTATGAACAAATTAAAGTCAATTTTTTAGCGAAAAAACTTATAATGTTGACGTTTTGCAAATAAAAAACATTTTTTAATAATCGTGTGCAGTCCCGTAGCAAAACTAATGTAAATTACGATTTTTTAAAATTCTACTATACTGCGTTCAACGAGAAAACGACACGGCCCCGTGCAGCTTTAAGCGGCCTGTGGCTCGGTTGGGTGTACCGGGATTTACTACTCATAAGGAAAGGATGCGAGGTCGATCTCTCCGATTTCGATGCAATTTGGCATACTTGTAGAATGGGTAAAAATAATCGGCACGTTTTTTTTTTTTCATATCTGCGGAACCCGATATTAAGGGTTGAAACGCACCCTCGACAATCGGGATGTTTTTCGTCGATAACCTTTTAACGGTACGAGATATGGAAAAATGTAATATTGCAAGAATGTTTATTTTTTCGTGTACTATACATTGGAGATGAGAACGATAACCTTATCGACGAAAAACACCCATATTTTCGAGGGTGCGTTTCACCCCTTAAAAATCGGGTTCCGCAGATATAAAAATAATACGTGTCATAAATATCGCCATAAAAAACGCCATAAAAAACGCTCTTAAGGGCGGGGTAAAGTATTTAAATTTAGTTTTCATTTTTAAAAAATTTTTTTATTGAATGCATAATATATCAAGAATATTGTGTTAAAATTTCAAGTCGATCGGAGTAAAATTGACGAAGTTATGAGTATTTGAGCGTCTATTGCTCCATGCCGTTCTCTTCTCTTCTGCGTTTTTCAAACCGTTTTTCTGAGACTTGTCATATTTGAAGTCCGTGTGCACGATAACTCAAAATCTACTGGACCAATCGCTTTGAAATTTTGCACAGTACTTCTTCACATAATTCACCAGGTATTGTCGAGAGCTTTTTTGTTTTTTTAAATAATTACTAATTTTTCAACAACAAATTTGCCGATTTTTTTAGCGAAAATCGGGTTTTTGGCTCCCAAGTGTTAGGGGCCGTCCATAAATTATGTCATTTTAAAATAGGGGGGGGGGGTTCGTCTGCGGATGACGGTAAATGATGGATGGGGGGGGGGGGCGTTTCGAAATTGACGTCATTCTTGTGATACCAGTTACTTCAAAATGTACAATAGTATATTGTACAACTAGAGTGGTTTCCCCGCATGAGTGATGAAAAATATTTTGCAAGTACCTAATGGTATTAATTATTGAACTCATTATTTATTTATTTATTACATAAGGTTTGTCTACATTATATTCGAGAACTTCAAATAACAGCGTACCTATGAAAATAGTTCGATCGAGCCAAAATGAATATGGGGAGGATACGGAGATATTACCCGTGATCCAGGATTTGCAAGAATGGGTGAAAACTCCGTGGGAGCTATCCAAAGAAAACTAAAGAATAGAGAAGAATAATATTATTATATTAATGAAAATTGCCAAAGTACAAAATAATAAAAGATGATTCTATAACAAAATGTGGGAGCTATCGAAAGAAAACTAAAGAATAGGGAAGAATAATATTATTATATTAATAAACATTGCCAAAGTACAAAATAATAAAAGATGATTCTATAGCAAAATGTTTTAATGTTACCCAATTTTTCTCAAATCCGCAAATGTTTTAATTTTGCCAAACTGGTAATGACGTCAATTTTGCGAGAGGGGGGGGGGGGTTTAGGAAATGACGATAGGATGATTGTAGGGGGGGGGGGGGGTCGAAAATCAGCAAAAATCGATGACGTAATATATGGACGGCCCCTTACGAAAAATCGAAAAAACGAAAAAAAAAATCCTCCCGTCATTACCTCCCGAAAAATCTCCTTTAACAAATGCATTTCGATTTTTTTGTTTCAAATGATTCTGTTGCGAGTTATGGTGCACACCGCAAACCAACTTTTTTTCGAGGCTCCTCCGGGGTTTAATTTTCACTCGCTCAATTTTGAATATTTTGCAATGCAAATTTAGGAGAATGTTGTTCAAATGTTACTTTATTATATGTAAATTTTTCAATAAACGAACACTATTCGTTACGCCAAAAAAAAAATCTTAAAAACATGCCTTTGTTTCGCCGAATTAACTTTACCCCGCCGTTAAACTGAGCCGCTATTTCGTATTTTTTTTCCATAACACTTTTTTCTTCGTATATGTCAAGAAATCTAGAATGAACCCTGCGAATCTAATTTCCATTGCTTTTCTAGTATTCCCAAAAAAGCCCAAAAAGGTCTCATTTCTCCGCTGAGCCCCACCGATGTAACGCCTTGACTATCAAAACCTAGTTCCAAACAAATTAATCAGTATCAACCGTTTCCGAATGAGGTTAAAGCTTGGGTTTATTTGGTTCACTAAACGTAAATTCTAGTTTTTACCAGAAAAAAACTAGGTGTAACGTAGGCCTTCAGTCGGAACTAGTTTTTATGAGGTAAAACGCGTTTAAACTGAAAATGGGTTTACCCATTACCATATACATGTATGCGCGAATCAATTGCATAAAAAATTGGAGTATCCCAGAATCTTTGCGTCAAGTTGGTACTTTTGTAATATTTCGGAAACAACGGCATTTATGAACTTTATTGCTTACGTTATGAAGGTCGTATCGCTCAGTCGCGTTTGCTTGAATTTCTGTGATTTTTTGCTTCGTGGCTTAATTAAAAAAGTTCCCGTTAAATGATCCTGATTCTGGATCCTTCCGGGACGATATCTCGAAATTCAAAGCCGTGAAGAAGCCCGAAAAAGTTTTCGGCCCGTTACGAACGCTTAATTATAATGATAACAGTAACGATATATAGTCTATCCTTAAGGGCTAATGGTGAAATAACTTCGATTTAACAATGACATTCGTGTGTATTTCCTATTAATTTATTGCTCAGCGTCCGGCCTCGCGTCGCACTTTGGAGTATGGCGATCGCTATATATATATATATATATATATATATGTTGTATAATTAAGGCACTGTGTGATTGATTAACAATGGAATACCTATTTTACGCCCACTCGATAGGTGGTTTTTTTTTTACTAAAAGGTAAATTGCATTGCAATGGCTTAGACATTTTTCCAAAAAAAACTGAATCTCTGTCTCCCCCTTAAACTTTGTTTGCTGCGTTAAGAATTATTGACAATTGCGTTATCAGTATTTTCCTTATACCTGGAATGTGTGACGAATTTACAGTGAGCGTAGAAGGAAAATGCTTTTGCTTTTTTTGGACTCGCGGGAATTAAAAGTACTTGAAAAATCGCTCGACTCTTTTTCTCCAGCTCGAGGAGTTCTTCGGTTGTTTTTTTTTATCACGTTGAAAAAGCAAGAATTCGTGAAAGGAATCGTTGATTTTTTTTCTTCGTATTCGCTTGGTGATCAACGTTTTTTGGTGAAGGACGTTGTCAAGGTCGTTTGAAAGATACAGCGTGAGGTGGGGGAGCGCGATGAGTTCGCTATGAACCCGAACAAGCCCGAAAACACTCGTTAACGCGTATTGCGCCAAGTCTCTGCTTTACCGACGGCGAATCGGCTCGACGACGATTAATTGGGACGCGGTAACCAAAAATTCTCGAAGGGTTTTGACTTCGGGCCGCGGGGCCGAGTCTTAGGTCCTGCGCCTGTCTATTGAGCGTCCCCTGAGACTCTTCGTATTCCGAAAGAGCGACCGTACTTCGAGAAAAACTGGTTCGAAGGTTGCGCAGTGTGACGAGGCTTTCGGCCTAACCTCAAACCCATAAACCGTCTCGTTCCGCTACAAAGACTTTTCGTCTTTACGGGTCGTTTTTCTTCTCGACTATTTACAAAATTGCGAACGTTCTCGAACGCATACTACGACTATAAGCACGCCTTAAAGCAAGCCTTAACCCTCAAATTGAGCAATATTTTTGAGCACCACGGTCGACAACGACCTCAAAAAAACAGTAATTAGCTTCCGCAAATCGTCGATTGCCCTCCACCCTCCCCACTCCCTCGAGGGAAAGCGAAAAAAGGAACAAGACGAAAGATAAAAAAGTACAAAGGAAAAAACGATATTGCATTGAGCTCGATCGCTGGGCAATAGCTTTTTTTTTTTGCATCACTGCTCGACGGATTCGCGATAACCTCTTGCGGCGAGATTGCGACCGTGGTTTTTTTCCGGCGATCGGTTATTTTGATTTTACGGTGAGCGCTAACGATTCGTAGCGAGAGCGATTATGAGAAGAAGCGATATTTCGATACCACAACAACTGTTCATCTAGTTGATTTCCGGTTTTGCGATGACGACACTTGCATCATTGCTTTTTGTCATCCGGCTCCACATCCCTGAAAGAAACTACTGGAAGAGTCGAACACCGGAAGTTCCTCGAAGTCTTTAGAAATCCTTAGAAATTCCCAGAAGAGCCATGGACTGATTTCCCGAGAAATCCCTAGAACTGTCGTGCCCCGAAACTCCAGAAATCCCTAGAAGCGTTGATGAACGAAAGTCCCCAGAAATCTCTAAAAGAGTCGATCAACGATCTTTCGGATGATCGTCGAGGTTGAGCCGAGGTCGGTATTTTCACCTCAGTAGCTCAGTCCGGAGATGCTGTGGTAAAGATCGTTTCCTAGTCAGAAGGTCGTTTCCGTTTCGAGGCTGGGTTCTTGCTTGAAAAGCCGGAACCCGGCCGTAGTCGTGGCGTCGTCCTCGTTAACGATGGGCGTCAAGTCCCTGAGGATCATGACGGGGCTACCAGCGCCCAGCATGTGATCCTGAGGGCTGAGTGGTCCGGTGTTCGCCGGTGTCAAAGGGCTGCTTGGACTCTCGTTGCTGCTGACGTAACTTCCGGGCGCGTTTGACATTGGCAACGTAGGTGTTGTGGAACCGTTTATCTCGGCGGTCGCCCCACCGAGCAGCATCTCCTGGAGGAGGCTGTCGATGTGGGCCACACCGAACAAACGTACGAACTGAATCTGCTCGATCATCTGCCACGAGATGGATTGGAGCGCCGGCAACGTCAGGAGTATCTCGCCGAAACGACCGCGGCTGTCGTACTGCCGGTCGCTTATGTAATCCTCAAGATTGATTTGTATTTGGTAACGGAGATGCTTGATTCGCGCCGGTTCGCTCAAGCCTTTCGCGTCTGGAACACCGGAAAGAGGGAGCGTGTCATTTTCTCGTCGGCTTTCAACCGCTAGCAACTTATCGCTCAGTCACTAAACACCCACTTTAGTGACGGACTAGTCAATGCGACTTTAGTAACTGACTAGCCAAGTACTTATACCAGTTAGTGTCTTGCAAGTTAGGAAAATCTCAATTTAACTGCTGATCAGTCAATATCATTTTGATAAATTACTAGTCGGTCACTAAAATGCATCTTCAGTAACTGATTAGCCAATGCCATTTTCAGTGACTTGCTAGTCAGCCACTAAAAGTTCATCTCAGTAACCGATTAGGGAATGCCATCCTTAGCAACTCATTAGTCAGTTCCGAAAATGCAACTTTAGAAGTGGCCTGGGCAATGCAACTTTAGTAACTGACTAGCCAGTCGCCAAAAGTCGACTCTGGTAACCGATTACCCAATGTCATCCTCAGTAACTTACTAGTCAGCCACTAAAATGCAACTTTAGTAACTGACTAGTCAGCCACTAAAATGCAACTTTAGTAACTGAATAGTCAGCCACTAAAATGAAACTGTAGTAACTGACTAGTCAGCCACTAAAATGCAACTTTAATAACTGACTAGTCAGCCACTAAAATGCAACTTTAGTAACTGACTAGTCGATGCAACTTTAGTAACTGACTAGTCACTGCAAATTTAGTAACTGACTAGTCACTGCAACTTTAGTAACTGACTAGTCACTGCAACTTTAGTAACTGACTAGTCAATGCAACTTTAGTGACTAACTACTTAAGGCAACTTTAGTAACTGACTAGTCAATGCAACTTTAGTAACTGACTAGTCAATGCAACTTTAGTAACTGACTAGTCAATGCAACTTTAGTAACTAACTAGTCAATGCAATTTTAGTAACTGATTAGTCAATGCAACTTTAGTAACTGACTAGTCAAGGCAACTTTAGTAACTGACTAGTCAATGCAATTTTAGTGACCGCCTGGTCAATGCAACTTTAGCAACTGACTAGTCAATGCAACTTTAGTAACTGACTAGTCAATGCAACTTTAGTAACTGACTAGTCAATGCAACTTTAGTAACCGACTGTTCAGTCATTCGATTCTTTGGTTTCGGTTGCTCGTTTTCCCATCAAAGAATCTACGATCGGTATCAAATGACGATGAAGGAATCCCAACGTGGGGGCAGCTTCGAGGTTGGGCCTACTTACTCGGATCGAAGAACACGATGGCCTTGAGACAGGCGAACTCGGTGTCGTCGATTTGCACCTCGTTCAACGGCTTCACCAGCTCATCCATTACCCGTATTCCTACTCTGCTTATGTCCAGATCCTGATTGCGCCCCTCTGTGGAAAAAGATATGACTAACAACCACGGTTATACCGTTCCAATCGGTGATCGAGACTGAGTCCGGTTTTTTTCTGGATGCGTATCACCAGATTCGTCGCTTCTCTCATTCGCCACCATAAAAAAAAACAAAGCGACCACATGCACACACACACTCTCTCTCGCTCTCTCTCTCTCTGTCTTTGTCTTGATGCATGCAAGTGAAACGTGTTCTTATCGAACCGGCACAATAACACAAATGCCGGACTCAGTCAACTAGCTACACCCCAATGGATTCGTGCAGTCGATTCGTCCAGTTTTTCCCGCCGAGAAAATCCACTCGGTTCGAGCGCCCACCCCCCTAATGTGACCCCAAACTTTCCTCTGTTGAGGGAATCGCCAGATTTTGGGCCGTCGATCGGCTGTCCGATCCTAACTTGTACATCGATGTAAGCTCTGGGCTTGATCGATCCACCGTAATCGACATAGTAAAGGATAAAAGAAAACTGGACGATTCGCGTCAGGTTATCGTCTCGAGACACCAATCAAGACGATAAAATCCCAATGAAGTTTACGACTAGGACACTGGTGATTTACACCTTCCATTTCGCACCGATTTTACCAAGAGTACATAACAAGTCCTACCGCTCTTCATCGCAGCAATCCTTCTGCGCAGCAGTTTTTGATTTTTTATTGGACAGAACAACACGAAGTTAGTATATTGACGTAATTTCGGAGTTGAGATTTTAAGTGCATGCAGCTTGCATAACCCAGGGCCGTTAGGCAACGTGGCAAGACGAAAAAAAGGAACCCCAATACAAGGGCATTCCGCAGGCTCTCCGATTCGCTTGGTTTTAGTCACCTACGTGTAACTTCTCGCGTTAGTACGAGCCCAACGAGCAACAATCGCGCCGCGCAAGCCCCCTTCAATCACCCTCCGTTAGCCCAAAGCTTTACGTACCAGGACAGCTCTTCGTGATGACGCAATTATTTCCCAACAATAGAACGTCCGTTAGATGCATACTGCGCCTCGCGACCCCAAGCAGTAGATGTTCACCGGCGTGGGCCCGCAGAAGGGCCACCTGATCGTCGAGTGTCAATTCGCTAAACGCCGGAATGTACTTCGCCCACTCGACCAAAATCAACAACTGCTGCTTCATACTGTCGCAAACGTCGTTTATGTTTGCGATCTGTTTGTTGCTGAGATCGGTCTCGTTGCTTGGGCTTCCCAATTGTTGCACCTGCCCGGCATCAAAGGTCCCAGAGTGAGCTTGGACATTGGATACGTATTTATGGTGTTCAGGGAGCAATTGGGGTTCGGTCGCTGGGGAAGCAATGGGTGTTTTGGTGCTGGCGGAGCAATTGGGCTGATTCGGTTGGATTGGGGGACCAACGGAGGGCGCATTGGCATTCGTAGTCTGAATTTTACTGACCTCTAATGCCGCCCCAACTTGTCTGCTAAGCATCTCAGCCTGAAGCAAAGAAACGACGGACAGTCCACCACCGTTGCTCGTTTGTTCCTCATAGCTCGGCCTTCTACAACTTATCCGATCTCGCTCGTTTTGAACCGCTGCAAACATCGCACCGGAAACAGACGAAACGGAAAATCGTATGGGAGTGCTTTTGACCCTGGATAGTTTAATTTTTGGGGACGTTTCGGGCCAGGTTCATTCTTGGTGGCTTGATTTCATTGCCAATCAGATTTTATGACGTCCCTAATAGTTTGTTTGGGGTGTCTCCAACGAGAATTAGAGAATAGAGGCTGGCATTGTTGGAGTGGACTTCCCAGAGGAAAGTCCTCCGTCTTCATCAAATTGAATGACACCCAGACAGTTTCTTGGGGTTTCCAATGGAAACTTTTTGGTCTTTCCAAACTCGGAAATCGCACACACCCCAAACATTTGCCTGGCTTTTGCCGTTGGGGTCTGGCTAGATGGAGTTGCATGACTAAACTGATTGCTCGGTAGCTTACCTTCCTTCTTCATGCCAGCTTTGAAGCATTTGCGAAGCCTGCAGTATCTGCATTGATTACGCTTGTCCTTGTCGACCACGCAATTTCTGCTGAACCTGCAAGTGGAATACAACACTCAAATCCAATCTAATAGCGACTTGTCAGAGGCAAAAAACGTCACACTCCGAGGGAACGAACAAAAAACCTGCTCGCGTATCGTCGAACGAAGCGGTTCTATTATTACTCGGGCAAGGATATGTCATTCCCAATGCAAATGTGATCGAGAGCTACCAATGCATCAATTAACTGCAATCCTGCACATTTATTTTCTTGCTAGCTCACCACCTCTTCTTGTCCCCTGTCCCCTCCCGCCCCTGTTCGTTCTTGAAAACATCGAGATCGGCTTTCGAAATGGATTGAGATTAGATAAAGTGGACTGGCGACTATTCATCGGTGTACGGGTTGCAGCATCATTGGGACAGCTAAAAAAATCTGGGTCTCGAGAGATAGGGGGACTTTCGATAACCCGGGGTTCGCAGCTTTGTGGCCCCAAGCACGTGGAGACGCTTTATTTGGCCTGTTGGCAAATCCCCACTTTGCTACCATTGCCAACAATGGCAAACAACTTTAGTAATCCTTCAGCGAGATTAGTGACGACACTTCGCGAGCATTCTTACCCAATTTATTTGGGTTTGTCCGGGGGTGTGGCATTTTTTCATTTAACAGTTGGGGCTTTGCGGGTCCCTGGTCTCGTAGGGATCCCGATGGGCCTGGTTGAGTGAGCCCTCCGAAAGGGCCCCCAAAGGGCCCAGTGGGCCCTCCAAGGGCTACCGGGTCCTCGTGAGACTCGATTTAACGCTCGAACATCCCATTAATTCGAACCAATTTGTGGGTGAACTCACCTGCACGAGTACAAGTGATTCTTTCTGACCGATCTACGGAAGAAGCCTTTGCAGCCGTCGCACGAAGCTGCACCATAGTGCTTGCCTGTTGCCCGATCACCGCAGATCGCGCAGTGCTGGGAGAGCACCCCGGCCACCCCCGAACCGGGGATTCCGAGAACGGAACCCCCTGCCCCGCCGGTCCCCATGCTCAGATCCGCATCTGCAACAAGCAACATTAACCGTTATAAATAAACAATTAAACAACATTTCTCCTTCGATTTTTCGAAAGAATACAATGTCGAGACTTTAAATAATTAGGATAAAAATAAAAACAGATATATACATCCACAGGAGGTAAGACAAAAAATCTCGAAGGGCAAGAGGAAAGGGGGCGATTAATAATTCAAGTATTCTGAGAATATATATTTTTCTTTTCGTATGGTCTCTTCATCCATGATTTATGCCACTGCGGCCGGCGGGAACGTTGCGAAATACGTGAGGCTCGTTGAGATGTAGAACAAGTACAGCATTACTAGCGTGCTGACATTAATATTAAAAATAATAATAATAGACATAAAAGAAATCGTAGAAAAAAATTGTCTGCTCCTGGGGTTTACCTCACAGCACACTGACAGTTATAAATGAACGCAACCTTGAGGAGCTTTGCAAACTAAACGACACTCTGTTTTTTTTTTGAATATTTAAACAATTACGTGCGCGCAGAATTTTCAAGTTTAGATTTACTTCGAATATGCTGTTATAAAAGGCAATTGTGCTGGCGATTTTTTTAACGCTGAGCCGAGTAATTCTAAAAATAAAAATTTCAACGTTTATCGTTGTTGACAGTAAGAAATTTGGAAATCGAATAATTAAAAAGATTTAGTTAAAAAGATGTATATATATATATATATATATATATATATTCGACACATTAGTAAATATATTATCGTTTTAAGTTATAAGATTTATTATTTTGAAATTATTATTATTATTGTTTTTGTGCTTGATGTTATTGTTGTTGTAAACATATTATTAGTATTTTTAATTATTGTCATCAGATTTTTATTATTATTCGAATTATTATCTTTTAATAATAATAACAATTATTAAATACATATCGAGAAATATTTCACGACTTATCGAAAATCTCGTTTTTACGCATCGGTCTTCACGTTCCGTCGTCATTTCGGCGGTCGTCGGTCTATCCTTATCTTCGCGAGACGTATAAATATCGATATTTTTTAGATATCCACGATGCGACGTATCGTTCCGTCTGACTTTTTCTCCCTCGTTGTCTCGGCGAAGGAGGGATTTTTTTTTCATTTCTCTCTGTCTGTCTCTCTCGATTGTTTTCCGTTCGATATACGATCTGGCATATTGGCTGTACGACAAATGTCGGGAGGTCGAGATAGCCGTTATCTCGCGGCGTTTGAGCACGGCCACCCTCGTATGCACGAAGCAATGCGCAACGTCGAATCAAAAGGAGACAAAAAAGTACGGAAATAAGTGAACAGAGCGTGATTCGTGGAAAAAAGTGCATTGCTGCAAATCAGAAAATTATTTCCGAACGCGAAAATAGTTTGGAAATAAAAATATATTTTCAGACTCGATGGATTCCATTCGAAGCAAAATATAATTATGCTTGATAATTGCATTTTTATCGTTGAATTTATAATTTCAATGATTTTTTAATTGCAGTTTTTAAGTTTGAGATTTTTTAGTTCAATTTATGAAGAGCAGTGCTTAACGGAGAACCTTTTTTTTTATATTGTAAACACCCACTCTTGTTTATCATGATCGAATACATCTGAGCAGATAAATAGGTCTGACAGCGGGCCGAGATACGCGGGTAATCGCGACGTTTTCGTATCGTGTGCCATCGCTGGATTTGCCGCGACACGTTAAAATCACGTGCACCGCCGGTTATGTTTGTCGCACGGCCGTGTTCATTTCCGAGGCATAGACAAAGGGATTCAAACGCACAGTGGGACAACGTTATCTCGTTGATTTTTCGGGTTCATGGTGCTCTAAAAGCCTAAATTATGCATTGGTAGACGTGGGGAAGGTAGAGTTGGGGGTGTGTAGAATTGGGGAATGTAGAGTTAGCGTTGGGGCCGTGTAGAATTGGGGCAGATAGATTTGGAGTCAAGGGTGTATAGAATTGGGAAAGGTAGAGTTAGAGTTGGGGGTCTGCAGAATTGGTACAGGTAGAGTTAGAGTTAGGGGCGTGTAGAATTGGGAAATGAGTGTAGAGAGTTGGGAACGGTAGAGTTATAGTTAGGGGTATGTAGGATTTGGAAAGGTAGAGTTTAGAATCAAATTTAGAGTCAAGGGTATATAGAATTGGGAAAGGTAGAGTTAGAGTTGGGGGTCTGTAGAATTGGTGAAGATAGAGTTAGATTTCAGGGGTGTGGAATTGGGAAAGGAGTGTACAGAATTGGGAACGGTAGAGTTATAGTTAGGGGTATGTAGGATTTCGAAACGTGGAGTTAGTGTTGGGGTGCGTAGAATTGGAAAAGTAGAGTTAGCGCTGAGGGTGTGGAGGATTCGGAAAAGTAGAGTTGACGTTGGGGGTGCGTAGAATCGGTAAAGTAGAGTTGGCATTGGGGTGTGGAATTGGGAAAGCAGTGTAAAGAATTGGGAACGGTAGAGATAGTTAGGGGTGTGTAGGGTTTGGAAAGTTAGAGTTGGTGTTGGGGTGTGTAGAATTGGAAAAGTAGAGCTGGCGTTGAGGGTGTGGAGGATTCGGAAAAGTAGAGTTGGCGTTGGGGGTGCGTCGAATCGGTAAAGTAGAGTTGGCATTGGGGTGTGGAATTGGGAAAGTAGTGTAAAGAATTGGGAACGGTAGAGATAGTTAGGGGTGTGTAGGGTTTGGAAAGTTAGAGTTGGTGTTGGGGTGTGTAGAATTGGAAAAGTAGAGCTGGCGTTGAGGGTGCGGAAGATTCGGAAAAGTAGAGTTGGCGTTGGGCGTGCGTAGAATCGGTAAAGTAGAGTTGGCATTGGGGTGTGGAATTGGGAAAGCAGTGTACAGAATTGGGAACGGTAGAGATGGTTAGGGGTATGTAGGATTTGGAAAGGTAGAGTTGGTGTTGGGGTGTGTAGAATTGGAAAAGTAGAGTTGGCGTTGAGGGTGCGGAAGATTCGGAAAAGTAGAGTTGGCGTTGGGGGTGCGGAAGATTCGGAAAAGTAGAGTTGACGTTGGGGGTGCGTAGAATAGAGCGTAAAGTAGAGTATCGGTAAAGGCGTTGGGGTGTCTAGAATTGGGGAAAGTAGAGTTAGCGTTGGGGGTTTGCAGAATTCGGAACGGTAGAATTAGAGTTGGGGGTGTAGAATTTAGAAAGGTAGAGTTGGCGCTGAAGGGATGTAGAATCGGGAAAGTAGCATTCACCTTGAAGGTGTGTCAATTGCAAAAGGGAGAGTTACAGTTGTGGGTGTGTAGAATTCGGAAACGTAGAGTTTCCGTTGTGGCCTGTAAAATTGGTGAAAGTAGAGTTAGCGATGGGGGTGTGTACAATCGGGACAAGTGGATTTAGAGCTGGGGATGAGTAGAGTTAGGGAGCAAATATTTAAAGTTAAGGGTTTGTAAAATTGGGGCAGTCACATTTAGAGTTGGGATGTGTAGAATTTGGGGTGTAAGAGTTAGCATTGGGGGCTTGAAGAATTGGGGGAGGTAGCCAGAAAGAGAGCCAAAGGAGACTGATTGAGGTACAGAGTTTGAGGTTGACAAAGATGGGAAAGAGTAGAAACTCGAGTTGGAGACCGAATTATGGAAGGCGATATAAAAGACTTCTGACTCCTTCGGGAAGGTAGATTTTGGGGTAGGGTTGGAGTCGGTGGCACGTAGAGGTCTAGAAGCGGTAGCGTCGAAAACTGGGAAGGGAGCAGGAAGAATTGGTGGAGTTAAATCCAGGGGAGATCACGAGCACTCAGCGAACACTCCTGATTCTTCCAATGTTCGCTGGCAACCAGACTCGATCATACAAACAATGTAATAAGATTAACGTTGATTAATAGCAGATTCATAATAAATCCCGCAATAAGCCTCGCTCCGCTGAATTAAATCACCGAGCATTACGCGCGCTGGCTAAAGATGCCGGGGGTAATAATAGCGGGCTCGGTCGGCATCATCAACTTTCGCAAAAAAAAAGAACCAAGTCGAAATAAAAACACCAAGACGGCAATCCATTGCATAACGACCAAGGACAATTATTTCCATGATAAATGTATACTTTCGTAGCGGCAAAAAGTGGCCCTGAATTGAAATAAAAATACGATCGGCCATAGAGCTTCCGCATACTCGAGGTCCCGCTGTCACGAAGTATCCTTCTCTGTGCCGAGATACCGAAAGCAAACGGGATCTCCTCGGAAAGATCGCACTACGTGCCTCAGCAACCGAAAATGCCAGATAATATATCGATCCTGCTTTTTTCTTCATTTTGCCCGCCTGACCTTCTGTATATTTTATTTCTCACTTGATTTGAATGAGCTAGAATGACATCAAATCTTAAGGTTAAGGTTGAAGGTTAAACTCTCAGATTAAGGCTCAAGGTTGAAGTTTACGATTCAACCTCAAGGTCAAAGCTCAAGATTGAGGTTCAGGGGTTAGCTTGAGGTCGATGTTGACTTAAGGTCTAGTCTCAAGATTGAGGCTCAAGGTGAGCCAAGGCAAACCAAGCTTGCGGGCAAAAGTTCGAGGTTGGCTGATCTCTGAGGTTTAAGGTTAAGCGTCGAGTTTTAAAGGACCCTTATCCTTATTGGGAGCTTGAGCAACGTTCAGGTTGCGGGTTAAAGCTTGCGGGCAAAAGTTCGAGGTTGGCTGATCTCTGAGGTTTAAGGTTAAGCGTCGAGTTTTAAAGGACCCTTATCCTTATTGGGAGCTTGCGCAACGTTCACCAAACTGCCACATATGGCTAGTCAAGCTTAGGCTGCTGGAGCGATAGGCATAAGGTCAGTTCTTAAGGTCGAGGTGAATTTAAGGTCGCGTCTTAAGACTGAGGCTCATTCCTATGGTTTAGCGTTAAGGTTTTAGGGTAAGGATCAACCTTAATGTTCAAGATTAAACTTTGCGGTTGAAGGTCAATATCAAGATGTAGAGGTGAGCGTGAGGTCGAGTCTTAAGGTCAAGGTCAACTTAAGGTCAGGCCTTGGTTTAGGCCCAATGTTATGGCCAATGGTTGAATATTGAGGTCGAAAGTTTGCAGTTAACGCTTATCTTTGCGGTTTAAGGTCAGGATTTAAGGTTAAGCCTCGAGGCTTTATGGATCCTTGTCTTTTTCCATTGCGAACGTGAGCAACGGTCGCCAAGATGCCACCAATGGGTGGTCCCGTGAACTTGGTTGGTGCAAAAAAAAAAACAGTGAAGCGCTTATAATACAGATATGAAGCGGATGGGAGAATGTTTATTAGACTTATGTGTGTATGCATATACATGTATACACGTGATATTCCAGCGTCTACCGAACGGCTGGATCCGCCAGCGTGGGTGACGAATCGTGTTTGGACTTTAAACACAATCGACGACGCTTATGCTTACTCAAGCCAACTTCACTCGTACCGAACCTACCGCAATGTAAGTCAAAGTCTAACGCTTGTTGGCGACTTACGTCCCACCCCCTTGCGCTCTTAGGCCGTGACATTCATGTTCATTAATCATTTCGTCCGATCGTTTTATGCTTTCGCATGCGCGCCCACGTGTGCTTTTCTTCTTCGCTGATAGTCGTGACAGCGATCGGTGGAAAAAGTGAGGTTACGTGGGATTGGAATTGGCTCGGCACTGCCCAAGGAGGTTGGGGTGGTTGGGTTTGTTTAGCTTGCAGCCCCTGCGTAAGATTGGGCTTGTTTTTGGAGTTGTAGGGAACGAGTGAAAATGGCCGAAGATCAAAATGGCGCACATTCCAATATGGCGAAAAGTCGCATATGGTCAGCAACATAAAATGGCGGCCGATTAAAACTGACGGACAGCATCACATAGCGGACGAGCTAAAATGGTGTAAAATAAAAATGGCGCACTATCCAATATGGCGGACGATCCCAAATTACCTAGGATCCAATATGGCGGACCATCTACGTGACCGTCAATTCAAAATAGGAGCCACACATCAACATCGGGGCCACTACGTATTGGCGCAAAAAAACTAATATCGTCATCATCATTATAACCAGCCGAAACGACGCGATACACAATTAGATCACAAAAACAAATTATTGCGTCCTTGTTAATTATGCGTAAAATATATTTTTTTTCCATTCGAGACGAACGAATGATGCAACAACGATGCGTAATGAAGAAAGTCGACTGTTATTTTATTTCTTGGTTAGTTTCGTAATAATCAAACGAGAGAGATACCGAACATCAAAGTCCACCAAGACCAACTGTATTTCTTTGTTTTTGTTGTTGTTTCTTTTTTGTTGTTGTTTAATTTTCAATGAAGTCTCGTCGCGATGATGCAACAGTGCCGTCGTTTTTTTCCCACCCTACTACGTCGGATATAAAAATGAAATTCTGAAATTAAACACTTGGGATTTGCGGAACGCCTGTATGAGTCCCTCCGAATTGTCTCCGCCACACGTTGCGACAAAACAGATAGTAGTGTAAATAAGTTGAGACACGCCCATTATTGATGCATTATTCATGACTATGACAATTCGAAAGCGGCTATCAATATTATCAAAATATTGCAACGAGAATGTACATACACCGGGTGACAATAAAAAGGTCGCCATGTATTTTTTTTAAGGCCTTAAGCCACAGAACGAGTATAAAATCATGTGCAAATTTAATAATTTTTTTCGTATGAAAAAGTGATTCACTCAAAAAATTAATTACACATATATTTAGTACGAATATCAAGCTGTTAGAAAGGATATATTTTTTTTTTGTAAGGATACAATTTTTTACCTAGAACAAAAAACAAAAGTTCTCGTCAATCTACATTAGAAAACTTAGAGGAGTACGTACGGAATTTTGAAAATATTGTTTCATTCAAAAGTTGTAGGTATTTGAACTTGAGAAATGAATTTTCAGTGGAACAGTTCGTTTTAACTGCTCATAAACTGCTCAGAAAATGAAAAGTTTTTGATTAATCAGAAATTCCGTACGTACTTCTCTGCGAAATGCAATTAGGAACGTAACTTTTAAATTTGAAGTAAATCAAGTGAAAATTGTTGAAGTTATTTGTCACCCCAATTGGAAAAAAGCTGTTTCGATAAGTTTCGAGTGGTCGGCCATTTTGTACATCGAAAAAAAAAATATATACATTTTTTCTAACAGCTTGATATTAATACTAAATAGAGGAGTAATTAATTTTATGAGTGAATCACTTTTTCATACGAAAAAAAATTGTTAAACTCACACGTGATTTTATACCCGTTACTGTGACCTAAGGTCTTAAGTCGCACGCGGAGCTTTTGCAGCCGAGAAAAATATGATTTTCAATGGGTTTACAGTCGTTTAGGTGTACAAATAAGTTTTAGGACAGTTTTCAAAAAAATTCAAGATTTATTAAAAAATAAGTAAAACACAGTTATTCATCGAAGTAATCTCCATCGCACTGAATGACCTTCAGCCATCTCTCAGGTAACTCGCGGATGCCTTTCGCAAAGAAACTTTCGTCTTGCGAGGTGAGAAATTTAGCGACCCATTTTTCCACTTCTTCAAATGTTTTGAATCGCACGTCAGACAAATCGTTCTGCATTTTCCGGAATAAATGATAATCGGATGGGGCTAAGTCTGGTGAATACGCCGGGTGTGGTACAGCTTCCCATCCAAGCGCTAGTAACGTATCCTTGACCGGTTTACCCACATGAGGCCGCGCGTTGTCATGGAGCAGTTTTACTGGACGTTTTCCTTTACCAGAAAATGGACGTTTCTTCTCAATTTCTTGATTCACTTGCATCAATTGATGACAATAGCGATCGGTAGTAACTGTTTGACCAGGTTTGAGAAGTTCATAATACAGTACGCTTTTCATATCCCACCACATATGCACAGCATGACTTTGTTACAATGAACATTGCGCTTTGGCGTGGATGTTGTCGGCTCGCCGGGGTCAACCCAATGATATTTGCGTTTCGAATTATCAAAATAAATCCACTTTTCATCGCCGGTCACAATTTTCCACAAGAAAGACTTTCTATGTTGCTTGTTGTAAAGACTCACACAAATGATAAGACGGCTGTTTTTATTTTCTTGAGTCAGAAAGTGTGGTACCCACTTTGTTTCTTTTCGAATCTTACCCATTGCTTTTAAACGATAAGAAACAGTTTGTTGAGTTACTCCAAGCTGTTACGAAAGTTGTTTCTCCGTCTGACAAGAGTTTTCATCCAGCAACGCTTGCAGTTCGTGATCGTCCACCTTTACAGGAGGCCCCGTGCCCTCACGGTCACTAACGTCGAAATCACCTTCTTTGAATCGCTTATACCAATACTCACATGTACTTTTAGATACAATGTTGTCTCCAAGAACAGAACATATCGATTCACACGCTTTCCTAACACTTTTTCCTTGATGGAATTCATAGCGAATGCAGTGTCTAATAAATAGCTTATCGGTCTGCATGTTTAATTTACAGAATTTATAGGTTATGTTTATGACTCCTTTACGTTTCGATACTACATATCAAGCGCCATCTATGATAAGTGAGCGGGACCTTTGAATTAATTTAGAATGGCTGTTATGATACAAAATCGAAGTGTACTAAAACTTATTTGTACACCTAATATTTGAAAAACAATATTGGGTATTTTTTTTAGGAGTATAATTTGCCAGAATAAAACGAAATAGTGGCAAAAACCTTTTTCTGTGCATCCCCTTAACGAAAAAAAAAAAAATGATTAAATATACACTTTAAAGTGGATATATGGAATTTAATTCCATTGGAGCAATTTTTTCGTTAGTGCTTCGCAGAGTATAATTGTTATTTTTCAAAGAGAACTTGGCAATCGAACAAAATTACACCTTCCTAAGTGAAAATAAAGTTTGGTTTTAATAAAAAAATAAAGAAACTTACATTTTTTTTCTACATTTTGTCACTTTACATGAGCGAAAATACCGATAAATGTCAAAACAGCTTTTTTTCTTTACCTAAAACCGAATTAATCATGGTTAAAACAATAATAACGTTCGTTTCATTTTTTTCACATCATTTCCAAACTATGATCATTCAGGATACTGGGTTTAAAAAATCGGAGCAACTTAACGCTTTGTATACTTTCCGTGGATACTATGAACTTGGAAAAAAATGCCTAAATATAATGGTTGCTATGGTTATCTGCGAAGGTATCGTGACTTTTGTAATTTAAGGAACAAACGCCATTTTTTAAAACCGGTTTCTCATTTAAAAAAAAATTATATTAAAAATTGATTTTTTTTCCTTTAAACGACATACATTCGGCTTTCCGGAAATGCCCATCAGCTTTCTGTACGATGATTGGTTCATGAGATATTGATTATCAAAGTCAAAAGTGTCGTTCTTGCTTTGAAAGCCCATAAATGTGCGACAAATCATTATACAGACCTCTTTCAAAGCTCAAACTAAAGGGGGAGAAACAAGGAAAAATAATCTGTGTGCATCGTTGATCAAAACAATAAATCCTCGTCTGTAGACCTTTTTGAAAAAAAAAAAAAATATCGAAAAATTTCCCTCTGCGATTTTTCTTTTGATTCATTAGTAACAAAGGGTAAAAAATTGGAAATCAAAGCTCGGGAATGCGTTTTTGAATTTTTCCCTGTGATGATTTTTCACAAAGATACAACAATTTGAAAATTACTTGAAAATTTCGAACATTATTTTCTTCTCTTCATTTTCGTCAGTAGCGTATATATATATATATTTAATTGTTTATATATACATTTTTGCCTTTTTTCGTGGCTATTGCGTTTATGGCTTTTCACGGACCTCGCGAAAATTCAAAATCTCTGCTGAATGTCGCTCAAAAGGGTGCTCGTCCGAAGATCGTCGAATCGTGGCACTTTCGACACGGATCCCCAAAATGAAAAAGGACGTTCCGGCGAGGTCTCAGGTCAAGGTCACTTATTTCCGGAACCTCGGCCTTGAGAACCGTTAGGGGGGAGGGGGGGGGCTCTTCCGCGAGTATCTCAGGACGTACCGATGAAAAAGAGTCAAAGACGAAAAAAGTTTGCCTCGAGGAGGTAACCTTCGGTGCTGCTCATCGATCGAACATTACGTAATGGAAACAGCTCCACGTGTTTGCCTCCCTGCACGTGCACATATATGTTTTTTTCTCGGTCTTCCCTATGCGTCCTATTTGCTTACATCAAAGTTACAAAAAAGAGATGAAAAAAGGAGAAAAATAAGAAATACAAGAATTGAAGTTGGACGGGACGACGTTCGCGGAGTTCCCGCACGGTCTTTCGTAATAACGATTCTCTGCGCGCGCCTCCTGGGCGAGGAAAGGTGGGGGGAATGTCGCCATCTTGTCCACTTCGCGCGGACGATGGAATGGACGCGTTTCTCCGCGCTTCGTCGTTTCTTTTTTTTTCTCTTTCGTTTTCGTTTCGCGTTACGTCACGACGGGTTTTTTTTTGTGCGCCATCTATATATATATATATATATATATATATATATATAATTACACGAAGTAGTAAAAACATTTCATGCAATCGTCGGATGTTCAAAAATGCGCTTTTTCACCTATTGTTATTAAATACGTGTCGAACAATTGTTTGAAAACGTACGTTTAATATGAATATTTCTTTAATAAAACAAAAAATCGATCAATTTTTCGTTTTATTAAGGAGGTTGGAGCGATTCAGTTGAGTCAAACGACGGTTTATTCATTTTTTTTCTTCAATGAACCTCAAAAAAATACATACGAAATACAGATTTATTCTATATATGCTATTTTTTTAAATATATAATTAAAGGGCAAAATTATGCATTTTAACATTTTTATTACGTAAAGTAGAAAAACTTTTATGTTAGTACCAACTTGAAAAAGCGTAACATTATCGATGATTATTATGAAAAAACTACGACAACGAATGTTTTATACAATTCACAATGAAATTTTGAGTAATTCGTAATTATGACTATTGATAATTACGTCACGAGATTATTGGCCCATGGTTTACGATGGGCAAGATGAGGATTTTTTTTCTAAATATTCACAAAGGTTCATTTTGCGTTAATCCGTTGTTAGAAATGGTTTATCTTGGTGCTAAATGACAATAAAAATTACATAACCTTTAGTGTGAAAGTCTTGCCCATCTAACCGCACGTTAAATTACATACATTGGACTATTTTTTATCTCAGGTGTTTGGTGGTGAAAAAAGTTCCAAAAATTCGTAAAGACTCAGTATAGTGTAAACAATAATATGTATTTTTTTTTTAATTAAATTTAACCTTGGATCGTGGCTAACGCTCCAACCTCCTTAAACAAATATTTCAATGAAAATGTTATTGAAAAAATATTTAAAAACAGAGAAGGGGTATTAAAAAATGCATAAATATACCAACTATTGACTACCAAATAATCATATTAAACTTACGTTTTCAAAAAATTGTTTGACACCTATTTAAAAAACAATACGTGTAAAAGCGCATTTTTGAACATTCGACGATTACACGAAATGTTTCTGCTACTACTACTACAGAAAAGTAAGCCGATTTTTCAATTCCGTTATAGTCAAACATCCGTAATTATTGTTCATTATGCTGTTACATATAATTATAGTACAAAACAGACATCGTGAAAATGTACCGCGCGCATTGATAGCTTCTTTTGTTTACGTTATGTTTACGTATTGGCAACATCATAAATCGTAGTATGTAATATCACTCAGCTTGGGAGAAGTGTCGCGAAGCTAGAGACAATACTGTTCATAACCTCAAAATCGGCCCGAGAAGCTGTCAAGTATGAATATCGGGCCAAGTAGAACAAAAATTGCTGGACAGGAAAATTATGTACTGAAGCTGCCTAGAATCTGAAAGAAATTTTAAAAAATAATAATTTTTCGATAAACTAAAAAAAAATATTTCATGTTTGAAAAAAATTACGCTGTATCTTGTCTCTTCTTAATTCATTTTCGTTGTTAATTAACCTGACAAAGTAGTTTGAGGTCTCCGGGCATAATTACCGAATGTGGATACGTAAGTAGCATATAAATAAAAATAAATAAATAAATATATATATATATATATATATATAATCGTTTTGCTATATACAGCACATCTCGTTTTACATCTACGTTTCAATTCTACCGATCGAATTGCCTATTTATCAGGAAATACACGTAGTCAACGGCAGTAGCACCAGTAATTATCGTAAGGGGATAATTTGGTGCGAATCTCAAAAACGCTGCAACGCGAAACCGATCTGCCGGAAGTATATCGATACGCATATGGACGAACGTGGTTGAGCCGGTGACGTCGTCACGCGATAGGTGATTTTTGATATTTTCTCCGAGAGAGAGAGAGACAGAGAGACAGAGAGACAGAGGAGAGAGGAGAGAGAGAGAGAGAGAGAGAGAGAGAGAGAGAGAGAGAGAGAGAGAGAGAGAGAGAGAGAGAGAGAGACCGATTCGCAGAGTTGCACTATGCCGCAAGTTTTTCTCCATTACTTTTTAACAACGTTAATATCAGCATAGATCAGCAAGAGTGTAGAATGACAAGTATAGCAATGTCTGAGGCTGCATTTACTCGCTATGTACCATTAATCAGGTTTTATACGCGTGAACACTTGTGTCTCACCGTATACTCGCATGCATAATTAGCATTGAGTCAAGGAAATGCTCTTGCCGCTTATCGAAGCCTTATACCACTCGACACTTTCGGCACGGAATAGGTTATTTATTTATTTATTTAAAAAAAATTAATTCCGCATTTTTTTTAAATTTTCTTTTAATTTAGATTTGTATTACTTGAACATATATATGTATATATATATATATATATATATATATATATATATATATATATATATATATATATATATATATATATATATATATAGGGTGTCCCAGAACCGAATGCGTTCCCGGAAATGGTGGGTAAGGGGTGAAATTCTGAGTCGATTGATATAAGCATGTGTCGGTCTCGGATCAACCCCTGATTTATTATTAATTTTTAAAGGCGGGCCAATCAGGCGCGCCCGATGAGCCGGCGTATCGCTCACCGACGTACGCCGGCTCATCGGCGCACCTTATTGGCCCGCCTTTAAAAATTAATAGTAAATCAGGGGTTCATCTGAGACCCGCATATGCTTATACCAATCGACTCGGAATTTCACCCCCAACCCCCCATTTCAGGGAACACATTCAGTTCTGGGACACCCTGTATATGCGTGTGTGTTTATTGGACTTATGGGAAAGAAGAGCGCGCGTGCATAATAAAATATAGCAATATATGACATACGTTTCGACGAGTTAACTTTTATATCGGACGTGATAATGTGAACGAGCGTCTATATCGTGACACGACACAGCCGCTTTCTCTTCTCCGAGTCTATGGAAATGTGATTATCCTTCATTGAAAGAAACAAAAATGAATCGAAAATTATATACATACATATATGTATATGTATGTATACATATACATATACATGTATACATACATATACATGTATGTATGTATATGTTTTTATACGTGTATATATACGTGTATATGTATATATACACATGTGTATGTGTATATATATATATATATATATATATATATATATATATATATATTGCACAAATGAAAAAGGAGAAAAGAACAAAAAGTAATATACATTTATAACATTTCTTAAATGTAGATTGTATATAAATATAATATAATAAATAATAAATGAACAAAAATTAAGAAAATAAAATGCCAAGTATATTCTTTATTATATTATCTTTAAGACTATATTGAACAGATAATCTCAAACGATCGCGTTGATTTGTATATTTGAAAATATACAAATCCCCGGAGTATTAAAAAAATATTACGTCAAAAATATATTTCGAAAATTATCGTGAAAAATGTTTCATAATTTATACCATAAAATATATATATATTCATACCTATATTTTATATTCAGACGAGCAAAGTTTCGACGCCAAAAATAACGATGATATCCGACCAATTTAATTTCATTTCTCGTATTTTAAGCGTCCTGGTGTTTTTTTTTTTGTTACTCCAGTACGTGATTGTGACGAAAGAAGACGAAGTATTGCGCGTACGATGCAACGAACGATTGTGCTCGAGTTGTGGAGGTCGGGAAGTCAAGTGATTCGTAAGGGAAATTAAAGAAAAATTCACCCGATAGGATAAATTGCAGCGTTAAGGGTGCCAAAATTATTGAGGGGATATACCGTCAAAGCTCCAGGTGGTGTGAAAGATAAAGTAGCGAGACAATAATCGAGTCATTTATTATATTGTGGGAAAAAAGAATTTATTCGTTTGAAAACAAAAATTAATAGCTTCACTATTTTGTGGAAAAAAAGGGAGTTATTCTTGTAATGAATTATTTAGTGGACAAAAAAAGTTTATTCATGATTTAATGGACAAAATGAATTACTTCGTGGGAAAAATTAAGTGATAAAATATGGTATATTTGAACATTTCCACGCCTATGATGGGTTTGTTTCAGTTTGGTTGGGTTTTTGAAAAATTCGAAATTATTTTTAACGATTTTTTGCTCGTAAAAAAATTGTTAATGAAAAATGTCAGCTTCCCACGACTGAATATTATCATTAATAACCCAATAAATGATATTTTATCGCAGAAATCGGATAATATTTTTCGGAAAAATCACTTATCTAAAGAATTACGAAAATTAATAAATTAATAAATTATTTCGTGGAACAAAAATGAATTAATTTATTCCTTCGTATGAAAAATGAATTTATTTATTATTTTGTATTAAAAAAATGCACTTAAATGTGCCGTTTGGATTTCGTCTGATGGCGAAATTTCGATATACTATTCTACGACGTCACTAAAATATTGAATGGAGAAGAGTCGTCGTTTGGCCAATAAGACGGTTGTTTCGGCTCGGAGTGTCGACCGCGTTTAAAAGAGACGCGTGGTGTGGAGTCTCCGTGTCGCAATATCGGCGAGAACACAACCGCCGGAGAGAAGTGCGACGAGATCGGTCTGGCGAACAGCGAGAGCCTTAGAGGAGATTAACACACCGAGAGCTCGTTAGTTTGTAATTTAAATGTTTTTTTTTTTCGAGCCCTCGGCCTCCCGTCGATAACGAGACATCGATGCGTTTATATGGCAAATCGGGGCTATTCAGGGAATGCGCTGAAATTTTCGATGCTACCGATCTCGTGATGGCTTCATGAAAGATTTTTTTTTTTTGGCTTTGGTTTTTTTTATTACACAATTTTTTTATGATAATCATATTGAGATTCGGATCTAAAATTTTGGACTTTTGTTGAATGTCAATTTGAAAAAAAAATATTAGGACTCAATTTATCTTAAATTCAATTAAAGAAAAATATATTAACTCTTTGACTGTGAGTGCCAAATTTGTGGGCATACAATTTTTTTTTAATTACGAAGAAAAAATGATTACTCAATAAATTGAAAAAAATGGTAATTTAGATAAGTGACTTCCGAAAAATGAGTCTAAAATTATTTTTTGCTATTTTCTCGTTTATTGGGATGTAAATGATGATATTCAGTCAGGGAAGCTGAAATTCACCCTCCTCATCAAAAGTTATGGGGTTTTGAATTTCTCGAAAACACGTGACAAAAGAGGGCATTTTTAAAAACATTTCCACGCCTATATTGGACTTGTTCGTGATTTTGAAAAATTCGAAACGATTTTTCGCGGGCGAAAAATTTGTCAATAAAAAATGTTAGCTTCCCCGGACTGAATATCATCACTTATAGCCCGATAAATGATATTTTATCGGAGAATTCGGATAATATTTTTCGGAAAAGTCCCTTTTCTAAAAAATTACCAAAAAATTAATAAAAAAAAAAATACCAACTACGTTATTTTTTTTTCAATTGCCATCATCTAGAATTACCGCAATAATTACTGTAAATAGCAGCCATTAAACCACAACCTTCGAAAAAATGCTTCCCATCATTGAAGAACAAAAGGCATTATTGTTTCTAAAGAAATGACATAATTAAAAATAATGACATTAAATAAAACATAGTTTGTGAAAAACAAGGTGAAAGAATTAATATTTTCTTTGACTCGGAGTATCCGAGCTACCGGAAGTCAAGGGCGTTTCAGTCAGATTGCCGGAAACAAGGGGTGGGCGGGGGTGTCAGGGGCGTCGCACACGGAAAATTCACATAACCCCCCCAGATATCCTAGGAATAGTCGCTTTACATTTTTGCGTTCGCAAAGCAAGCCTCGATTCGCGTGGCAATCGCGTATACGCTGTCTTTTTTTTTTTCCCGTCAGAAAACGCTGCGTCACGGGTTGAAAGAGAATCCCCACCGCTCGCCCTCTTCTTGCCCCGAGTACTCGCTCGTAGATGGGCCTACGCACACAACGCAAGGTTAAACGCACACACACGCACGCACACAAAAGACACACACACACATACACACACACACACAAACACACACACACACACACACACACACACACACACACACACACGCACACACACACACACACACACACACACACTTGCACAAAATACGCATTACAAATAGTTGGTTTGGCGTTTCTTCCATTTTTCTTCGAATTTTTCCCTGGTGACAAAAAAAAGGTTCAAACGAAAAAGAAAGTAACGAAAAAAAATACCTGCTTGCGGACTGAAACGTTCATCGCCGCGTCCCCAAACTATTAAGTCGTCAATATTTGCCATCGCTTTTAGCGCTCTATTATCATAAACAAATAGTACCAGTTGTTTGGCAGAAGGAGGGGCGAGGTGGGAAAAAAATTCGAATGAATCGCGGGACTTTAGGGAACTCGTCAATACACACGTACTATGTGTGTGTGTGTGTGTGTGTACATATGTACGTGTGTGTATATATATATATATATATATATATATATATATATATATATATATATATATATATATATATATATACACATACATACATACATACATACATACATACACATATACACATATGTACGTGTTTATATATATAAAATAGAATACCTAATCGAGAAATTATTTCGCGCCATTAAAAATAGCCGTGACTGGTTAAAAATGAATTTGTTATTTTTTATGAGTTTATTCGGTGCATGTGCGTCGCTCCTATATTGGTAGAAAAGTGTAGCACGCCCCGGAGGCACCCTGTCGACCTTGCCGGAGGTCAATCGCGTGACCTTGACCAGGTCACGGGAGCTCGGCGGGCAGGGTGGGTTGAGTGGGGAAAAGAAGAATTGGGCGATGAACCGAACGTCGAATAAACGAAAGATAAAGCGTGCTTTATTTTTGCTTTTATTTTCTCTTTCGGTTATGACGTCTCTTCGACGCCGGTTGAGCGAGCGCTAATTGTGGCGGAGGGTCGAAATTAGTGATTTTTCAAATGAAAGATTGTTATTATATATTTTTGTTCGATTTTTTTTTACTATTATTATTATTAACTATTGATTTTGTAAGGCGAAATTCCGGCGTGAATTATTATTATTTAGTTGCATTTTTTGATTAATTATTCGTTTGATCAGTATCAATATTGTTAGAGACCTGAGGCGATTATTATTCAATATAAGAATTGTAATAAATTATAATTCATAATAATAATGAGAGCCTGGCGCCAATTATTGCCGTCGTTATTATTATTATGCTTTTATGATTACAAATAAATTATATTAGTTCACTATATATATATATTCATAATTGTTATTAACTATTCATTTTGTAATGCGATATTAGCCGTGGCTTATAAATATCATTTAATACTATATATATATATATATATATATATATATATATATATATATATATATATATATATATATATATACACACACATACATAGATACATATATATATTAATACTATGCGAAAAAATCTCTGCAGATACGCGACAATTTTTTGCTGCAAACTGTCGGGAATAAAAAGAAGGGCATCCGACACGTTGAGAAATCGTTATATTTGTCTTCGAACAACAATTCTGCTCGTGTGTAACGGAATGCGAAAACGACACGCTAACACAACTGGGAGGGTTTCCAATTTTTCAACGTTTTTTTTTTTCTTCAATCGTTTTCCATTTTTAATGAACGATCTTTTTTCAAAATTTTGCCCGACTGAAAGCACAAAAAAAAAGCCTACGCTTTTGTTATTTTTGTCCGAGTAGGTTATAATTTTGACGCAAAAATTGAGGGTGCAAAAATGCCGCGGGAGAATAACAAAACAAGAATCAACTCGTGGATTCGTTATCTGTTAGTCAGTATCGAATGAAAAAAAAAAACCGGTTCTATGATAAAATCAAAAAAGAAGAGGAAAATTTTTAACTTTCCGAAAAAAGAAGTATTCTTGATAAAAATTAATCTTCGTAGAAGCGTGACCCGGAGTGATGAAAAAAAAAGTAGCATAAAAAAATTTGCGTGTCAATAGGTGATCGCGAAAAGTCGCTCCGGCGAAATTGCACTCGACCACGTCACTCGCGTGTCTCGGGAACCTCGTCCTCTGTGATTTTTTTTTGTTAGTTGGTGCAACGCCAAAAACATCGCGAGTGGGTAAATTCGGTGAAATTATTCGTGCAAGTTTTTTGCCCCTCGAATGTATGCGTTATTCATAATCGATATTCACGTTTGACGATTAATCCAAAGATCGTAAGATGAAGATAAAAAAAAAGAAGCATTTTTTGTTACGAATTTTAAGGCTCACTGCGTAAACGTAGTCCCAAAAAGTGTGTGCATTTTTATTTTCCTTCTATTCGTGTTCATTTATTTACCGATTGATTTTTCGTTTATTTCGCAATTTATTTATTTGTAATCGAAGAAAATTATTTTTCGGCTTTCCTCTACTGGCGTTTACTTATTTTGATTTTACGCGCATATTGTTTGAATTTCTATTCGTATATATTTGCATGTGCATTGAAAATGCACTTTTCAGCCATAAATACGGAAAATTGATCTAAGGGTAATTGGATGTGGCCGAATCGAATGGCGATAATAACTTTGCAATCGACCCACGAGAAAATGTTGAAAAATGTTTAATAATCGTTTAATCCGGAACCTAATAACTTTATCGAAAAATATGTCAAACCAAAGTTGTTTCGGACATAAAAGTACGTAAAAAACGTATTGAACGTTCATCTTCGTATCTTCAAAAATAAGGGAGAAAAAGAACGAAAAAGCATTCAATTGGGGGACGAAAACCTTGAAGTTGAAAAAATAAAAAAATATCAAATTCGTATATATCTCGGTTTTTCAAAATTATATATTGTTTGAACAAGAGTTAATCTAACTTTCTAGCGATTAAAATTTTTTTTATTTACTGTATAAGTATGAAAAAATGACGACTGAACATTGACAAAACTGGTTGAGGATCACTGTCAGAAAGAGACGCACTATATGGCCATGCCGTTCGCACTGATAGGAGGTTCTTTCTATCGTTCCGCCACGCATGCGCGCAACGCGCTCCGACGAGTATCTTGCAGTGGTGCTTCGGCTGCGATTTCGTCTTGCAAACAAATTTTCATTCGTCTTTTTCTCCCTCATTTTTCAAGATACAAAGACGACCGTTCAATACTTTTTTACGTACTTTTATGTCCCAAACAACTTTTGTTTGACATATTTTTCGATAAAATTATTAGTTTCCGGATTAAATGGTTTTTAAATATTTTAAAAAATATTCTCGGGGGGTTGATTGCAAAAACGGCTGTGGACACAACGAAACGTTAGGTTAGATTAGCGAAGTGCGAGTAGGGAGTGTCAGTAAGGGTTCAAGTGGGGAGGACAATACGTGTACGTAAAAACCCGCACGGGTATACGTTGGAACTCGAGAGTTAAGGAGGTTGGAGCGTTAGCCACAATACAAGGTTAAATTTAATAAAAAAAAAATACATGTTATTGTTTACACTATACTGAGTCTTTACGAATTTTTTTAACTTTCTTCACCACCAAACACCAGAGATAAAAAATAGTTTAATGTATGTAATTTAACGTGCGGTTAAATGGGCAAGACTTTCACACTAAAGGTTACGTAATTTTTATTGTTATTTAGCACCAAGATAAACTATTTCTAACAACGGATTAATGCAAACTGAAGCTTTGTGCACATTTCGAAAAAAAATCCTCATCTTGCCCATCGTAAACCATGGGCCAATAATCTCGTGACGTAAATATGAATAGGCATAATTATGAATTACTCAAAATTTCATTGTTAATTGTATAAAACATTCGTTGTCGTAGTTTTTTCATAATAATCATCGATAATGTTATGCTTTCTCAGGTTGGTAGCAACACAAAAGTTTTTCTACTTTACGTAATAAAAATGTTAAAATGCATAATTTGGCCCTTTAATTATATATTTAAAAAAATTAGCATATATGGAATAAATCTGTACCTCGTATGCATTTTTTTTGAGGTTAAAAAAAAATGAATAAACCGTCATTTGACTCAACTGAATCGCTCCAACCTCCTTAATTGAGGCCTCGACACATTCAAGGTATTTAAGGGGTCTTCTCACTTTAGATGCTAAGAAAGGCTAGTTTCATGCATTTTTTGATAGGTTCATGTTATAAATATTGATATAAAAGTTGTTCCACTTAACGGCGGGGTAAAGTTAATTCGGCGAAAAAAAGGCATGTTTTTAAGATTGTTTTTTTGGCGTAACGAATAGTGTTCGTTTATTGAAAAATTTACATATAATAAAGTAACATTTGAACAACATTCTCCTAAATTTTCATTGCAAAATATTCAAAATTGAGCGAGTGAAAATTAAACCCCGGAGGCGCCTCGAAAAAAAGTTGGTTTGCGGTGTGCACCATAACTCGCAACAGAATCATTTGAAACAAAAAAATCAAAATGCATTTGTTAAAGGAGATGTTTCTCGAGGTAATGACGGGAGGATTTTTTTTTTCTTCGATTTTTCGATTTTTTCGTAGCACTTGGGAGCCAAAAACCCGATTTTCGCTAAAAAAATCGGCTAATTTGTTGTTGAAAAATTAGTAATTATTTAAAAAAACAAAAAAGCTCTCGACAATACCTGGTGAATTATGTGAAGAAGTACTGTGCAAAATTTCAAAGCGATTGGTCCAGTAGATTTTGAGTTATCGTGCACACGGACTTCAAATATGACAAGTCTCAGAAAAACGGTTTGAAAAACGCAGAAGAGAAGAGAACGGCATGGAGCAATAGACGCTCAAATACTCATAACTTCGTCAATTTTACTCCGATCGACTTGACATTTTAACACAATATTCTTGATATATTATGCATTCATTTAAAAAATTTAAAAAAAATGAAAAAAATTTAATACTTTACCCCGCCCTTAATAAATACACTTTCGAAATACATTGAAAAATATTTTTTTATTTATTTTAGTCATTATTTATAGACGACAATGGTGGTTAACCCTTCGAGTGCACACTGGGTCGTTTTCACCGTACATATTTAGTATTTTTCAACGTATTTTTCAACGTATGCCCCACTTTGAACGAACGTTTTGGCATTTCATTTTCGTTTTCGTCAAAAAATAAATTTAAGGCCATTAAATATGAATAATCTACTACAAAAAACGTCTCTACAAAAAAAAAACTCAAAATGCATATATACCGGAATACAACGATGTGAAAAACGCCTTGGGTCAGATTGACCCAAGATAGAAAATCAAACGGTTTTAGATTCATTATGTTAGTCGCTATAGCGCATATACGATTTTCCATATATACGAAAAAATAACAAAATGGCGGACATTTTTCGAAAAAAAACGTGTTTTTTTTCACCATCTCGGGCAAAAAAATAGTAATATCAAAAATTAAGGAGATCCTCGTAAGGATCGGTAAAGTAGTTTCGAAGATTTTCTCAAAAACCCGTCAAACACGTGCATAAAAACATGATTTAAAAAAAATGTATTTATCAAGTGTAACAACTTTTATATCAATATCTATAATATAAACGTATTAAAAAAATTCATGAAAATAGCCTTTTTAGCGTCTAAAGTGAGAGGACCCCTTGACATAATCAAAGTATTTATTCATTTATTTACTCATCTATATGTCCATTAATTTTTTTCTCCAATTCTCGACGTCTACGAGCCAAATCTCGAAAACGTAGCGCGACTTTAGCCGATTTTACCCAAGCGCAATGACGAAGCACTGCATCGTATCTATCCGCGCTGTCACTCGGCCAGCGAGTGCCGTAACGCGGGCGTCTTATCATTAATATCGTGTATAACACACAGCACACGTGCTCGATAACGGAAAAAAACAATTCACATATTGCAATCGGCATTGCGATCGATTAAAAGGGAAGAAACAAAAAAAAATTAATACTTTGCAAGCAAATACGACCGATAATATTTTTCATATACCTATAATTGTTCGTTGTCGAAGGAGCACTCGAAAACACTCGAATCGGTACTCGAATTTTATCCCCTTATCTTTTCGGCTGTGTAAATCATTTTCCCCCGGCTTGTTGCGTGTCGGGATTTTTTCAAACTCAATTTATCGTGCAAATACGATTGGCACTTTGTTTTATCAACCTGTTGTTCAGTCATAATAATGATAATAATATACATATCATTATGATAATTTTAATTATTGCTTTATTGTTATAATTTATATTTATAGTTATTTTGTAACTTGTTGTTATAATTTTAATAATCATTTTGTTCTATTGTTATAAACAAATTATTACTATGACAATAGTACATATTGTTTGGGTTTGTTTGGGTTTGTTTGGGTTTGCAGCAACAGTGATGATAATAATAGCGACAACCATGGATGTACATTATCCAGTCGATGTATCCACGTCAAGTATTTCCATTGGATTGCAACACTTGTGAAAGTTTTATGAATCTCGAATATCTACGGAGGCGCTCGTGTGTCGCATCGTTTTTTTTTTTTGGCCGAGCGAACGGACATTTTAATAGCCCGGTAATTAATTCTCGCGGTGTTTAAATTTCTGCAAAAAAAAAACGAAGGCAAAAAGATCGGCTTCGTACGTCAAACGTATATATAGGCATTTTTTTCTCCAACATTGATGAGACTTTTGCCATACTCGTCTTCCTATTTATTCAGTAGATTATTTTTCGAGGATATTTCGTCTTTTTTTTTTTTTTTTTACGTCCATGAGACGAATCCGTCGGGAATTTTGAAATTCCCCCTTAAGCTTGAGGATGTTTCGAAAATTGTATCTACTTTTCGGTGATTGGGAATACCCAACTTGGGGGTGTTTTTCGTTCGACTTTCGGCGAGCAATGATCATAGGAGCGCGTTTGGCTTTTGAAACGGTGATGATGTGCTCGATACGTTTTGTCAGCGAGCCAAGAAGATTTACGACGGAAATAACCGAAATTCCACCTTGGGTGGACCTCCGTTGAAGTGAACCACCTTAAGGTGCGCGAACAATCGATTGGAGCACGTACCTGCCAAGCCCATTCTCAAGTTCGAATCCACAGTCTTCCCGATTCACCGTACGATCACCCAAATTTTCGCTGGCGAAAGTTTTTCCGATGAAAACGCGTGCACGGGTCAAAAAGCGAAGAACAATCTGATACTCGACCGAGCCAGCGCGCTCTACCGGTAGAAAAAAGCTTGGAAAACAGCGCCTGTGTAACACTCGGTCGGTAATGCAGAGGGGTCAGTCCGGCGCTTGACCTGGATTGCAGCAATAAACAAATTGAACCGATGATACGCCCGGCGAGAAATGTGTAAACGTCGTTAACCGAAGCTGCAAATTATCATCCCGCTTTCAGCTGACACTCCAAAAACAAGTTGCTATCGAGTCTTATCAGCACTCGGCATTCCACTCGACTTGCATTGTCTTTGTGGCTGTAGAGCAGTATCATCGGGCAAAAGAGTCATCGCATTGTTCGGGCCTTTGTTGTTCCTGCACTCCTCGATGCCTGGAATATTCAACGGCACGTTGGAATCCGGCTGTCCGATTTGATGTTTTCATCAGGCCCTTCATTCAAATATTGATTATCCGTTTTGATGTCATAATCGGGCCCTGGTGCCTGGAAGATACAGATGCAAATTGGAAACTGATTGTCCGTTTTGATGTCATAATCGGGCCCTGGTGCCTGCAAGATAGAGCTGCAAATTGGCAACTGATTGTCCGTTTTGATGTCATAATCGGGCCCTGGCGCCTGGAAGATACAGCTGCAAATTGGAAACTGATTGTCCGTTTTGATGTCTCAATCGGGCTCTGGCGCCTGGAAGATACAGCTGCAAATTGGAAACTGATTGTCCGTTTTGATGTCTCAATCGGGTCCTGCCGCCTGGAAGACAGAGCTGCAAATTCCAATCAGATTGTCCGTTTCGACGTCTTCACCAAATGGACCTACGGTATCTAAAATGGATGTGTCGAGGTCTCCAAGTTATCATCGCAATGCCTCCAACGATTCCGGGCTGCCGGGAGTCCACATGGATTGTTTCCAAACTTGGATTGGACCAGTGACCAATCACCCATTGACGAATATCCTATACCCTTCAGTTAGCCTGAGAGTTTTCGGTTTTGCGCTCACGGAAGCCAACCAAGCTGTCTATTGGACGCGCCATTGGGGGTGTTATCTTCAGATTGCATATGCCGAGCGTCTACTGTTTGTCGTGCAGCGCGAGACTGTAGCGTTGGAGGTGTTCGGTGAGCTGGTATCACCGACCGAGTTGACCCTAGTCGCCTCTGGTTAAGGTCCCTCAGCGTTTTGCGTCCGTGTAGTTGTCGACGTGCGAGAATAGTGCCTTGGCTCTTGCGTTGCTACGACACGCGCGCACATACGTACCACATATGTGTCGCTTGATTAGGCCTGGCGGTCGTTTCCGTGGATGATGATCATCGTCTCCCACCAACGAGACACCGCCGACGCGTATTGCCCTGCCACATCGTGACAATATCTATTGCGCACAGAGATCAACCGCTCGGCGAGAGCAACGATTGCCAGTCGTAACGCGGCCGGAACCGACGGTGGAGAGTAATAATTTCAAGCCACCGGAAAGATCAGATCGACGATTGATCCTCGTGCTGGTGTTCAAAGACACGTGGGAACGATGAAATCGATGCTCGTATATACGACCGGTATACGCGCGGCGCTTCGCCACACACAGACACATACACGTACACACACTTGCACACTTAACCAGGCTCATTCGAGCGCCCAGTGACGACTGGGAATCAGCTGTAAACGTACGCACGTTTTGCGCCGAGCCAGTCCGTGAGGCTCGATCGGGGAGAGGAGGCAGGAACGATGATCGCGACATCAAGACCAAAGCTACCAGCGATATATATATATATATTATATATATATACATATAGAGAGAGACAGAGAGAGAGAGAGAGAGAGAGAGAGAGCAAGCAAAAGTGTGCTGTCTCAAGAGTGGGGTTACGTTATCCCCACAAGGCACTTTCCCAACGTCCAGGCGCGAGTAACCGATACGTGGATGTGAATGCGTGCGGATATACTCGCAGACTTCATAATGTACCCAACGCCTATCAATGTTTCGAACCCTCCGAAGGCTTGTCTGCCGTCTTCGGATTCAGGCTGAATATGTCCCACCATTAAGTGGGAAAGTTATGTCCTCCAGGGTTCCTTTGGTGATTCCCGGCTAGGGTACCAATGGTGGTATGTCGTTAGGAAGTGTCCAGGTGATGCCACCTCTGCCCCCTGCTGAAACGATCGGATCATTATTCTAGATTGGCTAGGTTCTGGACAACCTGGCGCCTAGTTCTTTCCAGCCTGGTCCTGAGGATGCTGTACATTGGGCCAGGTACCAGATGTCTTTCGCAATTGAAAGGGTGAGTTTGTTGAGATGCGCGTTTCATTTCTTGCTCATTTGAAATGGCAGGCTGAGTCGATGCGCAGTAACGGCAGAAAATGGAAAGAACGAGGATCCAGATGGAGGGGTCTTTACGGACAAGTGTGCCGGTCCGTACGAATTTGGATAATCGCCACTGGGAATTTCACGGTCGACCAGTATATTATCGGAATGCCAGTTCTCTTGTTTTCTCCGCGAACCCCCCTAGCCCTACAAACGGCCGATACCAGTCTGGCGTGCGCTGGCGCAGTAACCAAAATTATTCCGTATCTACGAGAATCCCGGGAGGATAATTTATACGACTGTTGTAATGGTTGGCATCTACTTATACGCCGAGGAGAAAGGTTGAGCAGCAGGGTGGAACGAATGATGGGTTTTTTTTTCTTCGAAATGCATAGATCGACCCGGAATGGATAGACACCAGGCAGGGTCCAGCAGAACCCAAACAAACTGAAACAACGAACTGAAAAAAAAAACGCACCCTAACTATTAACTCTAATCTGATGATTAGCGTCAGTCGGCACTCAACTGGAAGAATTGATGCCTTTCCTTTCCCAACTCAAACAACCCCAAACAAACAAAATGAAACCAACGTTCAATTGATTATCGGCGTCTGCCGAGAATCAAATGGAGGTTGTTTAAGGAAAACTGAAGCTTCTGCACTTGGATATGGAAAAACTGGTATGTTCTTGAGAGAGCAATTGGTTGACCGCGCCATGTGGAAGTCTCCAACTTCTAGTGCATGGCACGTTCCTCCGGCTAGATGAGCCAGTGCGTTTCAGCTCTTGATCCTGATCAGCATACCAGTTCCCTGGAACCCATAGTGATTGGGTGTCCCCAAGAAAATTGGGATTCAGTCATGATCCAAAATGCAGCATCGGTGTGGCGGATAGGCGATTGTTTGGCGATGACATGTGTTCCACCAAGGTTTGGCAAGCTGATGATTAGCGTCCGTTGAGCCTCAACTGGATGAATTCCCGTTTTTCCTGAACCAACTTCCAACTGACCATTGGCGTTTGCCGAGAATGGATAGGAAGTTGTTTCAGGCAAGCTGGAGCTTCTGCACTTCGATCTCGAAGAGCTGGTACTTTCTCGGGACAGCAGTCGGTTGGCCGCGCTTTGTGGAAGTCTCAAACTTCTCCATGGAATCTTCCTCTCCCTAGCTGGGCATGCCACTTCTCTGGAACCCCTTGGGTTTCGGTAAATATCCAAACTGGAGCACCCGTGCGGCGAACGGGCGATCGTTTGGTGATGACATGTGTTCCATCAAGGTGCTTTTGCCTCGGAATCAATTGGCCGTTCGATCGCAATCGCCTGTCCTGAATCCCTGGGCTATAAAATCATCGTCTAGCCCGTTCTGGACCTAGTCATGCCCCGACCTTACCGAGATTCTCGAATCGTTAGCGCGCTTATACGATCGTTCGCTAACGAACCTTGCGTACGAGACGGACAAACGGAAATCCATTATTATATTCACCGCTGAGCGATCTTGTTATAAGGCGAACGGAAATGGTGTCCTTGCGCTAACCGCATTCGGTCGATCCATCTAGGCAACAGCGTAGAGATCGGGACGTCAATTAAATCTGTTTTGGGGTTGGTACGCTCGATTCCTTGAACACTCGGATCACTCGTGGTGTTCGCGACCGCGCCAACGGGCGATATCGAACAAAGCACATTGCCGAATGAGAGACACAGTGGAGAGCCGCAAATGCGACAACGCGCTGAGTCAGTTTTTTTGCGATAAATAACGCGCCCGCGCGCGCAACCACGAGTACTCTTGTTCCAGGCTCTGACGGACAACGATGACAAGCGCAGGCAAATGATTCATATCAAATATTGCCGGACAACGAGAAAAAAGAGCGTTGTCAACTCGTAGCGATGTCTGCTCCCTCCATTTGGGTGTTGGTCTCTTTTTACCCCTGCGGCAGTATCAACGAGAAATAGGGGGCGCACGAGTTTACGTAGTCTAGTTTAGTTTTGCTTGTTACGGTCTCTTTTTTCCCTCGTTTGGGTTTGTCGGGGTTGCTTCCTATGGAAACCCCATGCCATTGGATGATCCCCATCCAGGCGGATCACAAAGTCATCCCGTATGAAAAAAATGGTATTCCGAATTTGTCTGAACATCGATACCATGATCTTCCGATAGGAAAGATGGGGCGGAGGGTGGAGGGGGTTGGCCTACGGTAAAAAGTCATATGACGCAGGGGAAGTTGGGGCAACGAAGGTCACTCGGTAATCGGGTCATCTTGGGATTCGTTTGGGTTTGTAGTCCAGTCGAAATAGGATTTCACCTGGAATTAATTCCGGGCTTCGATTTTCTTTTTTATACTTAGGGGGGGGGGGGGGGGGGGGGCAGTGTAAATCTCGATTTTCGGGAAAATCCCCCTGGTGCGTTTGCCGCCATCTCGATTTGAAGAGGGATTTTTTTTGTTTTTCGAATAACTCGCTTATTTTCAACCTTAGAGTGTAAATGATTATATTCAAAGTTGTGGGAAATGTAATTCTCCACAAGTTTGGTGATTATAATTTTTACCCTAGGATCGATATTTATAGAGTTAGACTGCTAAAAGGGGTAAAAAAACGTTTTTTTTAAACTTATCTCGTTTATTATCAACTTTATTGTAAATATGGTAATAAATAATCACATAGGAAATTTTGTTTCCTCCAACTTTGGTTATTAGCATTTTTACCCTCGAATCAATATTTTCGGACTTATACTTAATTTAGGGGTGAACTTTTTTTTACGTTCAGTTATTTCGTTGATTATCAAGTTTATCGTAAAAATGTTATGGAGTAATCGGGTAGGAAATTTTATTTTCTTCAACTTTGGTCAGTACCATTTTTACCCTAGGATCAATATTTTCGGACTTAAACTTAATTTAGGGGTGAACTTTTTACCCCTATTTGTTGCAGTGTAACTCTATAAATATCGATCCTAGGGTGAAAAGTATAATCACCAAACTTGTGGGGAATTACATTTCCCACAACTTTGAATATAATCATTTTCACTCTAAGGTTGAAATTAAGCGAGTTATTCGAAAAACAAAAAATCCCTTTTCAAATCAAGATGGCGGTAAACGCACCAGGGGGATTTTCCCGAAAATCGAGATTTACACTACCAACAACCCCCCCCCCCCCCCCCAAGTATAAAAAAAAGAAAATCGAAGCCCGGAATTAATTTCAGGTTAATCGAATTTTAGACCTATCTCGACTGGACTATTGTTTGGGTCCTCGCGAGAAATGTTACCGATGACCTGCGGCGATTACCCAAGGTCAATGATGTCAAATTTTCGCAGGGATCGTGAGCATTGAAAAAAAAACAATGAAAAATTCGTGAAACAAAACGAGCGAGAAATGTGAGCTTCCCACATTTAGTGACAGCCCGTTAGTGCAATTATTATTCCACTTGTGTCGTTTCAATAACATCGGTAGGTTGATGGAAAATATGCGGAAACGCGAGGAGGAGCGAATATTATTGCACATCTCCCTGCTTCGCTTCGAGCAGAGAAAAAAAATATATATATTTTTTTGCAAATAATGAAATTGTCGAGTGGTAATCAGCTCGTGTATTTTTTTTTATTGCTTTGACGACATAGGTCGCGGGAGCAGCTCGAGGGATACGTACATGTGCGAGCGTGAAATTGCCGTGTTTGTGGAAGATTCGCGAGGCTGTGTTGCCTATCGATTTCTCGCCTCGACACGACACGATATATCGAGGGGAGCGAGAAAATTATAACGAGCACGATTAACGGATCGAGTGGAAAGATTCGACGAGTTTGAAGCCTTTTTTTGTCCCTTGCACGCGTACGGTCGACCAGTATGATTCTAACGCATATATAGAACGAACGAGCTCGTTACTACTTAATGCGAGAATATTGCGAATGAGACTGCATTGCCGGGATTTCGACGAGCTATCGATGCAACGATGTACGGTAAATGTTATTCAATGGACAAGTTGATTTTTCCGCGGTGATCAACTCTTGTCACTTTTATCAGTTAATTATTTATTCGATATTTTTTAAAATAAATTCTGTCAAGTTTATTAATATTTAAGAATTTTGGATATTTCTTTTTGTTTATTAGCTTTTAATAGTTTTAGATAATTTTCATTAGTTTACTGATCTTTAATAATTTTATATCATTTTTATTAAATTTATTAATATGCAATATTTTCAGATCGATTTTATTAAGTGTACAATATTTCATCTTTTTTTTGATAATTTTTGGTAAGTTTGTTTGGGTTTAAGTGTCAAGTTGATTGATATTTAAGAATTTTGGATATTTTTTTTAGTTTCTTAGCTTTTAATAGTTTTAGATAATTCTCATTAGTTTACTGATCTTTAATAATTTTAGATCATTTTTATTAAGTGTACTAATATTTAATCTTTTTTGATAATTTTTGGTAAGTTTGTTTGGGTTTAAGTGTTAAGTTTATTAATATTTAAGAGTATTGGATATTTTTTTAGGTTATTAGTTTTAATAGTTTTCGATAATTCTCATTAGTTTACTGATCTTTAATAATTGTAGATCATTTTTATTAAGTGTACTAATATTTCATCTTTTTTTTGATAATTTTTGGTAAGTTTGTTTGGGTTTAAGTGTCAAGTTTATTGATATTTAAGAATTTTGGATATTTTTTTTAGTTTATTAGCTTTTAATAGTTTTAGATAACTATCATTAGTTTACTGATCTTTAATAACTTTATATCATTTTTATTAAATTTATTAATATGCAATATTTTCAGATCATTTTGATTAAGTGTACTAATATTTAATCTTTTTTTGATAATTTTTGGTAAGTTTGTTTGGGTTTACGTGTCAAGTTTATTTATATTTAAGAATTTTGGGTATTTTTTTAGTTCATTAGTTTTTAATAGTTTTAGATAATTCTTATTAGTTTACTGATCTTTAATAATTTTAGATCATTTTTATTAAACCTATTAATATGCAATATTTTCAGATAATTTTTATTGAGTGTACTAATATTTCATCTTTTTTTGATAATTTTTGGTAAGTTTGTTTGGGTTTAAGTATCAAGTTTATTAATATTTAAGAATATTGGATATTTTTTTTAGTTTATTAGTTTTTAATAGTTTAAGATAATTCTTGTTAGTTTACTGATCTTTAATAATTTTAGATCATTTTTATTAAGTGTACTAATATTTAATCTTTTTTTGATAATTTTTGGTAAGTTTGTTTGGGTTTAAGTGTCAAGTTTATTGATATGTAAGAATTTTAGATATTTTTTTAGTTTATTAGCTTTTAATAGTTTTAGATAATTCTCATTAGTTTACTGATCTTTAATAATTTTAGATCATTTTTATTAAATTTATTAATATGCAATATTTTCAGATCATTTTTATTAAGTGTACTAATATTTCATCTTTTTTTTGATAATTTTTGGTAAGTTTGTTTGGGTTTAAGTGTCAAGTTTAGTTATATTTAAGAATTTTGGGTATTTTTTTAGTTCATTAGTTTTTAATAGTTTTAGATAATTCTTATTAGTTTACTGATCTTTAATAATTTTATATCATTTTTATTAAATTTATTAATATACAATATTTTCAGATCATTTTTATTGAGTGTACTAATATTTCATCTTTTTTTGATAATTTTTGGTAAGTTTGTTTGGGTTTAAGTATCAAGTTTATTAATATTTAAGAATATTGGATATTTTTTTTAGTTTATTAGTTTTTAATAGTTTCAGATAATTCTTGTTAGTTTACTGATCTTTAATAATTTTAGATCATTTTTATTAAACCTATTAATATGCAATATTTTCAGATAATTTTTACTAAGTTCATTATAATTGAATATTTTTAGATAATTTTTTGTAAGTTTTTTTATATTTAACATTTTTAGGTAATTTTTGTTAACGAAGTTGCAGCGTTAGCCACAGTCCAAGATTAAATTTTTTAAAATATATATGCCATTGTCTAGACTATATTGAGTCGGTAGGCATTTTTGTTTCACCACAAAACACTGGATATAAAAAATAGTTCGATGTTATTCATTTTATGTGCGGTTAGATGGGCAAGACGTTCACGCTACGGCCGATGTAATTTTGTTTCGCTATTTAGCACCAATATAAACCATTTCTAACAACGGATTAACGCAAATTAATCCTTTGTAAACATTTAGCGAAAAAAAACTCATTTCGCCCATCGTAGACCATATATATTCAATAGTGAACCATGGAGGTTTGATGAAAGATTACGAATCTTGGCTGGCGAATGAAGAGCATTGCTCCCAACCTCAATATCCACGAAGTTGCCGTGTCTTGGCAACACGTAATATTAATTAATGGTAATAATGAATAATAGCGTGGAATAAATATCAATCGGCATAATTATAAATGACTAAAAAAATTCTTCTGTGTTGAATGAAACATTCGCGGTCGCAGTTTTTAAATAATAATCATCGATAATGTTATAATTTCTTAAGTTGGTAGTCGCACAATATTTATTCTTATTGACGTAATTAAAATATAAAAATGCATAATTTAATTATAGATTTTATTAAGAAATTAGCATCTACGGAATAAATCTACACCTCGTTGATGATATTCAAGATGATATTCAATATTTATAGATAATTTTTACTATGGTAATTAATATTTAATAGTTTTAAATCATTTTTATTAAATTTATTAATATTTCAAACTTTAGATAATTTTTTACAAGTTTATTGACTAATTTTTAAGTGATTGAGTGTGATTCCAGTGACTAAGTTAATTTTCATTGAATAATTTAAAACAATTTTCGTGAGGTTTGTTAACATTTAATGTTTTAGGTAATATTTGTCACGTTTCTTTAAAAAAAATGTTATCAGTTCAATTATGTTTTTTTTTTAAATTGTTTCGTATTCTCAAATTAAGTTCTTTTGGATTATTTTGAATTGTTAACTTGAATTCATGCGTTTCTTTCATTACAAATAAGCGATTTTTTTTTTTTCATTTTAGAAACTAAATTATCGTTATTTAATCGCTCGTTGAGAATTATTCTCCACTAAACAAACAATATCAGGCGTGCCTTTATTCGCGTGTCGACTATTGTTTTTACTATTTTGGTACACGGTGAAAAATATTATTTTCGGTGAATACTCGTTGCTAGTAATAATTCTTGGATTTTTATCGACATTTTGGATTAACAAAGACTTTTCAGATCGAAAATATGATAAATTGGCGAAAATAAGTGAATTTTTATTGCGCAGTTATGCAAATGTAGTATAAATGTTTATCGACATTATATTTATGTTGTATAAATATTTCATTTGTTCGTCCGTTGATTTTCATATCTAAAACCGAGTAATTTACTTTTGACGAAAATTTTGTTAACCGATTAGTAAGCAATACGTTTTGCTTCTTTTCCTTTTTCGTTCTCTTCGAACGCTCGTCCGGCCAGTTATGCAAGACAAATATTCCATTCGTACAAGTTCGCGAGCGTTCCCGCGATGAATCACACGTGCATTTGGCATTTTGACTCGAAGTCTCGTTATTTCACGAGATCGTCACTTCACATTCGATCGAGTCTCGAGAAGTAGAAGAATAATGAGAAAAAAAAGCACACGACATTAGAACGTGCACGGCGATATCGACGTGCATAATTATTCGCGGCATATATACGAGCTTATGAATATAAAACAAAAACGTTCCTCCGCGTATGGGCTATTATCGTTTAGCAAGTTGAACAAATCCACATTATTATTGTTAAATGATGATTTTTTTATCGATCATTTCCGAAGTTGTTGAGAACGTTTCGAGTGTTTTTTATTGACGAATTAAATAAAAAATAGAACGAAATAAACGTGGTAAATCAATATATTGAATTTATTGGATTCGTTTAATTTGATTAAAATGATTTATAAAATTAACTAAAAAAATTCCATGGTGAAAAGAATTAAATAAAAAATAGAACGAAATAAACGTGAAATGAATATATTGAATTTATTGGATTCGTTTAATTTAATTAAAATGATTTATAAAATTAACTTAAAAAATTCCATGGTGAAAAAAACGGTCCAACATTTTTAAAAAATCCCCAACTTTCCACCTAGCGAATTTTTAACATTTAAATATATTAAAAAAATTTATATCGTTATTGAGAAATTCGAGTCTTTGATGAAATTTTTCAATTGTTTAACGGTGCTGAAACGAATTTCAGGATGTTAAAAAAACAAGAGAAAAACGGTTTTTTTTAAGATAGAAGGCACATAATTTATGCACGTTTCGAGATCACTTGGAGGACGAGATTTGCAGTATGTCGAATACAATACAGCGCATTCGACAAGGTTACGATAAAACCCATTGACCGTCGACAACGTTGCCGTTGGGAGATTTTTTTCTCCCCAACTCCTTCCCCTCCTCTCTTTACGTCCATTTTCACAAGATCGCTCATTTTAAATTCAACTGGCTTTTATATTTTTAAATAATATTTGAAGTAGCCTTGCCTTTATGTACACTCGCCTATGCGAATTTGTAATTCATGAGTTCCGAGCACTCTCTCTCTCTCTCTCTCTCTCTCTCTCTCTCTCTCTCTCTCTCTCTCTCTCTCTCGTTCTGTCACGTGCCAGAGACGGTGGCTAGGAACACGCAATGATAATCATAATTGTTATTACTTTAATTACTGAAGTTGGAAGGCTCCAATCGTTGCATTATTTGTCATCAATTTTTTAATCAATTTTTTGCGATACCAAAAGTGAGACATCGTAATTGCCTTTTCGGTTGGGTTAGGTTGGGATTTTATTTCGAGATTACAAGCATCGTTATTTATTTTGACTGAGATTGTTTGGGATTTTTATTCGAGATTAAAGACAATATATCTTGATTTATTTTTGCGCGGTATCTTTTCGTGATTAGAAACAAGATACCATTATTGTTCATTGTCCTTTTGCTTTCCATTTCGGCGAGAAATATTTCAGGAACGTTCAATATAATTTCAACAACGTCGTTTCTGTTTTTTTTTTTTAACAAACCGTCGTGTTCTCAAACTTTCATTTTCATTTGAAAATCATGCACAATGCGTTTCACCCATTTTACGTTTTTTATTTGTTCGAAAATATTTCGTAATTTTTCATAAGACTAAAACACCTTTTTACATTTTGACATCTACATGTGATCTTGACAGCGAATTTTCAGTGTCTACTTTTCGTTCGACGATTTTTGTCCCGATAACTGTTGTCCATTTTTTTTACCTTTTCCCCCTTTTTTCAGGGACAGGAAGAAAGTGTGAAGGATTGAAAATTAATTTAAAAAAATGTTTTACGGCGTTTAAAAAAAGTGAGATTTTTCTTGGATCCCAATCAACGGAAAATCTTTGATAAAAAAAAAAATTGAAGTGGAATCTTTGATAAAAAATCTTCAATCGAGATTTTATCAAAGGAAACTCGTTACAGGAAAATCTTTAATCAAGATTTCAGTCAAAAAAATTATTAAAAAAATCTTTGATAAAAAAAAAAGTTCCGACGAGTTGAAAATCGAGAGATTTTTGTCGTAGCAAAATCTCATAATTCACAACTCTACTAAACATTGTTTTTATCACCGGGTTTTCATTGATTGAAATCTCGATTAAAGATTTTTTTTTCGTTCAATTCACAAATTCGTAGAATAATTTTTTAAGCCTCTTTTTCATCCATTTATCCCTCCATAGTAAGGACATAACCAATAAAACTATATAAATGAACTATACAACTGTAAAACTATAATAAATAAACTATAAAACTATAATAAATAAACTATAAACTATAATACCATAATAAATAACCAATACACGGCGAATTGCGCGTAAATTTTTCTCTGTCGACGAAAAAAGCGGGCTTTGCGCCTAGCGAGAGAAAAACTCGGCAAAACTCGGTAAAAGGAAGAAGAAGAAGAAGTAAACAAAAAAAAAAACGATCGAAGACTCACCGAGGATCGTGAAGAGTTGATCGTCGAAGCGCATATCGTTACGGCGATCCGACTCGCGGTCACGTTGGCCAAGCTCAATTGCAACGAACGCGAGCGAGCGCACGCGTCTCGACCAATAAACGCGACTATTATTGTATATATTGTCCCCCCCCGCGTTCTCAACAGCCCGTGAGATCGCGTAAATTCACACACGAAATTGTCACCTACACACACACACACGCGCGCGTCCGAAACTATTTCTTCGTCTCAAAACTGACTCGGATCGACAAATTTTAAAAAATTGAAAAAAAAAAAAAACAAAGTAAACCGTCACGAAAAAGCGAGATTCCTACTTTACCGACGCCCGACCGCGTCAACTTGCCGCGACTTTTATTCCGCGTCCTTGCCGACTCTCCTCGCAAAGTTCGCGCTCCAGCCACTAACCGGAGGACACTAAACCACGAGTTTTAAGGAGTTTCAGTTTTGAGACGAGGAATTGAGTGATTATTGGAAGATGGTGGGGGGGGGGGGGTGTTGCTAGTTGGGAGAAGTGGTCGAGCTAAAACGATAATCTAATCTTGCCGGATTTGAGAACGCGTTCGTAAGATGAGAGAGAGCGCAACAGCAGCGGCAGTCGTTCTGTATAGTAAACACACCGAGGGTGGTGGGAGGCCGAGACACATCCCTCAGCTGTGACTGACTGGCCGAGTGGTGGGGATCGAGCAGCCTGGAGGGGGAAGCCTCGTACGTATTGCTTCTTGACAAGCGTTGGGTAAAGTGACGTGGTGGGGGCGAAAGGATCATCGTATTCGTGCGATTTTTTTTTTCATCATCTTCCACGAGACTGGGGCTCGATCGAGACCGAGACGATGATCGACCGATCGACGTTTGCTTTGCCAGATTTACGAGGGGGAGAGGGCGAAACCAAAAGAGAGAAAGAGAACTGATTCACTTCGTATTAGCGACGACTTGTCACTAACGATAAGCACTTTTATTTATACACCCTTGTATATAAGAATAATAATCATAATAACAATAGTGATAATTTTATTACTCATTTATTCCCAGGCGTGCAAATTTTGCAAGCGCACACACACATGCGTAAATTGAATAATATAATGTTCATAATTATTATTATTATACAATAATGCTTATGATACATTTTTTCCCAGGCCTTCAAATTTTGCATGTATCCAGTTGTTTTACTACGTTGTACTTTGTGTGTGTACAAGTAGGGTGGCACAAATTTGAGATCTATTTTTTTTCCTTTTTCTCACGATCCGATAATGTTCTTTGAAGAAAAGAAAAAAAATTGTCGCGAAATTTGCGAGCGTTAAAAACAAATTTGGAGGTCGCTCAGGCCTCTCAAAAATGGAAATTTTCATTGGAAAATCGATTTTTTTTCTTCGTTCACTAACTCCATCTCAACCATGGATTTTATGCTTTATCATTTTTAAGGGGTTACCCCCACTTGCGATGAAAAAATCGATTTTTTTTTATTGCATTTTTTTGAAGTATAAGTATCTGAGAATATGTTCTGAAAATTTCAAGTCGATCCGAACAAAATTGACTGAGATATGAGCGTTGAAAGAGAAGAATCCGTTGTGTAAATGACAGGAAATTGAAACTTTAAACGCGTTTTTCTCAAAATGGCATTTCTGAAGTCGGTTACCAAGATTACTCGAACACTAATGAACCGATCTTCTTGAAATTTTGCAGGCTTATTTAATACATAAAAATGTAGTCTTTAATCGTTCGATTTTTTTTTTCGAAAAAAAATGGCCGTTTTATAGCCAAAAAAGGCGTTTTTTTTCGTTAAAATCGAACCATTAACTTTGACTGTCCGCCATTTTGTGAAAAATGAATATTTTTTAAAATCCTTCGATTAAAGACTAGTTTATACTTGTATTTGACTAAATCCATCCGCATTTTTTTTTTCAGATGATCCACTTCGCCGCAATGTTGGTCACCCCAAACCGTGTATATAAAAACATTATTTCATTGACGGCCATTTGCCACTAAACAATGTAATATTTTTCAATAAAAAAATTACTGAAAATTCTTCAAGATGTGTTCTTTAAGATGGTATATTGATCGATTAAAAAAGTTTTGAAGTTTTCTTTAAAAAAATTCATGAAAAAGGCCTTTTTTTGCGCTACAAGTGGGGGTAACGCCTTAAATACACCTCGCGAAAGCTTTAGCCGGCCAATGAATATTTAGTGGTCGCTCAAGGGTCCCGAAATTTCCAATTTTCACAATTTTTTTTACTCATCTCACTCATGAATTCGACGCTTTGTAAAATTTTCGAAACAATTGATCGTTTCTCTTTAGAAACAGATTTACCAAATTAACTTCACACTATTAACCCAAGAATTATAATCTTTGTTCTTAAAAATAATTCTCTAAATTAAATCCGTTATTAATCCGCAATTTAAAAAATCCGTTTCTAAAGAAAAAAAGGATTAATTGTTTTGAAATTTTTACAATGTGTTAAATTTATGAGTGAAAAGAGAAAAAAATTGCGACGATTGGAAATTTCGAAGCTTTCGCGAGCTTAATTCAAAAATTGCAAAGCGTAAAATTCTTGTGTGCGAAGTGAAGGAAAGAAAAATCGATTTTTAAATGAAAATTTGTAATTTTGGGTATTTGAGCGACTTCTAAATATTTTTTAACTCTTTAGATTCTAAAAAAAATACAGATACGTTTTATACCTATTTTGTGCATTTTGAACAAAGCTGAATTTGTGCGTCGATGTTTACTAATTTTTTTGTAAAATTTCGATTTTGGGTATAATTCGACTTCGACGGTTTAGAATTCGGAAGAGTACTTTTTCGGTCTTGCAAGTAAAAATAAAATGTGAAAAATATGCTTTGAGATTAAATTCAATTAGGGTAGGACGTTTATGCTTACCGACGAAGTTCTCTTCTGATTTTCAAACTTTCGAATAATCATCCCCAAAATCGAAGTTTCACAAACAAAAAAATTACATTCGTAATTTTTTCGGATAAAAAAAGAGTCGAGTGGACTTTTCGATTTTTGGAGTCGCAGAAGGGCAAGTGGTGAAGGTAAAAATATTGAAAAAATGAGCTTCTTTATTTGACGTTTACTCAAGTATTTAGATCCAAGGCCTCACAAGGAACATCACTTTGGTGTCCTCGTCCGATTTCGTTGAAACTTTTTTAAGTGGAAGAGTATCAAAAACTAAGAGACACGTATTTTTTTTTATCGGCGGAAAAATGGTTTTAAGGGGTGAAAGGCACCCTCGAAAATAGGGGTGTTTTTCGTTTTTCGTCGATAACGCTATCGATCTCATCTCCAATCTATAACACTAAAAAAAAACATTGTTGCAATTTCAAACTTTTTTATATCTCGTACCGTTAAAACGTTATCGACGAAAAACAAAAAACATCCCCATTTTTGAGGGCGCGTTGCACCCCTTAAAACCGTTGTTCCGCCGATAAAAAAAAATACGTGTCTCTTAGTTTTTGATGCTCTTCCACATAAAAAAGTTTCAACAAAATCGGAGAAGGACATCAAGGTGACGTTGCTTGTCAGAAGTATTGGCTTAACTAAAAGTTACAGTACGAAAAGATTTTTAAGAATTTTTTTTCATAATTTTTATAGATATATTTATTTAGCCATCCTTGTCTCTCGGGTTCAGGCCTTAAGCCAATATTGGATTGTCCAAAAATCGTTTTTTTTAAGGGCGGGGTAAAGTATTTAAATTTTTTTAAAATTTAAAAATTTTTTTTTAAATAAATGCATAATATATCAAGAATATTGTGTTAAAATTTGTATGCAATCGAGAAGTGTTCTCAAACTTATGTGCAATGAGCGCTAAGCGACCAAACTCTTCTGCGTTTTTCAAACCGTTTTTCTGAGACTTGTCATATTTGAAGTCCGTGTGCACGATAACTCAAAATCTACTGGACCAATCGCTTTGAAATTTTGCGCAGTACTTCTTCACATAATTCACCAGGTATTGTCGAGAGCTTTTTTTTTTTTTTTTTTAATAATTACAAATTTTTCAACAACAAATTAACCGATTTTTTTAGCGAACATCGGGTTTTTGGCTCCCAAGTGCTACGAAAAATCGAAAAATCGAAAGAAAAAAAATCCTCCCGTCATTACCTCGAGAAACATCTCCTTTAACAAATGCATTTTGATTTTTTTGTTTCAAATGATTCTGTTGCGAGTTATGGTGCACACCGCAAACCAACTTTTTTTCGAGGCGCCTCCGGGGTTTAATTTTCACTCGCTCAATTTTGAATATTTTGCAATGCAAATTTAGGAGAATGTTGTTCAAATGTTACTTTAATATATGTAAATTTTTCAATAAACGAACACTATTCGTTACGCCAAAAAAAAATCTTAAAAACATGCCTTTTTTTCGCCGAATAAACTTTACCCCGCCCTTAAAGGTACCGTAGTACTTAAAAAATGTAGTTTTGAGATAAAGTTTAAGGTTGGTAGAAAGTTTGAAAATCGAGTATTTAGAGATTTTTCACACAAATAATCTTTTGGAATATATAAAATTATATTCCAAAAGATTATTTGTGTGAAAAATCTCTAAATTATATAAAATTATATTCCAAATATATAAAATTTAATAAAAATAAAAATTATATTAATATATAATTTTTTTAATAATTTTAAAAAATTTTAAAAAAATAATAATTTTATTCCAAATATATAAATTTAATAAAAATAAAAATTATATTAATATATAAAATTATATTCCAAAAGATTATTTGTGTGAAAAATCTCTAAATACTCGATTTTCAAACTTTCTACCAACCAGTAAACTTTATCTCAAAACTACATTTTTTAAGTCGGCGAGACTCGTAAGAAACAATTTTCAACCGATTCACTTGAAATTTCAACTGTATATTCAGAATTACATTCTCTGAGGCACTACGTAGGATTTTTAAAATTAAATTGTATAGTTCCTTTTTTATAAACAATTTGCTGACGATTTTCTCATGGCATTTTATCCTTTTCGTTTCAGAAGTGCGCCATTTTGACAATAAACAATATATGAAAAAAATCCTACGTACTTCTACAGCTATTCTTATATATAATCGAAGAAACTTTAGTGTCTCGTCATAACGCAAACATTCTAGGAGCTGCTGGTCCGGCCGCTGACATTCCACAAATAAAAGCGTCATCGGGAAAATGCTGCACAGTCGCCATTTTGACATGTATCGCTGGGAAAAAATAATTTTGTCTAGTCAATTACGTGTATAATAAAACCCCTATTTTGTAATTTTTATTTATTTTTTGGTTTAGCTGAAAAAAAATCACAAAATATGCCCTTTTTTGGCCTGCAGAATGTCACATCGTATTATAAATTTTATTTTCTCTCTCATAAATTTGATATATGAAATATAAAATGTATTCTTTTAGAAAAAAAAAAAAAAAAAAAAAAAAATACAAATAAACTGAAAAAAAATACTCATGTTTTACAATTTTATCGACGGTAAACATAGAAAATTAACTTTCACAAAATAGGGGCTTGTTTATTCATGTTTTCGGTTAATATAAAAAGTAGTTTCACAGAAATAGCAACTTTCCTCAAAAATAATTTGTAAACGCGTTAACTATTAAACTATTAAATTTTCAAATTATTTAATGACACGATGTCATAGAAAATGGAATGATCTACAAAGAGGTCCTATGACATTTTGTGATATGTGTGATAGTTTCGCCGGAAAAATGAAAAAAAAACAAAAAAAAAAAATCTTAAAATGTACTAAAAATTCAACTTTGACATTGAATAACTTTCGAAAGAGTAGATTTATCATAAAGCGACAAGAGAGCTTTTTTTATAGAGCGTTCAATTCCCTATGAATGTGTGTATTGGGCATTGTTGTACGTTCACCCGTTAGCGAGTTATGAAATTTTTAAGTACCAAGCAAAGTTTTCATCACGTTATTAGCATGGGAAATAGAAAATCGCGATGAGCATCCTCTAAATAATAATATTAAGGGCTCATATTTAAACAGGCGCTTTATTTCACCTTACTGCAACGATTGAATACGGGAATTTGAAAAAAAAATAATCGAATTATTTAATCACCCATATATATATATATATATATATATATATATATATATATATAAATAATATGCACAATTTCAAGGTTTGGGGAAAATTTGAATGATACTTTTATTACTACTTATTGTTAACAATTATCATCATTTCTGAAAAATGTTTATGATAAATCATTACATATACAGGGTGTCCCAGAACTCAACGTCAAGCCGAAACGGGGTGACAGGATTGATTGTAACCATCACGAGAAAAATCAGAAAAAAATCTATCCCATGCAGTTTGAAAATTATGAGCATTTAAGAAAAACCTAGAAATTTGGTGAAACTGTAACCATTTTTCGGTTATTGTGAAACAAACCCAAACAAACCCAAACAAACTCAAGTTTCCTAGAATTAAGACTATTTGTTAAACTATGAATTTAAAATTTTCAAAATTTGTCTACTTTGAAAGGCCCTGCTTTATTTTTTTTCTGATTTTTCTCATGATGGTTACAATCAATCCTGTCACCCCGTTTCGGCTTGACGTTGAGTTCTGGGACACCCTGCATATATATATATATATATATATATATATATATATATATATATATGTAATGATTGATCATAAAATGTTTTCAGAAATGGTGATAATTGTTAACAATAAGTAGTAATAAAAGTATCATTCAAATTTTCCCCAGACCTTGAAATTGTGTATATTATTTTTGTGCATATCATACATACATACATACATACATATATATATATATATATATATATATATGTGTGATATGCATTGGGGATTATTTTTTTTTAATACGCTGGTTCAATACATGCACGCAAATATTTGCAGCACAAGGAATAAAAACTAATCGAAAGGTGAAACAAAAAAATTGACAAGGGAAATTCTTAACGCCGCGTTGCAACGATGCGTCACGTTCAGTGCAAACCTTCCGTCCATGATTCCCTACGCTCTCTGCCATATTATCATTATCCGATGACTCATTTTTTTTCTCTTTCTTTCTCATGACTTAATATCACAGCTCAGCATACAATTCGTCATGCAGGACACGCGTAATCGAACAACGATCCTCGGAGTCTTTTCATATTCGTTTTCGGTTGTGTTTTTCTATTATTACGTTATCGGGACGTTGATAAAGAAGACAAATGAAAAGAATTATTTTCAGGGTTGAAATAATATTTGTGTATTTTTGTCGTTGTTGAAGTATTTGTAGGTTAGATATGAAGGTACGATTCGACGATGAAGTTTTTTTTTTTGATTTTCGGAGGAATATAATTGTTGCGGGAATTATTGTTATTGCTGCTAAACGGTTGGTAATTTAATTAGATGTTAATTAACACGAGAAATTTTGAAATTGATAACAAATAGCGTGGTGAAAATTCAATATTACAATTTTTTAATTGCCGATCTATTTATGGGAATTGAAAAATTATTGTTTTTTGTTTGAATATTTTTGAGGTGGATTATTGTATGATTTTGTGCAAAGATATATGAATTTTATAAATAAAAAATGCATTTTTAATGTTTTCATCTCGTTATTTAAATTTCGAACGATGTGCAGTTTATTCGTTTTTGTTTTCCCACACAAAGTCGTTTAATAAAGTTGAAAAAATCAATGCAAGAAATAACGATTTATCACACACCAAAAAAAAAAAAAAAATCCAAAATTTTGCTCGTGAATTTTCGCGTGTTGAAAAAAACAATTCCGCGAAAATAAAAGACGAGGCGAGTCACAGGAAAAACTGTGGAAACTTACTGTTGGAAAAAAAATCGATCAAATGACAAGTGCCGAAAGAAATGTCAGGCTTGTTATTTATTTATTTTAGTCAGATCGTGGAAAATTTTTATGATATAACAATTTCGATGTTTCCGAGTGGCTTAGGTCGAAACTGAAAATTTCTCGGTCCCGAGCAATGGCCTGCTCAGGGACAATCCGAATGTTCTATAATTAAACGACTCGGGAGGTGCGTGCAGAATGTCAGAGAGACCTTGCCGCTTATTTTTCGTTTTTTTTGTTTGTTTATTTTCCTTTTTATTTCTTGCTCCCTCTCTCGGAAATTTTTGAGTTTTAGGTCAAGTGCACACTCGTCTATAAACGAGGAAAGAACACCGTCGAAGAAAGAACGAAAGAAACAGTGAAAGAAAAACGTAAAAACAAACATAGCCATTTCGACGAATTGTCCTACGTCATCGGTTGTACGCGATAGATGTTCGTATTGCGTCGGTGAAGTGACTACACGTCACCGGGCAAACAATTTCGGCACGCTGCCGTGTCGAAAAACAACTATTTTCCTCAGGTGCGCAATATTTAATGCGAAAATAGCGTGCCCGAACTGATTTTTAAATTTCACAGGGACTAAAATCCGATAATCAAACATTAACGTTAATTGGACGGTAAGCTAATGAGATAATAAATTTCAACAAAAAAACACAGCACCGACCTTACATTCGAATAATTCCGCGGCACGAAATTAATCATTGTTTACAAAATGCTGTCGACAGTGTTAAAAAATTATTATTTTTTTTTTCATTATATTTATACAGCCGAAGTTTTTTTTGCCCTAGATTAAAATTTTTTTTCATTACCTTATAGTACAGTCGTGCTGTATATTGGAATGGGAAAAAATTATAAGAAGGCTAGTTTTTTGACAGGTGATTTTGCAGGTGCCACGGGTGCTAAAACCAAGTTTGCCTAAAGATCGGGGGATAGGTTTTTTTTAAGGGGATGGGGGTGGATTAATGCCAAACTACAACCCCCACGAGGTCGGCGCCGGGAGACAAAATGTTCAGAAAAATGCGGGTTTTATTTTTGTCCATAGCGCCGAAGTCGTGGTAGTTCATTTTGGGGGTGAAAAAGTGGGGTGAAATTTTGAAAAATCCGTTTTCATTCGATAACTCTTTAGGACAAATTCGTACAATTTTTGTTCAAATGGAAACGTTGTAGCCCTTGAAAAGACGCGTCGATCGAGTATTCGATCAACCCTCTCCAATAATATCTTCACCCCTAAAAGAATTGTTGAAGAACTAAGAAAAAAATTGTTTATTGAATAACTCAGAAACAATCGATTTTTCGGGGATGGGTCAAATGTACGAAATGTAGAGAATAATTTTCTCTATATTTTCGTTCCTATGCACAACTTTTGAATTTTGCTTTTTCGCACCCCTCTGAGGGCTTGAAAATTCAAAATGAAATTCGAGGAAAACTATTGACCGAAACTAAAGAGATACGAGTTTGGCGCTGTGGACAAAAATGTAGCTGAGGGTTCAAGCTACAAATTCTTCCACGGCGGCGAATTCGTGCCGTCAATAGTTTTCCCAGAATTTTCATTTTGAATGTTCAACCCCCGAGAGGGGTTGGAAAATCAAAATTCAAGGGTGGCCCATAGCAATGAAAATATGGAGAAAATGATTCTCTACATTTCGTACATTTGAACCATACTCGAAAAACCGATTGTTTTTGAGTTATTCAATAAACTATTTTTTTTTTGGTTTCGTAACCATTTTTTGGAGGTGAAGATATTATCGGAGAGTGATGATCGAATACTCGATCGACGCGTCTTTTCAAGGGCTACAACGTTTCCATTTGAACAAAAAACGTACGATTTTTTTCTAAAGAGTTATTGAATTAAAACCGATTTTTCAAAATTTCACCCCACTCCTTCACCCTCAAAATGAACTTCCACTACTTCGGCGCTGTGGACAAAACTAAAGCCCGGATTTTTATGAACATTTTGTCTCACGGCGCCGACCTCGCAGGGGTTGTAGTTTGGCATTAATCCACCCCATCTCCTTTCATCCCCTAAAAAAGAACCCTACACCCCGATTTTTAGGCAAACTTGGATTTAGCACCCGCGGCACCTACAAAATCACCCGTCAAAAAACTAGCCTTCTTCTAATTTTCTCCGATTCCGGGTTTTTTCAGCGACAGCACGACTACTATTAGATTTAAAAAAAAAACGATTTTGATATTCCAGAAAAACTGACATTTTGACGAGACGTATTGTAAATATTGTTTACTAGGGTTGTTTGTCGCGGTTTTTGAAATCCTGCATCGATCATTGCACATCGATTAAATTGATTCGAAAACATTCGGTTATCGAGAAGATCAAAGGAAGTTCATAAGATTGTGGTGGGGGGGTCTCGCTTCCTTCGGATGGTAAACAATTTTATAATTGCTTTTGTCACGTTCCCGGGAGCTGAATGTGAGGACGTCGCGAATGTCGTTTTCCCTCTTTTAATTGAACACATCAGTGTCGTTCTCCTAATATTAGAAACGATATAGAGGGTGTCCCAGAACTGAATGCGTTCCCTGATATGGGGTGTTGGAGGTGAAATTCCGAGACGATTCATATAAGCATGTGTGGGTCTCAGATCAAACCCTGAATTATTATTGATTTTTAAAGGGCTATGCCAGTCTGACACTTAAAAAAAAATCGATTTTTTTTGCCTTTTTCGACAGTTTATACTTTCAAGAATATCCTGTAAAAATTTCAAGGCCGTCTCTCTATCATTCTATCTTGCAAAAATCGATAGTTAAATATTTAAAGGTGTTTTTCTCGAAATGAGATTTTTAAAATTTGCTGACACTGTAACTCAAAGAGCAATTATCCGATTGACTTGAAATTTGAAACTGACTACTCTTGAATATATTTAATCTCCAATGAAGTAGGATATTTTCGATTGGATGAAAATTGACGATTTGGCATTGAAAAAGAACGACCATTTTATAGGCAAGAAAGCAGCTTTTTTTCATAACTACGCCATTTTGTTAGATTTTGATATTTTTCGAAAATCCTACGTCACTGTACAGGAAATACCTTCCACTTTAACGACATTTTTTCCTTTTTCGGTTTCAGCCACTCAATCGGCCGGAATCATAACAGCAGTGGAGGAACTTCGTTTTTTTTTGTGTAAACACATTACAAAACTTTAAACGCGTTTTTCTCGAAAACACGTTTTTAAAAATGGCTGACATTCTCCTGACCGCTGTAATTGACATATCGACCTGAAATTTGGAGAGCATACTCAGAAAATATGTCTTCACGGAATGACGGATCGTTTTTTCGATAGATACGTTTTTGCATTTATTATTTATCTTTTTATGCGAAAAAAAAACGCGAAAATTCGATTTTTTTTTAAACTGCCGCCATTTTCCGAAATTTGTACTAAACGAAAAACCCATCCGTCATTCCATGACCAAAGGGTCACAGATTGATACTATGCTTTGAATTTGTGTTTCAGATCAACAAAGAGGGGGCAGTGATGTCAGCCGTTTACCTCCCGCGATTTGAGGACCTGTTTTCGCGGAGCTGCAGCGGCCGCCATTTTGGTTTTTTTTTTTCAAAAAAAATTTTTTTTAACTTTCTGTATATCACGAATAAAAGCAAGAAAAAAACCCACTCAAAAACCTTTGCTCGTTTCCTTTAAAAAAAATAAAATGTAAACACCTGAAATATGGCACTCCAAGGACAAAGTCTCCCATAAGTCGCTTGGATCTCAATATTTTTTTATGAAAAAATTATGTAATATAGATCGAATATAGCCAAATATATTCTTAATTTTCCGAAACACTTAATTGAGTACTTTTCTTGCAAAAAAAATCCCGAAAATCACACAAATTTTCAGCGTTCACACTGGTACAGCCCCTCGAAGGCGGGCCAATCAAGTATGCGACGTACGCTGGCTCATCGGGCGCACCTGATTGGCCCGCTCTTCAAAAATTCATAATAATTCAGGGGTTGATCTGAGACCCACACATGCTTATATCAATCGACTCAGAATTTCACCCCCAACCCCCCATTTCATGGAACGCATTCAGTTCTGGGACACCCTGTATATATGTGCGTGTGTACATATCTACGTGCACATAAAAATCACACACATACACACCTATCGAGAGACACGAAAATTATATAGGATAGAATAACGAGTTCAGGAGGCTCTCGCGTCTCACCTTTGACACCCGTTGCGCAGCAGTGGAATAAAATAAAAAGAAAACGCGTGGAAGGACATTCGTTAATATTGCAGAACGGCAAACACGAAAGTATTCGTATAATAGCGGCGCACGAAAATTGTATTGTAAAATATACTAATGATAACTATGGGCCGATTTCTCTGTGTTTTTTTCCATTAGTTGATTTCATTGAACCGACCGAATTGTCGTCATACGGAGCCCAAAGATGTGATCGCTCGCGGCTATCAAAGTGAGCGTATATTGCGTTGGTTTTTTTTAATTTTTGATGGACCAGGTTGTCATAAATCCGGGTTCAATAGCTGAGGATTAGATCTGGTTTTTTTGTTGAGTATTGAGAGGATTCGAGGTATTCTCGGTGTTCTTTTAATAATCGAAGGATAATGAAGCTTGGCAAATTGCATACTTTTTTGCACGTTGGCAGAAGGTATTTTGCTTTCGAAAAACGACAGACTATTTCGAAACGCAGTTTTGTGACATTTTTACCAAACTTGGCTTTATCAGTAGTATAAGTGGATTTAAAAAAAAGGAAATTAGGTTACTCGTCTATGACGCAAGTAATAAAATTAATTCAACGTAATCTACAGAATCATCGCTTCCTTATCGAGAGGCATTTTTCGATGGCGATAAAATCGTTATCGTAAAGTCCCTTTCCATTTATCATCCGCACTATCGTCCTTACCGTTTGTTCGTTATTCCGAAGGATACGAGCAAAAAACGAAACTCACGGTGATAAACCACTTATAGTACAGTCGTGCTGTATATTGGAATTGGAAAAAAATTAGAAGAAGGCTAATTTTTTGACAGGTGATTTTGTAGGTGCCACGGGTGCTAAAACCAAGTTTGCCTAAAAATCGGGGGGGGGGGGGGGGGGGTAGGGTTTTTTTAGGGGATGGGGGTGGATTAACGCCAAACGACAACCCCCACGAGGTCGGCGCCGGGAGACAAAATGTTCAAAAAAATACGGGTTTTATTTTTGTCCATAGCGCCGAAGTCGTGGAAGTTCATTTTGGGGGTGAAAAAGTGGGGTGAAATTTTGAAAAATCAGTTTTCATTCGATAACTCTTTAGGACAAATTCATACAATTTTTGTTCAAATGGAAACGTTGTAGCCCTTGAAAAGACGCGTCGATCGAGTATTCGATCAACCCTCTCCAATAATATCTTCACCCCCAAAAGAATTGTTGAAGAATTAACAAAAAAATTGTTTATTGAATAACTCAGAAACAATCGATTTTTCGGGGATGGGTCAAATGTACGAAATGTAGAGAATAATTTTCTCTGTATTTTCGTTCCTATGCACAACTTTTGGATTTTGCTTTTTCGAACCCCTCTCAGGGGTTGAAAATTCAAAATGAAATTCTGGGAAACCTATTGACCGAAACTAAAGAGATACGAGTTTGGCGCTGTGGACAAAAATGTAGCTGAGGGTTCAAGCTACAAATTCTTCCAGGGCGGCGAATTCGTGCCGTCAATAGTTTTCCTAGAATTTCATTTTCAATGTTCAACCCCCGAGAGGGGTTGGAAAATCAAAATTCAAGGGTGGTCCATAGCAACGAAAATATGGAGAAAATTATTCTCTACATTTCGTACATTTGAACCATACTCGAAAAACCGATTGTTTTTGAGTTATTCGATAAACTATTTTTTTTTTGGTTTTTAAACCATTTTTTGGGGGTGAAGATATTATCGGAGAGTGATGATCGAATACGCGATCGACGCGTCTTTTCAAGGGCTAGAACGTTCCCATTTGAACAAAAAACGTACGATTTTTTTCTAAAGAGTTATTGAATTAAAACCGATTTTTCAAAATTTCACCCCACTTTTTCACCCTCAAAATGAACTTCCACGACTTCAGCGCTGTGAACAAAACTAAAGCCCGGATTTTTCTGAACATTTTGTCTCACGGCGCCGACCTCGTAGGGGTTGTAGTTTGGCATTAATCCACCCCCATCTCGTTTCATCCCCTAAAAAAGAACGCTACACCCCGATTTTTAGGCAAACTTGGATTTAGCACTCGCGGCACCTATAAAATCACCTATCAGAAAACTAGCCTTCTTTTAATTTTCTCCGATTCCGGGTTTTTTCAGCGACAGCACGACTATACTATTAGGTATATGGGCCAATTCAGTTTCGGGTGATCTAATTCCTCCTTAGCACCATACCAATTGAAGTGATTTGGTTAAAGTAGTAGTGCAACATTTCGATACCTGGTAGACCGTTATCTAATATTTGAATACAGATTTTTATCCAATCATGTATAAACCCAAGTTCATTGGTCCTTCTCAAGTTGGAAGTTGCTGGGAGGTCATGATGTAGGTGTTCACTACCCGGGTGTTCCAATAGGAAGCCAACATATGACCTACTACTATCTCCAGCCAATCTGATTTGCGAAGATGTTTCATTGAGGAGCCTAAATGTCCTGGGTGTCCCATTTAGGAGTCACCGTCTCCTACCACCTGTGCTAGGGAATTCCAAACAGCCCAGGCCTCAAAGGCAGCAGATTAACCCATTGATTGGTCTTTCTTACGCGTGGGAAAGTTCAATCGAGCCGATGGTTGCCTGATGTCCTGGGTGTTCCATTTAGGAGTCAACATGTCCTAACACCTGCTTTGGGTAATCCCGATATATCCGGGGTACAAAGACAGCAGAGCAGCTGATTGGCTGGTCGTTTCAACACGTTAGCAAGTTCAACACCGCTATGGTGGTGGCTGGGTGATTTTCAAGGTTTCCTTGAGGACCCAATACGCCCTAGCACTTTCCCTGGACATTCTGATTCGACCTAGTTCCAAAAACAGTAGATTCGCCCATCGTTTGGTCTTTTTTGCACGTGGCAAGTTCAATCAAACTTATGACCGATGGTTGACTGATATTCTGGGCGTTGCATTTAGGAGTCAACATGTCCTACCACCTCTTCTAGACAATCCTCATATGCTCAGGCTCCAAAGACAGCAGAGCTGCTGATCGGCTGGTCATTTCCACACGTTAGCAATTTCACCAACGCCATGATGGTGATTGGTTGACTTCCTAGGTAATTCTTTGAGGACCCAACACGCCCTAGCTCTTTCCCGGGACATTCTAATTCACCCTAAATCCAAAGATAGTAGATTCGCCCATCGTTTGGTCTTTTTTACACGTGTCAAGTTCAATCAAACCTATGCACTATGATTTACCGATGTCCTGGGTGTTCCGTTTAGCAGTCAACATGCCCTACCACCTGCTATAAGCAATTCCCATATGTCCAGGCTTCAAAGACAGCAGAGCTGCTGATCGGCTGGTCATTTCAACACGTTAGCAATTTCACCAACGCCATGATGGTGATTGGTTGACTTACTAGGTGATTCTTTGAGGACCCAACACGCCCTAGCTTTTTTCCTGGACATTCTGATTCACCCTAAATCTAAAGACACTAGATTCGCCCATGATTTACAGATGTCCTGGGTGTTCCGTTTAGTAGTCAACATGTCCTTCCACCTGCTATAACCAATTCCCATATGTCCATGCTTGAAAGACAGCAGAGCTGCAGATCGGCTGGTCGTTTCATCACGTCAGCAACTTCACCAACGCCATGATGATGACTGGCTGACTTCCTAGGTGATTCTTTGAGGACCCAACACGCCTTAGCACTTTCCCTGGAAATTCTGATTCGGCCTCGTTCCAAAGACAGCAGATTCGCCCATCTATAGTTCTTTTTTACACGTGGCAAGTTCAACAAAACCTATGCACTATGATTTACAGATGTCCTGGGTGTTCCGTTTAGCAGTCAACATGTCCTACTACCTGCTATAAGCAACTCCCATATGTCCAGACTCCAAAGACAGCAGAGTTGCTGATCGGCTGGTCGTTTAAACACGTTAGCAGGTCCCCCAAAGTCACGATAGTGGTTGGCTGACGTCCTACATATTTCATAGCAAAGCCAACCTTTCCTGCGATTTGCCCAGCAAATTTCTTTGATTAGTCAACATTGCAGTTATGGACCTCCTAGGCAACGGTAATCTTTGGGTGTTCGGCAAACTTTCCACACCCGGGGGGCAGTTGGATGACGGAAGGTGGAACTGACCGAGGAACGGGTTGTTGGTGACCGTCCTATCCGTTCTCTCTCTCTCTCTCTCTCTCTCTCTCTCTCTCTCTCTCTTGGCTGCGGCTGTTCGTCCGGGTTATCTGCACTTGACCTCAGTACCGCGAGCAGTAGCTTCGCCAACAAATCATCGATACGCGTAGCAGCGCCAAACGGATTCCTCCATACCCGTTAACGCAATCTTTAATTTGTCATGCGGGCGGGACGTGCTCGCTTATCGGATACCTAACCGCTCACTTTACTCGGAACGACCATCGAATAATGGAAGACCGCGTGCCGCGTTCACCGTGATGGTGGAAGGGGCGACATTCTGACCAGCGGGATCCCTCGGCGGAAAAACGCTAACAAAATGGAGGATTCTTGGACACAAAATGACGGATTCTTGGACACAAAATGGCGGATTCTTGGACACAAAATGGTGGATTCTTGGACAAGAAATGGCGGATTCTTGGGCACGAAATGGCGGATTCTTGGACACAAAATGGCGGATTCTTGGACACAAAATGGCGGATTCTTGGACACAAAATGGCGGATTCTCGGACCCAAAATGGCGGATTCTTGGACACAAAATGGCGGATTCTTGGACACAAAATGGCAGATTCTCGGACACAGAATGGCGGATTCTTGGACACAAAATGGCGGATTCTTGAACATAAAATGGCGGATTCTTGGACACAAAATGGCGGATGCCAATGGATCGGCCACCGATTCATTCCTCATCGTAACGTTTTTTAGGCCGCTAAAATTAGAACGCAAAAAAAGTAAATTTACCTTCGCGCTAACGGTTTAATCGATTATGCCGCTATTTCCGACCTAGTATAGCGTTAACGCCGAGTCTGTTTTACTTATGAAAAGTTCACCTCCGGGTCGTCCGCCAAGTTGGGATAATAATGACGGGCCGAAAGAGATTATTCATAGGGGAATAATGAGTCGTCTGCGGTACACACCGAGGCTATTGGGAAATGTATTCCTTGCATCTCGTATACAATGGAATGTTTTACATTTCAATCGTGCGTGTACACGCGCGCAATACGACCAACTAAAATAATACATGTACATTTGCGAGTTTTTTTTATCCTGCAATTTTTTTAAACGAAAGCTGGCGCGAAACGAGATTTATGTGGAGACCGAGTGAAATTTATTTTCGGTCGCGGACAGCGAGGAACACGGAGAACGAATCGGTTGCAAATTTTCGGACAATCGAGGCCTGCTTTTTGCTTATTTATTTTTTACATCTTCGCAGCGGCATTTTTACCGTAATTTTGAAAGATTTCGAAGCGGTCGGGAGTGTAATAGGAGTGCGCAGTGTCTCGTAGATCCTCGTGTTCAAAAGAACTCCTTCGTATTGCAGCCTCGCATTGTACCGAAGAATACGGTCGTTTGCATATTGCCGAAGGATCCTGCGCTCGTTCGAATACACTGCCGGATGTTTGAATTTTGAAAAAAGAAAACCTCTTTTTTCGTCGGCCACTTCGGTGTGTCGTCGAAATAAAAAGAAATATTTTTCGAAACTCCAAATGGGTTCCATTTTGCCGATTTGTTTGTACGGTGGTCGGGTTTTTTGGGCGATCACTATTTTGGGGATTCTCCACTCTGTCTTTTTCGTTGCACAATGAGTTTTCTTCGATTATTTTTAAGCACTTTTATCGGGGCCTCCCCCGGATCTTATCTCTCTCGGACAGAAATTTCGATAAACAAACGCATATTTGTCGTCGAAATGTAAGGTTTGTTTTACGAACTATCTTCGTAATCTCGATAGGCGAGAGATACGCCGAACAATTGTTCTTCTCGGTGAGATAGAGCGAAGTTATGTACACTCGAATTGTGTCGAAACGAAAGATTTAGTGAGCTCGGCCTCGGGAGAGACGACGAGAGAAGTTATCAAGGCTGCACTCGTTCGATCAGGGATACTCGATATTGATGTGACAATCGTTGTCAGTATGGACACGTTTCGAGATCACGAATTTCGGGACAAAAAACGTATTAGAATTATCGACGGGGAGTGACAATTTATTCTACGAACAAAATCGGTAAGAGGATCGTTAAAAAATCCGAAATATCATTTTCGTTTCTTTTTTTCTCGAAGTTCTGAAAGGCTGAAAAAATGGAGCAGCGGTGTAGCATTCTGACTGGAAAATTGGTAATCAGCGGACGATCTTGCATCGGTAAGGCTGTTGGAAAACCGGTTGGACCGCGAGAATAAAAATGGCCCCGATGGCCCTCGAATAGGACCATTTTTTATTTCTCTGTCGAACGGATCGAGCAGGATTAGTCCAGTCGAAGTAGGATTTCACCTGGAATTAATTCCGGGCTTCGATTTTATTTTTTTATACTTAGGGGGGGGGGGGGGGGTGGTTGGTTGGTAGTGTAAATCTCGATTTTCGGGAAAATCGAGATGGTGCGTTTGCCGCCATCTTGATTTGAAGAGGGATTTCTTTTTGTTTTTCGAATAACTCGCTTATTTTCACCCTTAGAGTGAAAATGATTGTATTCAAAGTTGTGGGAAATGTAATTCTCCACAAGTTTGGTGATTATAATTTTTACCCTAAGGTCGATATTTATAGAGTTAGACTGCTAAAAGGGGTAAAAAAACGTTTTTTTTTAACTTATCTCGTTTATTATCAAGTTTTTTGTAAAAATGGTAATGAATAATCACATAGGAAATTTTATTTCCTCCAACTTTGGTTATTAGCGTTTTTACCCTCGGATCAATATTTTCGGACTTATACTTAATTTAGGGCTGAACTTTTTTTTTATGTTCAGTTATTTCGTTTATTATCAAATTTATCGTAAAAATGGTAAGGAGTAATCGGGTAGGAAATTTTATTTTCTTCAACTTTGGTCAGTACAATTTTTACCCTAGGATCAATATTTTCGGACTTATGCTTAATTTAGGGGTGAACTTTTTACCCCTATTTGCAGTGTAACTCTATAAATATCGATCCTAGGGTAAAAATTATAATCACCAAACTTGTGGGGAATTACATTTCCCACAACTTTTGATATGATCATTTTCACTCTAAAGTTTAAATTAAGCGAGTTATTCGAAAAACAAAAAATCCCTCTTCAAATCAAGATGGCGGCAAACGCACCAGGGGGATTTTCCCGAAAATCGAGATTTACACTACCAACAACGCCCCCCCCCCTAAGTATAAAAAAAGAAAATCGAAGCCCGGAATTAATTCCAGGTTAATCGAATTTTAGACCTATCTCGACTGGACTAGATCTCATTCGATGCAAAATCGGTTGGTGATTACGAATTTTCGACCTCCATCCCGCCCCAGCCCTTATTAATTTGTGCAAATAAAACTCGACAAATAAAAAAATATTTTAAAAGTATTAAAAGTATTAAAAAAGTATTTATTTTAAGTATTAAAAAAGTATTTATTTTAAGTATAAAAAAAGTATTTATTTTAAGCATTAAAAAAGTATTTAAAGTATATAAAGTATTTAAAATATGTAAAAAAAAAATTGCATGCAACTTGCCGGAAACTGGAGACCCGGAGTTTTGGCCTCTGACGATCGATTTGTCTTCGGTATCGGCCAAGTCCTCGACGTCGTCACACTCCATACTTGGATCAACGATACTACGAGAGTTCTGGACCTCCCCGCACTGTCCCTTGCCGATGATCAATGCACGATACGACTAGGCACAACCGCACTGTTACGAGAAAAAAAAAAAAAAGAAATCCAGTCGTTCCGAGTCTCGATCGTTCTCGGATTCCGGAAGTAGCTGACAACCAGACCGGAAACTGAAGGTACAGCTCGGATTTTTTTTTTCCTCGTCGCTCAAACGTGAGGTGAGTGGATGAAGCTTTCGAAAATAACATTGATATGTTCGATGTACGTTCACGATGTGATTCAACGGAGAAACGAACAACAACAAAAAAGGGAGCGGGCGAGTGTCCTATCTGCGCTATCGGCCACCGAAACGGCCTAATCTCGTCCCACTGACGATAATGAAGCAATCGCGCGCTTCAAATCGCTCGGCGAACCTCAGAGGCGTTTACCTCAAGTCGTATCGCCCGAAAAAAAGAATAACAAAATTCTGGAAAATTTTGGAATTATATCGGAATGTGGACACCATTTGTGTTTGAAGGCTCCATAAGCTTAAGATTTTTTAAACACGATTTTCAACTGCACCGATTTTCAGCCTAGAGTCTTAAGGGTAACTACTGTGGAAGTTTCTAAAAAAAGTTTTTTTTTTATAACTCGGCTTAAGGCCACTCTATAGGCCGAAAAATAGGCTTTTTTAGGATTTTTTTTTCAGAAAAACTACAAAATAAATCGAGATTACAGAAAAGGGTGTTTATCATACATATTAGCGACTGTATACAATAATTTTTTTGAAGCGATTAGTTTCAAAATGGCGGCTGTGCGGTGTTTATCTCAAAACTGCACTTTTAAGGTGGGCCGGAAACATTACTCAGACAATTTTCAACCGATTCACTTGAAATGTTGAATAAAGCTTGAAAAACACATTGTCTGTGGGAGTACGTAGGATTTTTTTTAAATTGCATAGTTAATTTGTTATTAACAATTATCTGACGATTTTTTAGGCAAATTTTCACTTAAAAAATTTGCCTAAAATATCGTCAGATAAAAACCGTTTCAATAAAATTATTGTATACAGTCACGGATATGTATGATAAACACCCTTTTTTGTAATCTCGATTCATTTTGTAGTTTTTCTGAAATAAAATCCCCCAAAAGTCTATTTTTCGACCTGTAGAGTAGCCTAACCCCTAAAGCGGTTACGTAAGTTTGAAAATTTCAAAAAAAGAAGGCGTGAACAAAAGGATGCCCTGGACATCGCAGCTGCAGCAGCATCTTGGCTTTATGGAGCTGGAAACGACGATTCTACGTAAGTTGATTAATTTCTTCGTTTTATTTCTACTTAAAACTTTAATCGCATTTTTCATAAAATACTATTGTTGAAGTCAGTGGACACGATTTCTCAAAAACTAATGCACCGATCTTGTTGAAATTTTTGATTGGGGTAGAATATCCATAAGTCGAATATCCATAAATACCAAAATCCATAAGTCGAATATTCATAAGTACGAATATCCATAAGTGAGTATAGAGTAGAAATGAGTGCTACTCATTTCTACTCTACACTCTATACTCTATAACCCAAATACTACTCTATAATCTATAACCCAAACCCAAACAAACTCACCTATCTCTACCTCCCGCTATTTCTGGCACTCATTTCTACTCTATACTCACTTATGGATATTCGACTTATGGATATTCGACTTGTGAATATTCGACTTATGGATATTCGACTTATGGATATTCGACTTATGGATATTCGACTTGTGGATATTCGATTTATGGATATTCGACGTATGGATATTCGACTTGTGGATATTCAACTTATGGACATTCGACTTGTGGATATTCGATTTATGGATATTCGATGTATGCATATTCGACTTGTGGATATTCGACTTGTGGATATTCGACTTGTGGATATTCGACTTATGGATATTCGACTTATGGATATTCGACTTATGGATATTCGACTTGTGGATATTCGACTTGTGGATATTCGACTTGTGGATATTTCGTCTTGTGGATATTCGACTTCTGAATATTCGACTTATGGATATTCGACTTATCGATATTCGACTTATGGATATTCGACTTGTGGATATTCGATTTATGGATATTCGACTTGTGGATATTCGACTTATGGATATTCGACTCATGGATATTCGACTTATGGATATTCGACTCATGGATATTCGACTTGTGGATATTCGACTTATCGATATTCGACTTATGGATATTCGACTTGTGGATATTCGACTTGTGGACATTCGACTTGTGGATATTCGCCTTGTGGATATTCGACTTGTGGATATTCGACTTGTGGATATTCGACTTGTGGATATTCGATTTGTGGATATTCGACTTATGGATATTCGACTTGTGGATATTCGACTTGAGGATATTCGATTTATGGATATTCGACTTCTGGATATTCGACTTCTGGATATTCGACTTATGGATATTTGACTTATGAATATTCGACTTGTTGATATTCGATTTATGGATATTTGACTTATGGATATTCGACTTGTGGATATTCGACTTATGGATATTCCACTTATGGATATTCGACTTATGGATATTCGACTTGTGGATATTCGACTTATGGATATTCGACTTGTGGATATTCGACTTATGAATATTCGACTTGTGGATATTCGACTTATGGATATTCGACTTCTGGATATTTGACTTCTGGATATGTGACTTCTGGATATTCGACTTATGGATATTCGACTTGTGGATATTCGAATTACGGATATTCGACTTATGGATATTCGACTTATGGATATTCGACTTATGGAAATTCGATTTATGGATATTCGACTTATGAATATTCGACTTATGGATATTCGTACTTATGGATATTTAACTTATGGACATTCGACTTGTGGATATTCGACGACAGTAAAATTTTGCACACTTCTTCGAAATAGCATTGACTAGTGATTGGACAAAGGTTTTTTTTCGACTACAACTATTTTTACTAGGCTATACGTAGTGTGAATTGTACCAAAAATTGAACTATTTTGCATACAACTCTGCCAAAAATTGAAATTTCAATTTTTTTAAAATCCTTCCTTCAATCACAAGTTATACTTATCTACCAACAGAAATTGGTTTTTAAATTTCAGATAAAGCTATCATGAGTGATCCTGACCACCACGAGGACACTTTTTTTAGGGGTCTCCGGAAACCAGGTCCCACCGGCTGAACTTCCCAAATTTTTGGATGTAATTTCGAATGAAATAATCTATATATTATATTTTTTTTTAATAGAGAAAAAATGCTTTTTTTGCTTGGGAACCCAGGTAATCCCTTGAGAGATGTTTTGAACCATTTAGAATACGGGGGAAAAAGTTTAGCACCCGTGAAAAAGATCCGCAGGCCGTTTTGGGTCTGCGGTGGCAGTGGCTGGCCCGTGTGCGAGACGTCGACCGTTTTTCTCGGACCACAATTTTGAAAAACGGCGAGCAACATAACTCCAGCAATTTTCATTCTTTTCACTCCAAATTTTGAGCACATCTTTAAAATAACATTCCGAAGAAAAATACAAATAGTTATTAACAAATGATTGTCCTTTTTTCTGTCAAAAATTGAGATTTTATTTTAAATGCTTGCCAATTACATAAAAATTCATATTTTCAAAATCCCCTACGTATTTCTCTAGCTATACTCATGTAAATTAATAATAATTTTCTATTTTTTTTCCATTTCAAATTTGCATCAGATATACTGCGTGCCGCAGAGCGTTTCAAATTCAACATGCTTCGCGAGAATGGCTTCAGCTTTACCATTGTGTATACTTTTTTAATATCAACTTTTTTTTGAAGATATGAGTAAATATTATTCAGTCATATTTTCAAGTGAATATCTTATATTATACATAATGAAATTTATTATTCAATGTTGATTCAATTATTGAATTTGATATTATTTAATTTGTTGATATTATTAAATTATTGAATTTATTATATTATTCAGTCATATCTTCAAGTGAATAATCTTATATTATACATCATTGCATATTATTATCCGCTGACTTGTCCTTCCACTGAAAAGAAATCGCCAAAAATCAATTGATTTACGACGATTTTTGTGGATCAGATGGCTCACTCCGCTACGACAAACCGACACCCCCCTGCAACCAACCCTCTTTTCTTTTCCGGAACACTATGTTTTACGAAACGGTGTAAGTCGTATCTCAAAATTGGACAAAGCATAGTTTATAATATTTTTTATCGTACGGCCGGATGATTTTTCCATACGTTTATCCGTTTGTTGATAACAAATGATCAAAGTTGTATTTTTTATCAAAATTCAACATTTTTCCCACAGCTTGACATTGTTGTAATTTTGACATTTGAAAAAAGTATTTGGTGTAACGAAAGTCTTATTGTTATACTAGAAGGACATTTTTTTATTTTTTCGTGATTTAGTGTGAGTATTAGCATTGAGATTTTTCAAACGTGCCCCAAGAAAAATAAGAGCTTCCAAAATTCAAAAAAATCCGTACAAATCCAGACGAATCTGAACCAATCCTAGAAAACCGAAAAAAGGCCACAAAAACACAGGAAAATTCATTTGAACTTGAATAAACCCAAAACAATTCGAAAAAAACCGATATATACTCAAACAAATTTGCAAAATCCGCATAAATCCATACGAATCGAGGCAAGCCCAAATAAACCCAAACACCTCCACCTTTATCGATATTTTTCGCTAAAAAAAACTCAAACTTGCCAAAACTATGCATCAATTGCGTGCAAAAGCTCGACCTCGTCCCAATATCCTCCTCATGAAATAAAATATTAAAAAACCATCTGTTTTTCGGAGCCCAAGCCTATACAGACTCATTGATGTCGCTGTTGTTTTCCGCCTCAAAAATGTTCGAGTCATTGTTCTACACGCGACGCGACAAACATGGCAATAACATTGTTGTTGGCGAAAATATGATAAAACGTTCGACACAATTGTAAGAAGTGTGCTTCGCTTAATCGCGCAATCCCGTCTAGCGCCTTATCACTGCATTATTTTTTCATCGACGTTATCCTTATTGTTGTTGCTGCAATTTTTACCTCCGACGTGTATTTTTTACGGATTTTTTTTTCGCCTCCAGACTAACGACGCGAGTACACGCACCTTCGCGGTTATTGCGCGCGCGTCTGCCTGTGTGTGTGTGTGTGTGCGTGCGTGTGTGAGTGTGTGCGTGCGCGCGCGAGTGTGTGTGCGTGTGTGTGTGCGTGTGTATGTGTGCGCGTGCGTGTGGGTGTATGTGCGTGCGTGTGTGTGAGTGTGTGTGCGCGTGCGTGTGTGTGAGTGTGTGTGCGCGTGCGCGTGCGTGTGTGTGTGTGCGCACGTGCGTGCGTGTGTGTGTGTATGTGCGTGCGTGTGTGTATGTGCGCGCGTGCGTGCGTGTGTGTTTGTGTGTGTGTGCACGTGCGTGTGTGTGTGCGTGCGTGCGTATGTGCATGTGTGCGCGCGTGCGTGTGTGCGTGCGTGCGTGTGCGTGTGTGCGTGTGCGTGCGTGTGTGTGTGTGTGTGCGCGGGCGTGTGAGTGTGTGTGCGCGTGCGTGTGCGTGTGCGTTTGTGTGTGTGTGCGTGTGTGCGTGCGTGCGTGCGTGTGCGTGTGTATGTGCGTGTGTGTGTGTGTGTGTGTGTGTGTGTGTGGTAACAGTGTTAACTCACGCTTTTATTTAGACGCTTTGTAAACACTGAGAATATTTATAACTTATTCAGTAGCATAGTTCGCGAGTGCTCCCGGTTATTTCGAGACTGCTGGGAGGCCCACACATATCCGCGTTTCACTCTGTCAACATTTATTCTCGAAACAAAACACTTTTTTTTTTGCTTACCGCGACTCAAATAAAATCGATAAAAAAATGTTTGCGGTATTTCGAAACTATACGCGTAAAAAAGTTGACCTTGCTATGTGGGAAAAATAACTATAAAAATCGAATTTTCATTTTTTCTATATTTGATTTCAATATCCATTTTAAAAAAGATGTAATTTCCCATTTTGTTCCCATTTTTTACATTTAGTTTTCATTTCTATTTTTTAATATATAGTTTTATGTTTAAGAGGTTACGCGGGATTGAAGATTACGAAAAATGATTTTTTTTTAAATTTAATATCGCTGCGGCTAGCCATCCCCGAAGCTTGGAGCGGTTCAGAGGATAAGGGGCCGTCCATAAATTACGTCATTTTAAAATAGGGGGGGGGGGGGGGTTCGTCTGCGGATGACGGTAAATGATGGATGAGAGGGGGGGGGGGGGCGTTTCGAAATTGACGTCATTCTTGTGATACCAGTTACTTCAAAATGTACAATAGTATATTGTACAACTAGAGTGGTTTCCCCCCATGAGTGATGAAAAATATTTTGCAAGTACCTAATGGTATTAATTATTGAACTCATTATTTATTTATTTATTACATAAGGTTTGTCTACATTATATTCGAGAACTTCAAATAACAGCGTACCTATGAAAATAGTTCGATCGAGCCAAAATGAATATGGGGAGGATACGGAGATATTACCCGTGATCCAGGATTTGCAAGAATGGGTGAAAACTCCGTGGGAGCTATCCAAAGAAAACTAAAGAATAAAGAAGAATAATATTATTATATTAATGAAAATTGCCAAAGTACAAAATAATAAAAGATGATTCTATAACAAAATGTGGGAGCTATCCAAAGAAAACTAAAGAATAGGGAAGAATAATATTATTATATTAATAAACATTGCCAAAGTACAAAATAATAAAACATTATTTTATAACAAAATGTTTTAATGTTACCCAATTTTTCTCAAATCCGCAAATGTTTTAATTTTGCCAAACTGGTAATCACGTCAATTTTGCGAGAGGGGGGGGGAGTCATTAGGAAATGACGATAGGATGATTGTAGGGGGGGGGGGTCGAAAATCAGCAAAAATCGATGACGTAATATATGAACGGCCCCTAAGTCGGAAGACACTGAGTCGATTGTGCGGCAGTCGATTGAATTTTTTTAAACTACTTCTTTACTTTAACAAATTTAACAAATTTATGATAAAACTCATAAAATAATATCCCTTTTCTACGAATTTTCAATAAAATAAACCGTTAAAACACAATTTTTGATTTTCGAATTTTCGTCGTTTTCAATATCCAAAATAAATTCACTTATTTAACTGAATAAAGTGACAATAATTTTTTTTTCAATAGTCTGATCCTCTTCAAAACGCCGCTTGATGTTTTAAGATCGGTCGAGCGGTGAAAAAATTATAAATTTTTATTTAAAAAATGAGCTTTTTGCTGATTTTTTCCGGTTTTCAGCCTTCGACCGGGTTTTTCATGAACTAAATGTGCATAAAATTAGATTTCCCGAGGACCATTCTCTTCGTTATGAAAAAATAAAGAGAATGACGTACGGAAGAGTCTGTTTATCAGCATAGGGCCGGTTTTATGATCAAGAAAAGCGTGGGGTTCGTTCGAACCCCAGTTATGAGTTTGAAGGTACAGGGTGTCCAATAGGAAGTTGCTAAAACTAAATAAGTGTCTCTTCCCTCCATGAATTCAATAGGGGTCCCTTTTTCTAAAGCGCATACCTGAGGCCCCGCAGTTCTCTTCCAGCCGTGGTTGAAGCAAGTACGCGCGCGTCAAAATGAGTGAACTCACCACGGAAGAAAAAGTATATCTTATTGCGTGCTTCTTCTCGAGTGGTAAAATTTATAGTAATGCGTATAGAAGGTAAGAATTTAATATTTATTCATATTCATCTATCACACAACTTGTGTTTCAATTCAATTAAACTGCATTGAAGTAATTTTACGTTAATTTTTGTAGGATAATCGATAACTTCGTGAAGTATGGTACACTCCAGGACCGTAGACACGAGTTGCCAGGTCCATCTGTTACGGTGACTACACCAGAGAAGATCAACGAAGTTGAGAATTATTTCAAACAAAATCCAAATGATTCGATTCGGAAAGCTGCTCAAGCATTAAAAATAACCAAATCATCATTACACAACATTTTGAAATATTTTTCAAAGTTTCATCCGTATAAAATAAGCACTCAACAATTGTTAACTGAACATGCCATGACGAAACGCATCGAATTTTGTAACACTATTACGGGAATGTTTGAGGCCGAAGAACTTAATGAGAAATTGATTATTTATTCCGATGAAGTACATTTTTGGATGAATGGGTACGCAAACAAGCAAAATTACCGGTTTTGGGGAACGGAAAATCCCAACACATCGCTAGCGAAATCCCTTCATCCACAGAAAGTAACGGCATGGGCAGTGATTTCAGTAAAAGGAATTTATTTGCAATTCTTGGAATCTACGGTAACAGGAGAGAGTTACAAACAGCTTTTGGAAACGAAATTCTTCCCTTGTGCAAAAAAGAGGGGACTGGTTAAAAAATTGTACTTCATGCAAGATGGAGCGACGCCGCACCGGACTCATGAGGTGTTTGAAGCTATTCATCGCGTATAATGGGACTCGAGTAATCGGTCTGGGATACCCTAAATTTTCTCAAGGCGGACTAGAATGGCCTCTGTACTCACCGGACCTGAACCCTTGTGATTTTTTCTTGTGGGGTTACATTAAAGATCATTGTTAGGCTAAAAACCCCAGCACAGTGGAATAACTGATCGCGGCCATCCAGGAAGTGGTTCGCGACATTACGAACGATATGTTGGACACAATTTTTCACAGTTTTCAAAAGAGAATTGATTTTTGTGCACAATCTAATGGTTCGCACTTCGAAAATATCTATCATTAATCACTGTACTTTTTCGTTATTTTTATAAGATGTAATAAATTGTCATAAAAAATATTTGACTGGGTTTTATTTATGTGCGTTTAAAACTGCAGACTTTCCTCTATTTAAAGCAATTTGCCCACACGGAAATAAAATATATGTAAAAATATATTTTTCGATATATTAAAAAAGGATGTAAAATATATTTCAGATATATATTATCCATCTTAGATATAGATTAGATATGTGCAATATATACGGGACATGCATTAAAAATATATTCGCGATATCAAAGTTTTCGCCGAAAATAGATCTTCAGAATGTATATAAGAATATATATGTTGGATAGGCGGTTACGTATATTCGAACTATATTGAAAATATACTTACAACGTACTCAAATTACCCTCAAAATATACTACATATGTATTTCAACTGTATTCGACTTATAATTGAAATATATTTTAAATGTATTTAAAGTACATCTAAAATATACACGATATATGTTCATACTCCGTTTAAAATATACTTGAAATATGTTCATACTACATTTCAAATATTATTGAAATATATTCAACGTGTATTTAAGATATACTTGAAATATATTTAAACTATACTTGAAATATTCGTAAAAATTTTGTTATGACGTTATTTACATCATTGCACCCTTTTACGATATTTTTCCTCGTCCTTAATTACGATTACGGTGTTTGCGGTTCAAATATATTAATGGTTCAAATTTAAATTATATCAGACGCTTACACGCCGTAAGGTGGTTTCGAACCCGGGACCTCTGAGTGATGAGCTGGGACGTTCCCCTCTGAGCTAGTTCCACTTGTTAAATTAACTTTCGTATCGTCTGCATATCGTACAATACACAGAGTTAGTTTATTGAGAAATGTGTGGATTTACAAGAGTAACCAACATTATCGGATCAATTACTTAATGGCGTTCGCATAGAGAGCGATAATCGAATAGAATTACGAGATTACATAACCTTCAATTTTTTTGTCCGATCATTTATTCCGGCTAGTGCGGCTAGGTCTTCGCGAGATACCGACTTGAAGATGTTTTTCATTTGCAACGTCATCTGTTACTCAAGTTGCTTGACCAACCATATTTAAAATATATAAAACATACATTCAGTTTGTATGTTTGATATAATTAAGATGTATCTTAAATGGATTTATATTTATATATCGTATAGGTTTTTAATCATATCCAAAATTATACTTGACATATCCAACTTTTCGTACAAAATGTATTTAAGGGGTAAGGCCACTGTAAATTTTTTGAAAAATCGATTTTTTTTTATTGGCTTAAAAAATAGTTTAAACCCTCTAGAATAAGAAAAAAAAGGTCCTGTGTTTTCTTTTTTAAATTTTTTCCAATAAAAAACTATTCGCAAAACTTTAAACGCGTTTTTCTCGAAACATGGTTTTTCAAAATGGCACGCAGCATAACTCGAACAATTTTCATTTTTTTTACTTGAAATTTTAACCAGATGTGAACATTTACATTATCTTGAGAATGTCGATCGGAATTTTCAAGAACTTTATTTATTGATTTTTTATTAACAAAAAACTTGCCGTTTTTTTCGTCAAAAATCAATTTTTTTTTTCAAACGCACGCCAAATCCACAAAAATTGATACTTTTTAAAATCCGATCGACATTCTCTAGCTATAGCCCTCTAGATTAATGGTTCTTTTTTTTGTTCTAGATTCAAAAGTGCACCAGTGGTGCTGCGTGCCGCGGAGCCCTGGAAGCAAAACATGTCCCGGGAAGATAGCTGTGGAACCGCCATTTTGTTTTTTTTTACTGTAAAAAAATTTTATAATAAAGTTTAATGTATGCCCGATAATACCATTAAAAGTTTTTTTTTCAAATACCTTCAATTTCGGGAGCAAAAAATTAGTGAAAAAACCTTTTTTTTGGGCCGTTACAGTGGCCTTACCCCTTAATATATGTGTTATGTATCTTTCGATATATTTTTTATATATTTTATTTCCATGTGGGTGGCTTTTATGATTTTGTGCACGTATTTTAAAATGACAGTCGATTAGTTTCAGCAACACCCTGTACAAAATTGTATTCATGAGGTGTAGGGTTTATGGTACAATATGTCTAGAATATTCTCCCAAAGTTTTAAGTCAATCGGAGTAAAAGTCTAGGAGAGAGAGAGCCTTAGGGAATTCCCCGCGTTGGGAAAGACCGCATTTTTCTCAAAACATTATTTTTGAAGTGGGTAGACACGATTTCTCAAAAACTAATACACCTTTCTTATTGAAATTTTGCACCATTCTTCAAAATAGCATTGACTAGTGATTGAACAAAGGTTTTTCTTTCGATTACAACTTATTTTACAACTTATTTTACAAGTAGTGTAAATCGTACCAAAAATTGAACTATTTTGCATACGACTCTGCCAAAAATTCAAATTTAAATTTTTTCCATCCAGGAAACTAGGTCCCTTCGGCTGAATTTCCCAAATTTGTGGATGAATTTTTTTTTTAATATTGCTGAAATGTTGCTCTTTGCTGTGCTTCACATTTTGAATAAAATAATTGATATATTATATATTTTTCATCTAGAGAAAATACGCTCTCTTTTTTGGCTTCGAAACTCAGGTAACCCCTGAAAAAAGTGTTTAACGTTAGATCGTAATATTTTGAGTTTTTCAAACTCGAAGGAAACTTAAAAACTCACTATATTGCAAGCGCCTGAGGGCAAAATACTGTGATCGAAGTAATGAGCCTTCATGCCCGGGGACCGGATGACCAACCGGAAGTGACGACTATATTGCACCCAAACTGCGTTGTATATCCTCCCGGATAAATTAGCTCGAAATATTTCGGTGTACAACCTCGTTGTTCTGTCGGACGTTTTTTTTTATTCCCCCATTTGTATACATCAATCCGTGGGATTAAAAAAAAAAAACATTCACGCTGTATCGTTTGCCCTCGGAACTGATTATTTTGCGGCGATGGAAATAAATTTAATAAAAAATACTAGCAAGGTTGAATTTTGATGAATTATTAACATTTGTCGGAGGCTAAGGGTTGCGAGTGTTTACGGACGTCTGTGCGCAAGGCAAACAAAACTGGTTACTTATATATGTACAGGGTGATAATTATGAGGTGGCCATGCCTCCGAGAAAAACATGATATTTAATAGTTTTTCGAGTCCTCTTCGCAAAATAATATAGCGTATTTTGGCAATGAGTATAATTTACCAGAAAAAAATAAGCATTCTGGAAAAAAATTAAAATACTATTTTTTAAATTATTAATTAAAATATTAAATATTAAATAAAATATAAAATTATTAATTAAAATTAAAATTTAAAAAAAAATTATTAATTAAAAATTTTAAAAAAAATTTCAGTAAAATGAAAATAATTAAATGTCAAATACGAAACACTCGTAAAAAAACTTTTTTCACATAAAATAAAATTCCGTATATCCACATTGAAATGCGTATTTGATAATTTTTTTCTCGATGGCGGGATGCACGAAAAATGTTTTTCAGGAGTGTTTCGCATTCGAAATATAATTATCTGCATTATGCTGCACTCAAAATGGAATTTTGATTATTTTTCAGAATGCTCCATTTTTTCGGGCAAATACGCCTGATCAGAAAAATGGGCTAAATTGTCCTGAAAAGAGGACTCGAAGAACTATTAAAAACTGAATTTTCTTTCGCAAAAAAACGAACCCTCGTTCGTCGCTTGAGGCAACTCAAAATGAAGTGGAAGGTCCAACATATGAAGCAGGAATCGCAGATTTAAGGTAAACTTATAATTACAACGATAGAACTGTTAGTACAACTTCAAACGCGTTTTTCTCGAAACTGTGTTTTTCAAAACGGTGTACACGATTTCTCGACATCCAATGAACGAATTGACTTGAAATGTATTCAGTCTAATAGCTCAGTCTAAAATTCATTGACGTTTATTCAGTCTAATAGTAGTTTAGTCTTGACCGTCGTTTTTTTTCTGAACATATTTTTTCATCAGTTACTAACAATGTTATTTTTCCTCGAAAAAAAAAGCATTTTTTTTTCATTAAAGCGGGGTAAGGTATTTAAATTTTTTTTTTCATTTAATTTTTTTTTTAAATGGATGCATAATATATCAAGAATATTGTGTTCAAATTTCAAGTCGATCGGAGTAAAATTGACGAAGTTATGAGTATTTGAGCGTCTATTGCTCCATGCCGTTCTCTTCTCTTCTGCGTTTTTCAAACCGTTTTTCTGAGACTTGTCATATTTGAAGTCCGTGTGCACGATAACTCAAAATCTACTGGACCAATCGCTTTGAAATTTTGCACAGTACTTCTTCACATAATTCACCAGGTATTGTCGAGAGCTTTTTTGTTTTTTTTAATAATTACTAATTTTTCAACAACAAATTAGCCGATTTTTTTAGCGAAAATCGGCTTTTTGGCTCTCAAGTGCTACGAAAAATCGAAAAATCGAAAAAAAAAAAAAAATCCTCCCGTCATTACCTCGAGAAACATCTCCTTTAACAAATGCATTTTGATTTTTTTGTTTCAAATGATTCTGTTGCGAGTTATGGTGCACACCGCAAACCAACTTTTTTTCGAGGCGCCTCCGGTGTTTAATTTTCACTCGCTCAATTTTGAATATTTTGCAATGCAAATTTAGGAGAATGTTGTTCAAATGTTACTTTATTATATGTAAATTTTTCAATAAACGAACACTATTCGTTAGGCCAAAAAAAATCTTAAAAACATGCCTTTTTTCGCCGAATTAACTTTACCCCGCCGTTAATAACGATGTCATTTTTCCTCGGAAAAAAAAACGAAAAACATATGCTTTTTTTTCGTTAGTTACTAACGATAGTGTCATTTTTCCTCGAAAAAAACTCTGATTAAAATAATTGAAACACGATAAAAAAAGCTTGGTCAACTCTTGACAATATTATGTGTTTAAAAAAACGTTTTTTTTTTTGGTTACAAATCAACCGAGTGGCCAAACGAATTACACCGTTGAGCCCTTTACGTTCAAAGGTCCTTGATGCGATTGTTTGTTATTTTTTTTTAATAATAATATTCTTCACGAAATTTGGCACACTACTTTATAAAGGACAGGTTACCCTTCATGACGATGAAAAATTCGATTTTTTTAGGACGTAATTTGCATCTTCAAAGTGTTTAAAACGTTTGGATTTGTTTGTTTGGGTTGTCAAAAACAAACACTGAATACGACTTTTTATAACGTTAAACTTTAAATGCGTTTTTTCTGGAAACAGTATTTTCAACATCTTCACGGGATGAACCAATTCACATGAATCTCCGCGCGATTGAAAGGAAATTCAATTTTCGGGGCCACCAGAAAGCCATTTTTGTCAAAAATGAAATCTTTTTTTCGTCACGTAAAGCAAAAAAAAAACGGGCAAAAAAGTTGGGTTTTTTTTTCAAACGACTGCCATTTTGTTATCCCGGGGCTTTTAAAAAAAAATAAAATAAAGATAAGGCCCCCCCCCAAATTTAGTCTAATTTAATAACTTTTAACCCTTTTTATTTCAAATGAACAGGCAAGGCTGTGGAGCGCCCCGCGCAGACGTAAACACGCTGGGCAATGCTTTATTTGACGGGAGCAGGAAACGCCGATTAACATTTTTTTAAATAAATAAATTTGGAATTTACTCTCCATTGATGGAAGAATGAAATACGTTAAAAACCATTTCCAAAAGTATTTATTTTATATATTAAAAAAAATTCCTGAAGTTCATGCATTTTTCATGTTTCTCGACGGTAATCTCCCGTTAATGTACATGAACGTAAATGTCCAAACGGTTTTTCAATCACCTTACCTAATCGTTAGAATTTTTAAAAAAATATCCTCATTTTTGGGTCGTGCCGGTAAACCCCTTAAAACGTGCATAGCCACCGTATAGTTGTCACTCTATGTGTGTGTGTGTGTGTATATATATATATATATATATTAGACTGATTCAAAAAAAAAATTTCCTTCTGGATTCTCGTGCTATTGTTGGGCACTGATAAAACAAAATTTCTCTAAAAAGATGGGCGCGGTCACTCAATTTTTAGAGGTGGCTATCTCGACTTTTTTGTATTTGAATTTTTTTAACGAACGTATTGCATTTAAGCATAGTCATGGCTTCGGATTACGGATAAAAATCACATCCAGCAGCTTTTTCGTAACAAAAATAAACTCTAACAATTTGAAAAGGGTGCAATATTCACAATTCAAATCCAGGTAGATCAATAATGGCGTCTATACTACTCTCGTTATTCATGTAGATTTATTTATACGCATTAACATTTTGCACTTTTTACGAAAAATTAAATTATAAGCTTTTATTCATAAATCGTATATTTACATTTTCAAAATGCTACGCTTATATTATCTTCAAACTCATTTACATTTCTTCCCAGCCATTCTCAAGTTCGTTAACATTTTGGGCAGAAAGAAAATGTGCAACGTTGAACAGTTTGTCCAAATCTCTCTTAAATTTACGCTCCTTCGATATTTGTGACGGCAAATTCTTTTTAACTCGATTTTTTAAAAGTTGTTTCCAGACTAGATGGAGTTTTATTGATTTCAAGATTGCGTTATTCAATCGACGCGTTGGAATTTCAGCACATTTCCATTGTTCGAAAATTTCTTTCATCGTTTCGTGTGCACTTCGACGTATGGTCAGTTTTTCTCTGTTATGTTTGTAAAAGAACAAACTCAAAACTTTTCCGATTTTTATCCGTAATCCGAAGCCATGACTATGTTTAAATGCAATAAGTTCGTTAAAAAAAATTCAAATACAAAAAAGTCGAGATAGCCACCTCTAAAAATTGAGTGACCGCGCCCATCTTTTTAGAGAAATTTTGTTTTATCAGTGCCCAACAATAGCACGAGAATCCAGAAATTTTTTTTTTTTTTGAATCAGTCTAATATATATATATATAATATACACACACATACATACATACATACATACATACATACATACATACATACATATATATATATATATATATATATATATATATATATATATATATATATATATATATATATATATATATATATATATATATATATATACACACACACACAGAGTGACAACTATACGGTGGCTATGCACTTATGTGTGTGTATATATATACATATACACACAAGTGTTTGGCAACATTGGTCGCGTTGGCCCAATCAAGTTGCAAGAGAACGGGAGAGGGAGGGAGAGAAAGTACTATATTTACTGTCGCCGAAGTTTGCGAGCGCAACATTTCCATTAAGCGTAGATCAACGTCCTCTTTGATTCGTCTTCAGTAGTTCGTAATGTTTTCAACCACACATAGCGCACACCCACACACACACACACACACCCGACGCACGCACACGCTTACCCATACACACGACTCGCGTTTTTTTAACCTCCGAAATAAATCTCGCCTACCATCGATCGATTCGTGCAGAGAGTACGGAAAACTCGTTACAGATGTCGCTACCGGTATGCTCGATTTCCGATCGATCGCCGAGGAATAATTACGACACGATCTCGAAACTTCAAACTAAAATCCCACCGTGAACGACAGGATGTTTGGATTTAGTATGTCGAGGTTCGAGTCGTGGCAGATTTTTTTCTATCGAATTATCGTATGGATTTCTCGCATTCGCGTTGAGACTTGACTAACCTCAAATGCGAAATCGCGACGTGGGAGCCATTTTGTCGTCGTTTTACAGTTCGTCTACAACGCGCACAATCGAATATGTTGCTTGTTGTTCTTGTAAGAACGCAATTAACTGAGTGCTTGCGAAAAAAATCAAAACAATTGCAAAATCGAACAAGTGCAATTTGAAAAGGGAAAAAGTTGATGGCGGTAGCGAAAAAAAAAATCGATCGCATAAACGAATCATTCGATATTCAACTTATATTAAAAAGACAAATGATTATTAATTTCCTAACGTGAATAATTATTTTCTTTACCCATAAAAAAATCCGATTCTTTCGGGTTGTTGCACCGATAACCTTCAAATAATTAATATCCTCAGAAAAGCTGGGTTTGGCGCGCAGAGAAGATGCCCGTGCACCCTCTATTTCGCGACACCGGCCATAACCTCCAAACGTCCCTGATATTCCAATGTCATTCCAGCATTGATTCGCGCTACTCGAAAAGCCAAAAACAAATGTCCCCGCTACTGTTGCCTTTTCGTTTTTATCGATCGGCGAAACTGAGCAGTCGCGATGTACGCGAGTGGGCCCGCGACGGTGGCGCCACCTGGCGTATATCACTCTTCACGATCGCGCGCACACGACACCTGTTCGCTCCACCGTCAGTCGCGGCTCTCTACCGCCCGTTATCCCGGCGAAAAAAAAACCGTCCCACGTGCTTCTCGCTAAGTCTCATACGCTCGCGCGACATGCGTAGTAATGAACACCGAGGACGAAGAGAATGTTTAGCCAGTTGCGTTGCCGCGATCCGCGTTTAAAACGAGGTTAGAATGAGGTTCGTCGTAAGCTCAAACGCGAACACTTTCGTTCTTTTTCTCTTTAATCCCGCGGTAGTGTTATCTTTGTATGTATTCATATATACGCACATATATATATATATAAATATATAAAATATATATATCGCGACTCGGCTTCAAAGTCCGCGCTGGAGGAAAGCTTTCGCTCTACTGCTGTCGAGCTGATAGGCCCGTCGTTTTGTCGTTGATGCAAGTGGGAATCGCCTTTGTAACGAACGGGCAGAGATACGGCTGGCGGGACGGAAAGCGAGACAGAGAGAGAGTGAGAGAGAGAGAGAGAGTGAGGGGGGGGGGCGTTGCGTGTATTGCGTGCGTGGGGAATCGAAGAAAAAAAGAGTCTAGAGTCAGATCGTGTTTTCATCTCGCGAGCAGACACGCCCGGATCATCCGGCGACGTTTGGTCTCGGCAGCACTCGGACTCTGCCACTTTACGTACCCAATTCCCCCTCGCGTTGATTACGTATTCGTTAAAATTCGGGTACTTACGGCTCCCGCGTCTAGAAGAGTTGCTTACGCCGGCCGAACAAACAAAACTCTGGGTTCGTCTCCATGTACATATAATTCATCTTTAACAATAAAAAATATACAACCTACATTTTGACTTGGGCCAAACAAATCGATATATCTTTATACACCCACACATATTGAGTGTACAAGTATGACTAAAAATTTCTTGATACGATAGCACATTGGTTTGAAACACAATAAATCATTCTTATTCAAAATACGATCCATCGGAAGCTACAACCATTGCCCATATATCGGGGGATAAACGGATTCCACGATGGTAGAAGTCTGGTGGTTTTCAGGCGAACCAGTTATCAAGCCAATCTTTTTTCTCTTCGTAAAGGTGAACCACCTTTGAGAAAGGGTCGGCGCTACAGATCGGAATGAATGGTAATCTGAGGGAGGAATGTTTAGTGAATGTAACGGGAGAGGTAGAATTATCTAGAAGAAGTGCAGTCCTGGATTTGCCAATATAGTCCAGTCGAAATAGGATTTCACCTGGAATTAATTCCGGGCTTTGATTTTCTTTTTTTATACTTACGGGGGTGAGGTTGGTAGTGTAAATCTCGATTTTCGGGAAAATCCCCCTGGTGCGTTTGCCGCCATCTTCATTTGAAAAGGGATTTTTTTTTTGTTTTTCGAATAACTCGCTTATTTTCAACCTTAGAGTGATAATGATTGTATTCAAAGTTGTGGAAAATGTAATTCTCCACAAGTTTGATGATTATAACTTTTACCCTAGGATCGATATTTATAGAGTTAGACTGCTAAAAGGGGTAAAAAAACGTTTTTTAAAAACTTATCTCGTTTATTATCAAGTTTATTGTAAAAATGGTAATAAATAATCACATAGGAAATTTTATTTCCTCCAACTTTGGTTATTAGCATTTTTACCCTCGGATCAATATTTTCGGACTTATACTTAATTTAGGGGTGAACTTTTTTTTATGTTCAGTTATTTCCTTTATTATCAAGTTTATCGTAAAAATGGTAAGAAGTAATCGGGTAGGAAATTTTATTTTCCTCAACTTTGGTCAGTACCATTTTTACCCTAGGATCAATATTTTCGGACTTATACTTTATTTAGGGGTGAACTTTTTACCCCTATTTGCAGTGTAACTCTATAAATATCGATCCTAGGGTAAAAACTATAATTACCAAACTTGTGGGGAATTACATTTCCCACAACTTTTGATATGATCATTTTCACTCTAAGGTTGAAAATAAGCGAGTTATTCGAAAAACAAAAAAATCCCTCTTCAAATCAAGATGGCGGCAAACGCACCAGGGGGATTTTCCCGAAAATCGAGATTTACACTACCAACCACCCCCCCCCCCCAAGTATAAAAAAAAGAAAATCGAAGCCCGGAATGAATTCCAGGTTAATCGAATTTTAGACCTATCTCGACTGGACTAATAGGCCGTACAGGCATCTGCCTAGGAGACCGCGGATTTTAGAGGCATCTAAAAAATCCTAGGTAAACACAAGTGATTAAGATAAGAGGGGCGGCACGAAGTCGAGTGGCCTAAACTTAAGAAAAGTATAAATCCGGCACTGAAGAAGTGTCTTAGACAATTCTTGACTAGAGATCATTCTTGACGTGTCTTAGAGATCATTCTTGATGGGACTGGGAGATTCTACCTCGAGCGCTATATTCACTAGACATTGCTCCCTCAGATTATGAGGTACGAATTCGTCAGCCCCCATGGAAATTTATATACGCAAAAATATACTGCAAATTTATTTTATTAATAATTGTAATATATGTGAAATGTATGCCATATATTGAAAATATATGTTGCTTATATATTTTTATATATGAGATGTATATGTATGTTATTACTGTATATCAATGTGTCATATATCAATGATATATGTAGCATTTACCCTGCATATATACCACATATTTTTAGCATATACGTTGCATACACACTGCATACATACCGCATATATACTGCATAAATTGTACATATATGCCACATATATACAGATATGCGTAGCATATCTGTATATAGTGTTTATATGTAATAGTGTACTTTAACTGTAAGTTAAGTTTTTTTAAGTTTAAGTTTTAAGTTTTATTAAGTTTAACTGTAATAATGTTTATACACAGCATATATGTCTTGTCAGGCATATGTATCAAAAATGTGTGCGTCATATATGACGCATAAATGAGACTTATATGAGTCATATATGTCTCATACATTTTTGATATATTTTTCTGACAAAAAAAACAGATTGAAAATATATCGAAAATATATGCTTCGTATGTGTCTCATATGTAGTGTTTATACGTAGCATATCTTTTTTTGGTCAGAAAAATATATCGAAAATATGTGGGTCTTATATGCGTCATATAGTTGGTGCATATGTACTGAATATATACGTATTATTCAATTTTTCGTCACTATATATGCGACCGATACACACACACACACACACACACACAAATGTGTGTGTGTGTAGCATATATTTTACATATATAAATTTCCATGGGGAAGGAATTATCTAGACGAAGTGTCTCCTAGAATCCCCGACGGATTCGTGTCTGATAATATGAGGGAGCAATGTCTAGTGAATATAGGGGATGAGGTGGAATCTCCCAGTTCCCAGGGATGGACAGTGAGGAAGAATCTCCCAGTTAGTGAACCTGGGGATTCTGCCTCACCTGCCAATAATTATTTAGAAGACGTGCTTTCTATATAATTCTCGATGGATCCGTGACCATGTGGTGTTGTCATGCTGTAAAATGCTTCCAATTCGCAAAGTATTCAAGCGGATGAGGTAGAATCTCCCATTTCCCAGGGATGGGCCGTTGAGGAAGAATCTCTCAGGTAGCAAACGGGAGATTCTACCTCGCCGGCCAAGAACTACTTAAAAGAGGTGTATTCTAGATCATTTTCGAGGGATCCGTGAGTTTCTACTTTACTCGTCAAGAGATAATCCTTGATGGACTCGTGAGATTCTATCTTACCCGGCAAGAGATCATTCTTGATGGGACTGGGAGATTCTACCTCATCCGCTATATTCACTAGACATTGCTCCCTCAGATTATCAGGTACGAATCCGTCAGGAATTATCTAGAAGAAGTGTCTCCTAGAATCCCTGAAGGATTCGTGCTTGATAATATGAGGAAGCAATGTCTAGTGAATATAGAGGATGAGGTAGAATCTCCCAGTTCACAATATTGGCCGGTGAGGAAGAATCTCCTAGTTAGTGAACTTGGGGATTTTACCTCATCTGCCAAGAATTATTTAGAAGTGCTTTCTATATAATTCTCGATGGATCCGTGACCATGTGGTGTTGTCATGCTGTAAAATGCTTCCAATTCGCGTGGTGTTCAATTTCCTTGCTTTTGGACCATTCCCAGCGTACTCGAGCGTAAGGAAATGCATTGTTGGGTAACATTTAATGCTGCTGCTAATTCGTTTTTTTCGTTTGAAACACACCTTCGTTTCGTATGGCTTCGAATCGTTTTATCGGCTTGCCATGAGGTTTATCATCCAAGCCAAAAACGTGCTTTCCAAATTGTTAAAAACACTGCTCACGCATGGTTACCCACGGAACATGTTCTTCGTAAGCATCCACAAGAAAACAATGGTTTTCAGCTGCAGTTAAAAAAAATAAAATAATGCACTAACACTTGCCGGAAATGACGTTCATTTGTCACGAATGTAGACATCTTCAATACGATAAATATAATAATTGTTTACCCTTCAGTCAAACAGCTTCAACTACGATTGGAAGCAGTGTACAGATCTTTCGAATACCAGTATCACCAACCTCAACACAACACCTCAAGTACGAGATACATCATCTATTAAAAATCCCTAAAGTCATACTTGTACACCCAATACATATAATATACGAAAATGAAGTTAACCTCAGAGAATTCGTTTGACCCGTAACGAATCGATTAATTTTTCCGCCCGGAAGTGAGCCTTGCATGAGCGCTGTGGTGGCGCTGCGAGCAACAACTTTTTTCGATACATTTAGAATTCTTTTGAGAAACTGGATTGTTGCTGTCATTGTTATAAAACTAGAAACGAGAGCAATGTTGCCATTTCTGGTTGGGTGGCCCCAAAGTTATTCAAGACAGCGTTGGGTATAGATGGCAAATGATCAAAATATATCCGCCATTGTACTGTCCAAGATCCGACTGCATGGAGATTGCATTCGAAGAGTCTATGCACCTTCGGTCGCGGATAAATTCGCTGGCGAGGTAGTGTTTGAGCAATACATTACCGTGCAAAAACGTAACGCTAGACGGATGAACGGGATGACTTATAACTCATAATTACGAGGAGCTTGTCAGTGGCCGCGGCGGTGGCCTTGCGAATTTTATAATCGCGCGTGCGGCTTAGCACAGGTATTCGAACATTAATGTACGAATATCCGATCCGTTCAGCAAACACGCCAATTCAAATATAGCACGAACGAAACAACGGAATAAAAAAAAAACTCGAAGAAGACTGCCTTGAATGAATGAATAATCATTCCACATTTTGCCGGAGAGACCGCGCTGTCGATACTGACCGACTTCGCGTATTCGACGCCAAGTGGGTAATTTTTTTTTTAATTAACGTCACGAAGGAAGATTCGTCAATCGAGCTGAGTTTCGTGACTTAATCCAAACGAATATCGCATATTCGTTAGGTTACATCATAAGGATATAGTTGTTTGATGAACGTCACAAAGTACAGGCTATAAACTTACTTAAACCGACAAATATTAACCACAAACTGTTACTTGAACGCTCCGCGGTAAGCGTTTAAGAAAAAACGCCATAGCGGCAGCACTGACTGGAGGTCATTGCGTAATGTATCTTTCCCCGAACACCCTTGTTAAACGGATCGCGCCAGAGGTCATCCCCCAGCCCTGTATATTTTTATCCGTTTTTTTTTATTTTAATTAAGGACGTACGAAAATAGTGCGTAGCCTTGGTAACCATCGTACTATTTCGTTCGGTCTCTAGCGTTCGCTTCGGGCCCTTAGCGCCATCTCGCGGTTAGGCGGTGTATCGATGTCCAGTAGCGAACGCTTACGATATCCACAGGGGAAACTGAGTCCCGGCCGGCAAGGTAGATTGCCATTGGTCGTTTACCGATGACCGATAAGACAGACCGCGTGTATGACCATCGGTAGGCAGAGACGCGAGAGATTCTAACCCCTTGATAGTGATAAGTAGCGTTACCAAAGTGCGATAAGGTAGATCGCGAAATTATCGCCCATAGGAAAAAGTGCAGATCCTCGACTTTTGGTTCTCGCAAATCGACATTCGATAAGGTAGATCGTAAACTGATCATTAGTGAACAGAGATGGAGAACCTCTCTATCGAAACCAACTGTAGGACACTTACCTACGGCTGATAAGGTAGCTCGCGTACTTACCGCCTGTAGGTAAATGCCCAAAGTAGCCTCTAGAATTCCGTACCGAGTCAACAGCTCTCATAAGCGAGGCTGGAAGGTGGCGCAGGATGTTCTAGCCTCCTCCCGCCGTATTATCGACCGAGCCGTCGTATCGAACGTATCCATTGTTAGTCTATATAGTAGCATAAAGTGCCCAAGTCGTGGCAATCCCGTGCTTATACCCACCGTATACGTTGACCGGTGTAGTTAGGTGAGCTCGGCAGCTCTCCGGCTTTGACACGACCAAACGATATTATTACTACGTTATTTCGACGTTTGTGCATAGTTCGCGACTCAAACGAGATAAATCGAGCTAGAGATAGAGTGAGAAAAAAGTCACTCATAGACAGACACACACACAGACACACACACAGGTGCGCGCGCAAATATCATATTAATTAGCTCCTAGTGGCACTGGTGATGTCTCGAAGAAACGTGTGAAGACCACTTTTATCAAGAGATCTGAATGACACATAACAGAACTCGTGGGGATTGAATAAGGCGTCTGATGTTGAACCGTAAGCTTCGAATGTGTCTTCAAATATACATATATATTTGTGAATAGCCACGTAAAGCGAGTGCTGCGGACACATGGAATAACCCACATATGAGAAACTGGAAGCTCCTAATTCTTAAGGCTGTGCTTGGCTCTACGATCAATTGGATTATGTTCACTTCTCGGGACGCAACTTTCGAGTCTCGATTAGTGGGTCTCTCGAGGTTGGCGACCATTTTTTCTTTCGGCAATAACGCATCGCCGAGTTAACACCAGTTTGTCACAGGCTGACAGCTGCCCCACAAGTTGATAGCAAGCCCGCAGGAGTTGATAACCAGCAGCCTACCACAAGTTGATACGAACCTACCGCAAGCTCAGAACAGCTTACCGGAAGTTGGTTTCGTTGGTGCGGCATCTTGGCCCACTACTGATCTACCTTTTTCCATTGCTCCTCGCCCCCCCCCCCTGCCCCCGCCTCTGCCGTACACGTCGTTGGGTCTCGGCGGGGCTCTGGCAAATCGCAGCAGGAAGTAGTGCCAGCACGAGAAGGCCATAGAGCTAAGGACGTGTATATGTACATGTACATGTGTATAGAAGCCTCCTATAGTGGTCGCGCGGACTCTTCTCTCAATGCGACAAAGCTCTCCCTGCTACCAACACCGCGCGAATCTCGCGATCTATAAATACTGCGGTAATTCGCGTAGCCTTTTCTTTTTTCACTGCTTGTTGTTCTTCTTTGACTGTCATTGCGATCTCGGTGGATACGTTTAGTGGCTCGATCGGTGCGCTGAGTGGGGTGGAACTTGTTTTTCTTTTTCTTTCGGTTACCGTGGTAAACGCGAGTGACATTGGTTATGCGTTGCGTACAAAAGGGTTGGACAACGTGCTCACGAAGCTTAGCCTCGTGAAGACACCCCCCGTGCGCATCATCCTCGCCGTCCGAGGAACCAAGGTAACCTTATTTCCCCTCCGCACTCGAACGGCGAATTCCTTGAGGAGTATTTATAACGGACAGGAATTTTGGCAATGCCAATGTACGTCTCTCGAATAATAGAGAGCATCCAATACGCGGGCGCGGATACACTTCGTATATTTAAAGGGTATATCCGAATGGGACGTCAGGATGACGCTACGTTGTGCAACGTGACAGACGGGGGGGGGAACTGTTTTTCTTTTTGATCTTGGATTTTAGGAAAATTTGCCTTGCTCAAAACACAAAACTTGCTTTGGGATCTTTTCTTCTGGACGTGTTATAGCGTGGTGTGTATTTTTTTTTGTGAATTTCCTACTTTTTTGTCCGCGTATCGGAGAGTCACACGGTCGCCTTGAATTATCGAAGCGAGCGTATAGTTGGCTGAGCGTGTATACGCATAGCTATTGCTTAGGCACGTACGTAACCCTACTGCGACGCCGGTTCATCGATCCAACCTCCACGTGGGTGATTACGCTCGCGTCACATTGAAAAAAGTTTCGTAAAGGTGAAACTCCAGTCGTACTGCGATTTTTAATGTATCTCGCGCCGGATCAATTCCTACAGCGGACCCGTGTAAGAAACAAAATAATGCCCAGGCATTTTACAATGGAATGAGTTTCAATGATAGAACGTTCGAAAGAGAACAAAATTGGCAAACAGGCGCCTTTTCATTGCTATAAAAAGTATTGTATCAGGGGGCGGTTGTTCGAAGCTTTTTTCAATTGGCAAGCACGTATGCAGTTTTGCGTAGGGTTGCATCTTGTATAGTGTAGTGTGTTGTGTCGAGCGTAGCGTATAGTGTGTTGTGCAGACCATCTCGTGTATTATACATGCCGTATGGTGCACATCATACGGTACATTGTTTAGTTTATTTGTCATAGTGCACAGAGTGTTTTTTTTTCTATAGTGTACAACAGCATAAAGTGTATTTGTCATAGTGCACAGAGTGTATTTGCCATAGTACCCAGCATAGCGTGTGTTGTGTAGTACACCGTATGTAGGGTTTAGTGTGTTATCTGCAGTGCACAGCATATTGTGTGCACAGCATATTGGGTATTTTTCACGGTGCACAGCATATAGTATATTTTCCATAGTGCACAGCATATAGTGTATAAACCATAGTATCCAGCATAGAGTGTGTTGTGTAGTACACCGTGTATAGGATTTAGTGTATTATCTACAGTGCACGGCATATTGTGAACTGTGTAGCGCCCCGTATGTATTTTGCACTCTACATAGGACATTGTTCACGGTGCACAGCATATGTGCAGGGTGTCCAATAGGAAGTTGCAGAAAATAATCGACTGTCATTTTAAAAACGTGCACAGAATCAGAAAAGCCAAATTGCTTTAAATAGAGGAAACTCTGCAGTTTTAAACGCACATAAATAAAACCCAGTCAAATATTTTTTATGTCAATTTATTACATCTTATAGAAATAACGAAAAAGTACAGTGATTAATGATAGATATTTTCGAAGTGCGAACCGTTAGATTGTGCAGAAAAATCAATTCTCTTTTGAAAACTGTGAAAAACTGTGTCCAACATATCGTTCGTAATGTCGCGAACCACTTCCTGGATGGCCGCGATCAGTTCTTCTACTGTGCTGGGGTTTTTAGCGTAACAATGATCTTTAATGTAACCCCACAAGAAAAAATCACAAGGGTTCAGGTCCGGTGAGTACGGAGGCCATTCTAGTCCGCCTTGAGCAAATTTAGGGTACCCCAGACCGATTACTCGAGTCCCATATACGCGACGAATAGCTTCAAAGATCTCATGAGTCCGGTGCGGTGTCGCTCCATCTTGCACGAAGTAAAATTTTTTAACCAGTCCCCTCTTTTTTGCATAAGGGAAGAATTTCGTTTCCAAAAGCTGTTTGTAACTCTCTCCTGTTACCGTAGATTCCAAGAATTGCAAATAAATTCCTTTTACTGAAATCGCTGCCTATGCCGTTACTTTCTGTGGATGAAGGGACTTTGCTAGCTATATGTTGGGATTTTCCGTTCCCCAAAACCGGTAATTTTGCTTGTTTACGTACCCATTCATCCAAAAATGTGCTTCATCGGAATAAATAATCAATTTCTCATTAAGTTCTTCGGCTTCAAACATTCCCGTAATACTGTTACAAAATTCGATGCGTGTCGTCATGCCATGTTCAGTTAACAATTGTTGAGTGCTTATTTTATACGGATGAAAATTTAAAAAATATTTCAAAATGTTGTGTAATGATGATTTGGTTATTTTTAATGCTTGAGCAGCTTTCCGAATCGAATCATTTGGATTTTGTTTGAAATAATTCTCAACTTCGTTGATCTTCTCTGGTGTAGTCACCGTAACAGATGGACCTGACAACTCGTGTCTACGGTCCTGGAGTATACCATACTTCACGAAGTTATCGATTATCCTACAAAAATTAACGTAAAATTACTTCAATGCAGTTTAATTGAATTGAAACACAAGTTGTGTGATAGATGAATATGAATAAATATTAAATTCTTACCTTTTCAGAGTGTTTTCGCTGGCAACTCTATGAGTTTCAAACTTAGTACGAAACCCTCTATACGCATTACTATAAATTTTTTCCCCTCGAGAAGAAGCCCTCAATAAGATATACTTTTTCTCCCGTGGTGAGCTCACTCATTTTGACGCGTGCGTACTTGCTTCAACAGAAAAAGGGACCCCTATTGAATTCATGGAGGGAAGAGACACTTATTTAGTTTTAGTAACTTCCTATTGGACACCCTGTATATTGTCCATAGTGTTGAAGAGTGTTCACATAGTGTATTGTCCATAGTAGTGTAGAGTGTTCACATAGTGTATTTGCCACAGTGCACAGCCTTTAGTGTATCAGCCATAGGGCACTGTGTATATGGTTTAATTCATTTTCTGCAGTACGCAGCATAAAATGTATTGCTTAAAACACAGTGTATGGGGTATTCACTATTTATAATGCACTGCATATTGTGTATTGTGTAGCGCACTGTGCGCAAGGTATTTCTCACAGTGAGCAACATTTAGTGTATTGCTAAGTACACAGTTTTTAGGGTTCAGTATATTCTCTATGATACGTGCCATATAGGTCAGCGCCCCGAACACAGCATATTCTCGTGACGCTGCGCGACACAATACACCATGTGCAGTGCGTCGGATAGTCATAGTAGTGCGCAGCGTACAGTGTATCGTGTAGGGCACCGTGTATAGAGTTTAGTGTTGTTTTATGGCGCACACTATATAGGGAATAGTGTAGCTGTCCATAGGGTCCAGAGTGCACAGCATATAGAGTATTCCTTAGCGCACCGTGTATGCGGTTTAGTGTATTTAGCACCGTGCACAGTGTATTGTGCAGCGCTTTGAGTATTTATTGTATAGTTGAGAACTCGAAGCGCATCATGTGCCGTGCACATGTCCCGCGTGGCGATTTCGAAACTACAGGCGCGGTTCACAACCCGATAAAACTGACTCGTTCCGCTTCGGGCAAGCCCTCGTCAATTCGTAATACGTAATTTCACGTATCCTTCCGCCAGAATAAAGCGTACAGCGCGGGGCTCTCATTCACTTCGAGTCGATGCCCCAAAGGCTGTTCCCTGTGCGGCGAACACTCACACGGAGCACGACCGGGTCATTGGTCCCATCATGCGAGACCATTTAGGTCTCTTTCGTCCTTTTTTTCACCGTCACGAACGCGTGCACGTGCACTCTTCATCGCAACTCGCGACCTTATTCGTCGTGAGAAATACAATTGCATTTTTTTTTCTTTTGCCTCGCAAAAGTGTTACTTCGTCAAGGTCACCGATCCGAAAACGAGATAACGCAGTAGCGGCGTGAACTCAACGCGTTTTTCGTTTGGCTTGTGGTGTTTCAGATTGGCCCGTATTTATCGTTAGCCGGTAGCGAAGGTTCTCAAAAATTGATCCGATAATGCCGATCGTCTTTCTAGACCGGTTACCGGTCCCGAGCTTTCGCGCGTACACTACGATAAGCGTCGCGATACTCTCGTGTTCGGTTTACTACGCTGCGCAAATCGTCAAAGATCCAACATGGCGAACGAACGCGACGAATATCGTCGTCGACGACGACAACGTCACGGGAATCGACAACACGGTGGACACGAGGACACCGGGTGTGCGTTTCAAGGAACTACTGGCATGCATGATCCAGGAACCAATCTGCTTTTGGGTAAGTGTCTTTTTAGTAGATACGAAGGTTTAATCGAAATGGAGTCATCTAGACGACGCTTGTTTATCTTAAAACTGGATTAGCAACGCTATCAGCAATGGTAATTTGGATATAAAAGAAAAGTTTCAACTCGATGTTACTTGATGCGGACCTGGTCGATGTCCAAATTGATGCTCATGCGTCCAGGACTCAGTCTGGGGTTCAGAGCCAGGTCTGGGTCCTTGATCATGAATCCAGACCGGGTTGGGATGAATTGTTACGTGTGCAGAGCCAGGGTCCATGTTTCAGGTTTAAGTCTGGATCCTAAGGGATGAATCCAGGGCTAAGATCGAAGTCCGAGTCTTTATGATTGTGATTTTGAACTGGATCCATGATTGGGAGCCAGCTCGGGATGTAAGATTATGGGTGCAGGGCCTACTTTAGGTCAATGGTGACGACCCGAAGCTGGATGAACGAAATCAGAACCAACTAAAAGTTTAAGGGTGTCAGTCCCACGGTTTGTGTGGAGATCTGGATAGTTATCGGTCCATTCATTGGGAACATCGAGTTCCACTATCTTCTCGTATGCCTAGTCCTGAGTCCATCAGCTTGTTCGGCTATTTTAGGAGATGCTATCTGCGCTACTAGACGGTGAGTGGTGGCTTGTGAAGATTTGCGGTATCGTCGTATGAATACCGCCATTATCGTTATCCTCATTCATTATGGTTGCCTACGCACATGGCATACGTAGGATGACTAATGTCGAAGAAAATTGCTACTTGCCAACATTCGTCCATGATAGACCGAACGAGGCCTAACAAAAATCTGCGTTGTCATAGAATCCAACCGCTATTCCCGCTCTCCCCCCCCCTCCGTATCGTTCGTCCTCCGTACCTGGCATACGACTGACCGTGTGTCTTATCGAATGAAAGACTTCGATTGCTGACGCCACGATGAGAACGACAAAAAGAGTTCGTTCGGAGTCCCACAGTGAACAAGTGCAAGCTCGCGCATACTACCACGCGTCTTTACGCTCCTGCAATGGAGGCGTGTTTGCGAAACACACGAAGGAGTCAATCAAAGGAGCAACTCGACGATGCCGCGCGCCGCTACACAATGGTGGGTGTACAACAATAAGCACGAGCTCGAAATCTCGATTGCACAACCGTGTGCGTGCTCATACGACGTTTGCTAGCTCGCCTCGTCCGTACACGCGACTGGAATGTAAAGAAAAAAAAAATCACCAAACAACATGCGCTAAACAAACATTTCAGGAATCCCTCGAAACTTCGTCTACTTATCGATTCATGCAGTTTCCGGAGCCGTATGAAGTTTCAGCACGATCGACCGTACCGAATTCGAGATATTTGCCATTTCAGTTGTCACTTGCCACGTGTATAACCTGTACAAAAGGCGTGCCAAAGTCACCTTTTATTTTACCGTGTCCAAACGGCTTCGAGGATCGTGACGAAAAACTAAACGAGGCTGCATGCACGCTGTCCGGACTAGGAAAAAAATAATCTCCAAATGTTCACCATCCTGTTTTTGAAGTACGAATGCCGAAAGGACGGGATTCCGTAGATGGGAAGTTCGATGTAGGTCTCCATCGCGCCTAGCCTAGTGCGTGCGCGATCACTTTCGCGTCGCCCCCTCCACATGGCAGCTACTTATAGGGCTGGTGGCTCGGTGTCTCTTGCGAGAGACGCCGCGCCACCATGAGACATCTAGCGGCCGAGTGGTGTAGTACCCAAGCCCGGCAGGTGCCACGACTTTTTCACGTCGATTTTGTCCTCCATAATAATGAATATCAGCTTTCCGTTAATAGGAATTTCATTAAAAAAAAAAGAAAACCTTGTGCTCGTTTCCACGTTACAATTAGGAGAGCGGTAAAAAGATCGAGGTTGAGAAACCCGCGTGCATTTTGTATCCTTGAATGCATTGAGCTATCTCTGACTTTCCAGCAATCTCGCGTTGCGCAATTGGCTAATTAATAATTCACGAGTTGAAAGCTCGTACGAGCCTTTAAAGCCTTGTACAATAATTGCCTCGACTATTGAAAAGAGCGGGGGAAAAAAAAACAATTTGCAAATGCCACAATGTCGTCGTACGTTTGAGGTTTGCTTAGTAGATGTACTGTCGCGTTATCGTCCGTTCTAATCTGAATAAGTGCAACTAAAAATCGGCAAAGGGGAAAAACGCGTCTCTCTCCTGTCTCTCCGTCAGTTGCGGAAAACCTCAAGGTGAGCTGGGAGCCTTCTTTTCCTTTCGCCATGGGTCACCCAACTTGGCAAAGATTACCGAAAATTCCCCGCGCCTGTTGGAAATCAGTGCGGTATTTCCGGCTTGAAGCACCTATCTGGGAAACGACCTCCAATTTAAGGAGCCCCCTTTTCGCCGTAAGGAAAAGTTCCGACTCGAGGGTGCGAAATATTTTTCTGGCAAGTCACCAAAGTTCGGTGGAGGAGGAAAACGAACGATCAGGTGCGGTAGAGAAGCAAGAAGAGATAAGCCAAGCAAACACGAAGAGATGATCCAGAGAAGACGAGACAATACGAACCGAATCGAAACATGAAAACGATCTAAACAAGCCCAAATAAGACGAGATGATCCAAACAAACTCAAACAAGAGAATATTATCCAAACAAAGCCAAACAAGACGAGATGATCCAAACATATCCAAGCAGGACGAGATGATCTAAACAAATCCAAACAAGACGAGCCAGTCCGAACAAATCCAAGCAAGACGAGATGATCCAAATAAACTCAAGCAAGGCGAGATGGTCCAAACAAACCTAAGCAAGATGAGATGATCCAAACAAACCTAAGCAAGGGATGATCCAAGCAATTTCGATCGAGAAGATCTATCCCGAAGAAGGAGAGTTAACACCAGCAAACCCAAACAAAGAGACAACCCAAACGAGATGATCCAAACCAAAATAAGAAGTCTGCCCAATCGAGCGATAACACGAGCCAATCAAAGTACGAAGAACACCTAAAGAAGATTGAATTGATCCAAGAAAAACCAGAACCAAAAGCCATCACTCGAGCAAACCCAAACGAAAATGTACAATCCAGACAAACCCAAGCAGAAAGGAGTAACGTAAGGCACTTTCCATTTCGCACGCAAAAATAATCATGATCCAATTGCCTTAATTGCCTAAGCCGAAAGTCGTTTATTCCGCAAACAAGATGGCGCCTCACGTGAGCAGCGATGACTTCAAGCCTATTTATACGCGCCTTCTCATCAATGTCCGTTCACCGCAGCCAACCGGAAAGCCCCACCGTTCTTACTTTTTCGCACGAGAAATAAAAGTGACATCACCTGTGCTTATCAATGCAATTGGCGCCTCTTGGTTGCCGTTTTATCGTTTCGCGATCCAAAAAACAAGTCGTTAAATGAAATTATTGGCAAATTTCCACTGCTCCTGAACGGAGATAACTTGGACTCGCTACAATATTTAGGAAATTGTGCTTACTTGGCAATCCTCGCGGAGAATACTCGATTGGCGGTGTAATTGATGAAGACATGTGATTCCATTCGAACAATGGCAATCCCCGCGGGCGTACGCAACATGCAAATTGTTTTGGCCAGATAAGCAGAAACTCGTCAGGCGTACGAATGAGATATAGGCGTACGGCAAGCCTAGCGAACATTTCCAGCTAATATCGTTATCTTCGTGAGCTCTTATCACGGCAACTTTTCGAGCACGTGGCTGTCCTATTAATGGCCTCATTCCCCGAGGCTTGAGGATCTTGGAGAAGTTCCAGTCTGTTGAGAAGGGACGGACGACACTTATTTCTAGGACAGTCATTGAGACCCTCCATACTTGGGTGATGTCCATCAGAACGGTGTTTTCGGTTTGTTTGGGTTTGTCCGCCATAGCGAGGTTTCCACACATTGGATTTTCCATTGTTGGAAGCCTTCGGGGCGTTTGGGTTTGCCGTTTGTCACAGTGCATTCCCCCAATCTTGTACCCTGCTGAGACTGTCGAAATGCTGACCTAGGCAAAGCGTCATTACATTCCACAATCGCCCGTACACAGTGTGGGTCTACGATCCCGTTGACGATCAAGTCGGAATAATTAATAACGTCATCCATGATATTGATGAGCGATTGAAAATTGCGAGTATGATTCATTCGGCAAATTATCGCGTTAGCTCGGCGTTCGTTGGCTCCGAGCAAAAGAACAAGAACTAGAAAAGAAAAGATAAAAAAATGTGCACGCCGTTCGTCAGAACGCCACTCCGTATTATCGAAGACCACACATGCGGGGTCTCGATATTGCGAGATAATTTGAAGTCGACGAGTGAGCAATCTTTATTAATTACCCTTCATGCATAGCATTGTAATTCAAATGAAGGCGATCGCGCGCGCGTGATTACCGATGGTCAGGCGTATAGTCATTTTCTCGATCGAGGTGATCGCACGTTCGGTCTGACCATTGTTGTGCCCTGTGCCGTCACGATTAGCCATCAATATTGATAAATTTTTAGTTTCCTTTGTTGGTGAGAGACCGTAACACTTTCGACCGACTGGAAGCCACGTCGAAATCATTTCCACGTGTTACATGCTAAGAGGTGTGGAAAACAATAGCGTCGTTGACTCGCCGTACAGCAGAAACTCGATTTGTAACGCGGCGTGAGCTCCGATGGGCGGGGCGAGTCGAAGACCCCGCCCATTGGCCGGGTGGGGGTAGGCGCTCGGCCAATCGCGGAGCGTGGATTCGCCGGATTCGCTGCGCAGTTCAAACTGCGCAAGTCCGATGTGTTCGCATCGCTAACGCAGCGCCACGTTCGCAGCTCTTCACCGTCGCGATTACATTTTTTCATTGCTTTTCCTCTCACTCCGTGACCACAACTTTCGTGCCCGATACGAGATTATAAAAAATCAGCCGCACAGTTTCGCCACACCACACCGGCTACGAGACGAAATACAAACGAAAAATGCGGTTGGATTACATCAGCAGCAACGCATTGATAATCAGTGGACCTTTCGGCACGTCCGGAAGAGACTTGGCTGAGATCGTTCTAAAATTAGACTCTACTTTATGAATCCAGGCTTATAGCGTCTGTTTGTCAAGGAAGCGAATAAGTGTATGCGCGCTTTTATACGACGCGCGCCCGAGATACAGTAACTGTCGTGTTCGCTGTCGATGTGCATAGAGCTCGTTTCTCTTGGCTCGTTCAATGTCACGGACATTCGTATATTTATCGGTGCCAATTACTCTCTATGTAATTTACGAAACGAGCTGCATAGCAGTATGCGGGTATCTACTTATCTGATTTGTAGACAAAAAATACGATTCATAGAAAAATTAAATCGTTCGAAATTATGATATATATATATATATATATATATATATATATATATGCATATATATATGAATATATATGATATTCATATATATTCATATATATGAATATATATGAATATCATATATATTCATATATATGCTATTCATATTTGGGGATATATAATTATATATAACCCAAACAAACACACACACACACACATATATATTCATACATGTGTGTGTATGTATATATATATGTGTGTGTGCGTGTGTGTGTGTGTGTGTCGCTTATCCACTACAAAACTGTCATAACACAAAAATGCTGTTTTGAGAAAAATGCATTAAATTTTTTTTTCACATCCGCGAGGCCATTGTGACGTCAATACTTATCTAAATTAGCTGGTAATAGTTCTATTTATTGTGAAATTTATTAACCATTTTGAGGGTTATAAATAATATATAGCCAATCTAAAAACACGATTTTTCTGTGTTATGACAGTTCTTTAGAGAATGAACGATGTATAAAAGAATCATAATTCTTATAAAATATACATATATTTATATTTAAACTAATATATGTCTATTTTGTAATAATTAATATTCTTTTTTTACTCAGATACTTTTTTCTACACAATAATATTGTTAAGTAAAAAAATAATAATAACAACTATTATTATTAATGTGTGTGTGAACATATACAAAATAATGTATTATTGCGTTACAATTATTCATATAACGATGAATAATTTTCCATAATGATTATACATCCTTGCATATAACTAATAAAATCTATTATGTATAATACACACACACACACATGTATATTAGGAATGTCAATATCATAATAACGAATACTAATTAATTATAGATATATATTTATATGAATTTATATATAAATTTACATTTATAGCTAATAATAATAATGATTATTATTGTTATTACGTTTGGCTGCATGTATACACATATATAATGATTTATTTTAACATTATAATATAATTTATATAACGATATATAATTGTGATTAGATAGTCTTGCATATGTCTAATCAAACTATGTATATATAATACACATATACCTTTCGATATATATATATATATGTATATGTATATATAAAGCTTTCCAAACCTGTTTAAAGTAACCCCATTTTACGGTACGCATAGCGTGGCCGTACGCAAGAACCTTATACCGCGTTCAACGAGAGAACGACACACTCCCGAACCCAAATTCATCCGGTGCGGTCAGACTCCGCCTCTTTATTATCCTCTCTACTTAGTTTTTTATTTACCTTCCTTACTTAGCCTACCCTACTAGACCCTACTATACTCTGTATCTACCTACTGTAGTACTATATTAGATACAGGGTGTCCCTCTTATCTCTGCCACCCGAAATAACTCGGTAATTATCGACTTCACAAAAAAAACCTTCCAGACAAAAGTTGTACGGTGTGAAGGGGGCCATCGAATGCTCAGGTAATGGTACCAATGCTCGGACGGTTAAGAGCATCCTTAGATTACAGGGTTTTTTTTATTCATTTATGGACTGTTTAACACAAAAATGACTGGAACTAACGTGAAGCTCGTAATTTCTAGTTTTTAAAACACATCCAATAACTACCGGAAAGTTTAATGTTTTTATTTGTATACATTTAAATGTTCAATAGTACCAAATGTACCAATTTTCGGACACCTGTTAGTGTTACGTACCTATGTTCGAACACTATCATGTCCCAATTATGGGACACGTCCCTATAACCACATAACCACAAACTTTGTTTGCGTCGCGACTAGTTACGTTACCTATTATATTATCTAAATATAGGACAGATGGACTTACCAATTGATTTCATCTTTGTCTTTACTTCTTTTATCAAAATCACAAACTAAGCTGAATAAATCATTTATCGCGAAGTACACAGCGAAACGAACTGTCAACGCTTTGCGTCCGGCGATTCAGTCTCTGCGGCTACGTTCTCTCGTACCAGCAATCGGACATGAGAATCGACCGTGGTACATGCGTGGGATAGATGTCCCAATGAATGAGACGCTGAATTTATTATATAAAACCTTATACAAACCAAAACGTAACGACGGTGTCGAAAAGTCGGTTCGATTCGCTTTCGATTGATCATAAGTCTAGTCTAGAAATCGATAAAAAATAGACCTCTATTACTATCACAAATTATCGTAACTCCTTAGCTCTTCGATCTAGAAAAGTGCATTCATGACATGACTAACGCGGGCTCGTTATCATAACTCGTTAATTTTGCGACTAAAATTCATTATTAGCGTACAATTTTCCCATAATCAATTAACAATTGAAAGCTGAATAGAATGCAAGCGCCACTTTTCGTTACCTATCAATTAGATAGCTGATATAGTGAAATATTCGAACTACTGTCCGAACAGTGGGACCCGTCCGAGCATTGGTACCGTTACCTTACCAATTTTGTTTATTTCGGTGGAGGCGCCGACGCACAGTGAAGGTCACCTCCACTTTTTTAAATGGAGTGGTACATTTTTTTTTCAATCATCTTGTGGAGCACCTCAACCCGTATAACAAACATCAGGGGGTCAAAGTCGTTCAAGGTCATTCAAGGTCACCTATTAAAATGAAATACAAATCTAAATATCTCGGATCACTACCAAATATTTGGTATTGATCCGACATATTTAGATTTGTCATTCAATTGATCAAGGTCATTTAAGGTCACCTATTAAAATGAAATACAAATTTAAATATCTCGGATCACTACCAAATATTTGGTAGTGATCCGAGATATTTAGATTTGTATTTCATTTTTATAGGTGACCTTGAATGACCTTGAACGACTTTGACACCCTAATGTCAGCGCCACCATCGAAAAAAAATTGCTCGCATTTGATGGTCCCCTTCACACCGTACAACTTTTGTCTCGAACATTTTTTTGTGACGTCGATCATTGCCATTTTTTTGTGACGTCGATATATCCATGCTGTTATAAAAAGTATTTATGTATTAATCTGACTATGAAATCCTTATTTGACTGGTTAATTTTGAAAATAAGTGTTAGGTAAAACATAATAATAAGAATTACCTACAATTTCGTATAAATTGTTAACTTTAACGGATAACATTAACTTGCGTTACATCTTTGAAGAACCCAACGCATTACCGATTAATGAAGTTTATTTTTCCATTAACTTTGCCCACCTTTGCTGGTGAACAATTAAATCAGCTCATGGCAAACAAGAAAATTTCCGTTTTTTTTTCGGAAAAGTCCTAAAACTGCATAATTGCCCTTTAAAAAAATATCCAGGGTGTCCAATAGGAAGTTGCTGAAACTAATCGACTGTCATTTTAAAACACTTGCACAGAATCAGAAAAGCCAAATTGCTTTGAATAGAGGAAACTCTGCAGTTTTAAACGCACATAAATAAAACCCAGTCAAATATTTTTTTTGTCAATTTATTACATCTTATAAAAATAACGAAAAAGTACAGTGATTAATGATAGATATTTTCGAAGTGCGAACCGTTAGAATGTGCACAAAAATCAATTCTCTTTTGAAAACTGTGAAAAACTGTGTCCAACATATCGTTCGTAATGCCGCGAACCACTTCCTGGATGGCCGCGATCAGTTATTCTACTGTGCTGGGGTTTTTAGCGTAACAATGATCTTTAATGTGACCCCAGAAGAAAAAATCACAAGGCTTCAGGTCCGGTGAGTACGGAGGCCATTCTAGTCCGCCTTGAGCAAATTTAGGGTACCCCAGACCGATTACTCGAGTCCCATATACGCGATGAATAGCTTCAAACACCTCATGAGTCCGGCGCGGCGTCGTTCCATCTTGCATGAAGTAAACATTTTTTAACCAATCCCCTCTTTTTTGCATAAGGGAAGAATTTCGTTTCCAAAAGCTGTTTGTAACTCTCTCCTGTTACCGTAGATTCCAAGAATTGCAAATAAATTCCTTTTACTGAAATCGCTGCCAATGCCGTTACTTTCTGTGGATGAAGGGACTTCGCTAGCGATATGTTGGGATTTTCCGTTCCCCAAAACCGGTAATTTTGCTTGTTCACGTACCCATTCATCCGAAAATGTGCTTCATCGGAATAAATAATCAATTTCTCATTAAGTTCTTCGGCTTCAAACATTCTCGCAATAGTGTTGCAAAATTCGATGCGTTTCGTCATGGCATGTTCAGTTAACAATTGATGAGTGCTTATTTCATACGGATGAAACTTTAAAAAAATATTTTAAATGTTGTGCAATGATGATTTGGTTATTTTTAATGCTTGAGCAGCTTTCCGAATCGAATCATTTGGATTTTGTTTGAAATAATTCTCAACTTCGTTGATCTTCTCTGGTGTAGTCACCGTAACAAATGGACCTGGCAACTCGTGTCTACGGTCCTGGAGTGTACCATACTTCACGAAGTTATCGATTATCCTACAAAAATGAACGTAAAATTACTTCAATGCAGTTTAATTGAATTGAAACACAAGTTGTGTGATAGATGAATATGAATAAGTATTAAATTCTTACCTTTTCAGAGTGTTTTCGCTGGCAACTCTATGAGTTCCAAACTTAGTACGAAAGCCTCTATACGCATTACTATAAATTTTTCCCCTCGAGAAGAAGCACTCAATAAGATGTACTTTTTCTCCCGTGGTGAGCTCACTCATTTTAACGCGTACTTGCTTCAACCACGGCTGGAATATAACTGCGGGGCCTCAGGTGTGCGCCTTAGAAAAAGGGACCCCTATTGAATTCATGGAGGGAAGAGACACTTATTTAGCTTTAGCAACTTCCTATTGGACAACCTGTATGTCCATATATGCCTTTAAATACACATGTGATAATCACTTTTGAGATTTTCGATCGCATCCACCGATATGAAAAATTAAATAAATAAATTAAAAACAATTATATGATCATTTTCAGCCCCTGATGAACATGGCTTACTGCGCTCTCATACTTCTCGGCAAATCGATACAGAGACTCGTTTTCGGCAACTTACGGCCCTCGGAGCGTCAGCACTTGAAGGACAAATTTGGCAATTTCGTTTTTTACAAGTTCATCTTCGTGTTCGGTGTACTTAACGTGCAGTACATGGACGAGGTGGTACTCTGGTGGGCATGGTTCACGGCCTTAGGCTTTCTCGGTCTTCTCAGTCAGCTGTGCAAGGATCGTTTCGTATACGTGAGTACACAGAGCAAACAGCACACATCTAATCGAATTGTAACAGTTGTTACACATCGTACAAATACGTCCCTATTATCTCATGATCCTGTCGATTTTTTTACCCCTCCTCCTCACCCCCCCCCCCCCCTAAAAGCCGTACGAGGACTTGACGAGTTTGATTCGCCGCAAAAGCGCGCAAACGAGTCCGCGACGGTTCAAGTCGAAAGGCGTCCTTGTGCAATAATGAAAAACGCCTTTCACTCCTTGAATAAACGCAGCCATTATTCCCATATCGGCGCTGCGGCGCTGGAAGCCTGGCGATCTTACGGCCCGATAACGAAATTTATATTCACCTCGATATCTTTTGGTGATCACGGCAATCTCGTTTCTTTTTTTTTTGTTTTGACGAACCCGACGAATATCTCGTGCCCGAAATTGAAATCACGCGAAATGTACTTTTTTCTTTCGGTTGACAAAAACCAAATTTTGACGAAAACTGACGAATTAAGGATTGACAAAAATATGCGATTAAGGGGCTGTACCAGTGTGAGGGCTGAAAATTTGGGTGATTTTTGGGAATTTTTTTGGTCGAAAATTACTCAATTAAATGTTTCGGAAAATTGACAATATATTTGGCTATATTTGACCTATATTACGTAATTTTTTCATAGAAAAATATTGAGGAGCAAGCGACTTATGCGCTGGCTTCTGAGGCGCCGAAAAAAAGTCGCTGCACTGCTGACGTGATTCCGGCCGATTGAGTAGCTGAAACCGAAAAAGAAAAATATGTCTTTAAGGGCGGGGTAAAGTTAATTCGGCGAAAAAAAAGGCATGTTTTTAAGATTTTTTTTTGGCGTAACGAATAGTGTTCGTTTATTGAAAAATTTACATATAATAAAGGAACATTTGAACAACATTCTCCTAAATTTGCATTGCAAAATATTCAAAATTGAGCGAGTGAAAATTAAACCCCGGAGGCGCCTCGAAAAAAAGTTGGTTTGCGATGTGCACCATGACTCGCGACAGAATCATCTGAAACAAAAAAATCAAAATGCATTTGTCAAAGGAGATGTTTCTCGAGGTAATGACGGGAGGATTTTTTTTTTCGATTTTTCGATTTTTCGTAGCACTTGGGCGCCAAAAACCCGATTTTCGCTAAAAAAAATCGGCTAATTTGTTGTTGAAAAATTAGTAATTATTAAAAAAAAAACAAAAAAGCTCTCGACAATACCTGGTGAATTATGTGAAGAAGTACTGTGCAAAATTTCAAAGCGATTGGTCCAGTAGATTTTGAGTTATCGTGCACACGGACTTCAAATATGACAAGTCTCAGAAAAACGGTTTGAAAAACGCAGAAGGGAAGAGAACAGCATGGAGCAATAGACGCTCAAATACTCATAACTTCGTCAATTTTACGCCGATCGACTTGAAATTTTAACACAATATTCTTGATATATTATGCATTCATTAAAAAAATTATAAAAAAAATGAAAAATAAAAATTTAAATACTTTACCCCGCCCTTAAACTGCTCGGTGGCACGTGTTCTCCTTATACCAGCACGTCCAAATTTTACACAGATTTTTGTTTTCATATCTTGCTTAGTTTTTTTTTTGCTAGACGTTAACATTTTTTTACCGAAGCCAATTCTTCGCTTGCGGAAGTGCTAAGTCCCGGGCAGGTGATCAGAAGCAAAAAAACAAACATATTTTCACTTTGTACAACATTGTGTATAAGTTGACCGAGAATCAAGAAGAAAAATTGAAAAAAAAAAATAGTGAGCAAAAAACTGCGAACATTTTTGGGGAAAAAAACCAACTTCCTTCCGATCGCTCACTATTTTTTCATTTTTTAATTTCTCTTCTTGAATCTAGATTAACTCATAAACAATATTGTACAAAGTAGAAATTTGTTTGATTTTTTTGCTTCAGATCATTTGTCCGGGGCTACGTCCGGGAATCATAAAAATATTTTGATGATTAATAAAGACCGCCTAGTCAGCATACCGAATATCAACGTTCTATATTTAATACTTTTCGCATAAAAAATTGGTGAAAAATCGAACATTTTTTTGGCCCAACGAGGCAGAAACTTCTCTTAAGGGGTAAGGCCACTGTAACGGCACAAAAAAAAGGTTTTTTCACTAATTTTTTGCTCCCGAAATTGAAGGTATTTGAAAAAAAACTTTTAATGGTGTTATCGGGCATACATTAAACTTTATTATAAAATTTTTTTACAGTAAAAAAAAACAAAATGGCGGTTCCACAGCTATCTTCCCGGGACATGTTTTGCTTCCAGGGCTCCGCGGCACGCAGCACCACTGGTGCACTTTTGAATCTAGAACAAAAAAAAACCATTAATCTAGAGGGCTATAGCTAGAGAATGTCGATCGGATTTTAAAAAGTATCAATTTTTGTGGATTTGGCGTGCGTTTGAAAAAAAAAATTGATTTTTGACGAAAAAAACGGCAAGTTTTTTGTTAATAAAAAATCAATAAATAAAGTTCTTGAAAATTCCGATCGACATTCTCAAGATAATGTAAATGTTCACATCTGGTTAAAATTTCAAGTAAAAAAAATGAAAATTGTTCGAGTTATGCTGCGTGCCATTTTGAAAAACCATGTTTCGAGAAAAACGCGTTTAAAGTTTTGCGAATAGTTTTTTATTGGAAAAAATTTAAAAAAGAAGTTTCGGAGAAACTTAAACTATTTTTTATTTTAAACTTAAACTATTTTTTAAGCCAATAAAAAAAAATCGATTTTTCAAAAAATGTACAGTGGCCTTACCCCTTAATAATGTACTGGAAAATGATCGAGAGTTTTCCATGAGCGTAATTTAATTAGCCCACGAAATACGTAGTTGCCAATTTTGGTAAAACTACAGAATCACGGCTCCAGCCCAAAATCGGTCCAAAATTGGTTTGAGCTATTGTTATCGATAAAAAAAAACAATGTTACACGTTCAATTAAGGTGGGACAGTCGTAATATGAAGAAAAAAAAACCTTAAAAAGTGTCATTACGGTGGAGGGTAAAAAAAATACGTAACATGATTTTTTGTTTTCAAACTTTTTCTTGTGTGTGTGTGTGTGTGTCTATAATGCGCTATTTTGTCCCTCGTTTCCGCAAACTTCAAAATCCCATACGGGGCCGTCCATATATTACGTCATTCTAAATTTGGGGGGGGGGAGGTTCGTCTACGGATGACGGTAAATGATGGATGAGGGGGGGGGGGGGGGCGTTTCGAAATTGACGTCATTCTTGTGATACCAGTTAATTCAAAATGTACAATAGTATATTGTACAACTAGAGTGGTTTCCCCGCATGAGTGATGAAAAATATTTTGCAAGTACCTAATGGTATTAATTATTGAACTCATTATTTATTTATTTATTACATAAGGTTTGTCTACATTATATTCGAGAACTTCAAATATACAGCGTACCTATGAAAATAGTTCGATCGAGCCAAAATGAATATGGGGAGGATACGGAGATATTACCCGTGATCCAGGATTTGCAAGAATGGGTGAAAACTCCGTGGGAGCTATCCAAAGAAAACTAAAGAATAGGGAAGAATAATATTATTATATTAATGAATATTGCCAAAGTACAAAATAATAAAAGATGATTCTATAACAAAATGTGGGAGCTATCCAAAGAAAACTAAAGAATAGGGAAGAATAATATTATTATATTAATAAACATTGCCAAAGTACAAAATAATAAAAGATGATTCTATAACAAAATGTTTTAATGTTACCCAATTTTTCTCAAATCCGCAAATGTTTTAATTTTGCCAAACTGGTAATGACGTCAGTTTTGCGAGAGGGAGGGGGGGTCATTAGGAAATGACGATAGGATGATTGTAGGGGGGGGGGGGGTCGAAAATCAGCAAAAATCGATGACGTAATATATGGACGGCCCCTAATTTATGGAATTAATAAAAAATGTCAGCCTCCCCCAACTGAATATCAATAGTGATGACATTATAAAGGCGTTCATGGCAAAAAAAATATTAACATTGAAATTGATCTGGAGCCCTGATTCTATAGTTTTACCCGATTCTACAAAACGGTACTGTGGGTCGTATTCAAACTGCACAGGATCATCAGCAAAAAGGTTATAAAGGTCCAGAAAAAAAAATTCACCTCGGTGGTAACATGTTGACTTAACCCCATAACAACTTTACGGGGCCGTTAATAAATTACGTCATTTAAAAATGGGCTGGGCGTTGGATGACGGTAACGATAATTGGATTATGACGATGGGAAGGATACGATTATTTCAGGAGGGCGAGGGGGGGGGGGATGAAAAATCAGCAAAAATCGATGACGTAATATATGGACGACTCGTAACGTATTGATTAAAAATAAGAGTTCTATCAAAACTCGAGCGTAGGAATCATTCACTTTTGTTGCGCAACAAAAAAAAAATTCGTTTCGTAAAAATTGTAAATTCAAAGAATATATATATTTTTTTAATTCATGTGGTAAAAAAAAGGTATTAAGACTCGGATCGTAGCATTTGGTCACTTTTATTACGCAAGAAAAGAAAGAAAAAAAAGAACTTGAAAAAATGTTCAATTGAAAGAACGATTATTCTTTGAATAATCAATTTGGTAAAAAAAAAAGCAAGAATCGTATCGAGACTTCATCGTCGCACTTATTCACATTTATTGCCCAAAAAATGAAGAAAAAAATTAATTTGTTTCGTAAAAATGAACAAATTAAAAAATAGAAAGAACAATTGCTCTTTAAATAATTAATTTTTTTTTACGAATCGTTTCGAGACTCGATTGTAGCACTTATTCACTTTTGTTGCGCAATAATAAAAAAGGAGAAAAAAATCGAGATTCGCAAAATCCCTTTAACGTTATCCAATAAGCATAACAAGGTTAGCTTATATATATATATATATATATATATATATATATATATATATATGTCGACTGTGCGTGAATGGCGCGTTATATCACAAGTATGATGAACCTCTACGTCGTTTGCGTTTCTCGTTATATCGAAAGACGAAAAGAAAAAATGAAAAAAAAAAATAAGAACACATGTGCAATTCAAAATAAACATTCAAAAAAACTTAATAATATTTGCTTTCAGTCAATGTTATTTTTTGTATATTTTTAATAGACGTTTTGGTATTTTAATAATTAAATGCATGATTAGTAATATGAGTTATGATGGGATAGAATATTAAAGCACAAATAGCATTGGCATTTATTAATTTATTTTAAAAACTTGTCATCTCGTAAGTATTGCATTTTTTTTTTTGGATCACGAAAGCATATTTTGTTTACACGTTCACCTTGAACTTCAGAGAATATATGTAGATATATACATTAGACTGATTCAAAAAAAAAATTTCCTTCTGGATTCTCGTGCTATTGTTGGGCACTGATAAAATAAAATTTCTCTAAAAAGATGGGCGCGGTCACTCAATTTTTAGAGGTGGCTATCTCGACTTTTTTGTATTTGAATTTTTTTAACGAACGTATTGCATTTAAGCATAGTCATGGCTTCGGATTACGGATAAAAATCACATCCAGCAGCTTTTTCGTAACAAAAATAAACTCTAACAATTTGAAAAGCGTGCAATATTCACAATTCAAATCCAGGTAGATCAATAATGGCGTCTATACTACTCTCGTTATTCATGTAGATTTATTTATACGCATTAACATTTTTCACTTTTTACGAAAAATTAAATTATAAGCTTTTATTCATAAATCGTATATTTACATTTTCAAAATGCTACGCTTATATTATCTTCAAACTCATTTACATTTCTTCCCAGCCATTCTCAAGTTCGTTAACATTTTGGGCAGAAAGAAAATGTGCAACGTTGAACAGTTTGTCCAAATCTCTCTTAAATTTACGCTCCTTCGATATTTGTGACGGCAAATTCTTTTTAACTCGATTTTTTAAAAGTTGTTTCCAGACTAGATGGAGTTTTATTGATTTCAAGATTGCGTTATTCAATCGACGCGTTGGAATTTCAGCACATTTCCATTGTTCGAAAATTTCTTTCATCGTTTCGTGTGCACTTCGACGTATGGTCAGTTTTTCTCTGTTATGTTTGTAAAAGAACAAACTCAAAACTTTTCCGATTTTTATCCGTAATCCGAAGCCATGACTGTGTTTAAATGCAATATGTTCGTTAAAAAAAATTCAAATACAAAAAAGTCGAGATAGCCACCTCTAAAAATTGAGTGACCGCGCCCATCTTTTTAGAGAAATTTTGTTTTATCAGTGCCCAACAATAGCACGAGAATCCAGAATTTTTTTTTTTTTTTTTGAATCAGTCTAATATACATGTGTGTGTGTGAGTACACTGCGACCTCTATTATCGGGACCTCCATAGATGCAACAGCCCCCCCTCTATGTGCCGAATGTCGATTGGTGTAGCGCATGGTGGGAGAAGCGCCAGCTCTAGCGTGAGGCTCGAAGCATGCTAGACGATAAAAAAGGGCGTTGAGGGGTACTGCAATTAGCTACCCCAGCTGCGCAAGCTCGGCTTGAGTAGATGGTGCGGAACCTCTATTTCTGCAAGTGTGATGCGGAGCCGGTCCTGCTGCTCTGCCGATGATAGAGGTCGCAGTGTACATATTTATCCCCTTTCCCCTTTAATCAAATCCAAATATAAATTTAATAAATTTAAATGAGTATCAGGGTGGCACAAATCTGAGCTCTATTTTTTTTCCTTTTTCTCACCATCCAATTAGCTTCTTTAGAGAAAAAAAAATTGTCGCGAAAGCTGCCAGCGGTACAAACATAGATCGCTCAAGCCTCCCAAAAGTACAAATTTTTATTAAAAAATCGATTTTTTTTTCTCGTCCACTTCTCACCCATGAATTATTTTTAATAATTCATCATTTTTTAATGAACTTGATAATACGAATATACATAATTTTTAATGAAGTTAACAATTAACTTAATAATGAGCTTAATAATTTTTTAATGAACCTCGCGAAAGCTGTAGCCGGCCAATGAATATTTAATGGTCTCTCAAGAGCTTCGAAATTTCAAATTTTTTTTACTCTTCTCACTCATAAATTTGACGCTTTGTAAAATTTCCAAAACAATCAATCGTTTTTCTCGAGAAACAGATTTTTCGAATTTACTGCACACTTCTAGCCCAAGAATTATAATCTTTGATCTCATAAAATAATTCTTTAATGCTCTTGTCCGTAACCAATATTATCGTTTTATTCGTAAAACTGAAATGGCAGCTGGAACTGCGAACCAATCGTAGCTGTACTCTGTGACGAGCGACGTCATAATACAATAATACATAATAATACATAACAACGTATAGCGTCTAATTGGCGTTTGTTACGAATTATTATAATTGTTCAGTAAATGTAACACTTCGCTGTTTATTTTGTTTTTACGCTACAAGGAATTTTATCGGGCATGCGAAATTTATTTTGGGCGGAAATTGTAAATTTCGAAAACCTCGTGCGACCAATAAATATTCATTGGCCGGCTGGAGCTGTCGCGAGGTTAATTTTAAATTTGTAAAGCGTAAAATTCAAGGGTGAGAAGTGGACGAAAAAAAAAACGACTTTTGAATGAAAATTTGAATTTTTGCGAGGCTTGATCGACCTCTAAATATTTTTTGACCGCTCGCAGCTTGGGCGACAATTTTTTTTTTCTTCAAGGCCTTAGGCCACAGTAACGGGTATAAAATCATGTGCGAATTTAACAATTTTTTTTTCGTATGAAAAAGTCATTCACTCGTAAAGTTAATTACACATCTGGTATGAATATCAAGCTGTTAGAAAATATATATATATATTTTTTTCGATGTACAAAATGTCCGACTGCTAATATTTTCTTTTGTTAATTTTTTTTAGGCGCTCCGCGGCGTGACATTTAGCATCCCTATTTTTTAACCTAGAACAAAAAACCAAAATTGTTGAATTTATTTGTCACGCCAATTGGAAAAAAGCTGTTTCGAAAAGTTTCAAGTAGTCGGCCATTATGTACATCGAAAAAAAAAATTTAGAAAGTTTAATTTAATTTAATTTAAGTTTAATTTTAAAAGTTTAACTTGTCGAAGTTTAGAAGTGGATGGCCGATTCCCATGAATGTATGCGGAACTTACTTTGGACCGTATCGACAGGTCCATAACCCTTAGACTCTGAATTGGGTCCACAACTTTTTTTCCTTTTTTTACAATCTCTCCAAAAGGATCGCACGAAAAAAAAACCTTCATAATCTTGAATAAACCGGTTCTAGTTCGTTTTTCTTTTCACTTTTCTGCATGTAACCGACTATTAGTTTTAACACTAGTTCGCTCTCGCTGGGTAAAGACGTTTTCTTGAGTGCGCACAATGTGCAGGACGATATCCTGTGGCTTCCTTGAAAGAGTCAACCAGTCGTGCAAGAACCCGTTTCGTCTCAATATTTTTCTTTTCTTCATACATGCATTCCCGGACTAACGAGGAATAATTATTTAAAAAAAAAACGCCATAAAAAAATGTATATCCCGTCAAGGATATTCCGGGAACTTGCACCGACATCGAGCTGCCCGAGAGCCTCCGAGAGATATCGTGAAAATAATAAAAATTGCACGAACCTGTTTGCACAAAAGAAAAAAAAACGAGTTCCGAATAAATGCGTACGAATACATTTTTTTCAGCCTATGCTTTTTTTTTAATCTGGTAAACGTTTTTCGTCACTTCGGCAGTTTCCGTAATTTTTTGCTTCGAGAAAAAATTTTCTCGATCGTGGTAATTTTTTTACAGCTGAAAGAAAAAATCAATTTCGTTTAATTTTCGTGATCGAGCTTGGAGCTTTGCTCAAATTTTCCGGGCGATCGCCTGGACCGGATTTTAGATGGATTTGAAAAAGAAAAAAAAAAGCATCGAGTCCGTTACAAATCGCACGATATGATTGGGTGAAATTTCATTGCGCAGCTGTCCTTCTCACCGACGACACCGGGCTGGAGTCACGCTCGCCTTTTGGGACTCCTCGCGGCGATCCTGGCTCTGTCCTCGTTTATGCTTCTCCTATCGACTGCGGCGGCCTTCTTTTTCGTGTCCTTCAACACTTATGCATTCATGGCGGCCGAGGTGAGTCACATTTTACATACATTACTTTCGTCACGCGTCGCATCGATGTGCGTTCAGGTTAATTGGGAGCTTTATGTTTACCTCTTACCGAGCGGTCCTGGGTCCAGTTGGGCCCGACCTGATATAGGACAGTATTGGGCCTCATTGGGCCCCGACCTAATATAGGACAGCATTGGGCCTCATTGGGCCCCGACCTAATATAGGACAGTATTGGGCCTCATTGGGCCCCGACTTAATATTGAACAGTTCTGGGCCCGACCTGACATATGACAATATTGGGCCTCATTGGGCCCGGCCTGATATACGTATGCATTGGGCCCCATAGGGCCCGATCTCATATTAGACAGTTCTGGGCCTCATTGGGCCCCGACCTAATATTGAACAGTTCTGGGCCCGACCTGACATAGGGTGTATTGGGCCTCATTGGGCCCGATCTCATATTACATAGTTCTGGGCCTCATTGGGCCCGATCTCATATTATACAGTTCTGGGCCTCATTGGGCCCGATCTCATATTAGACAGTTCTGGGCCTCATTGGGCCTGACCTGATATACGGAGGTATTGGGCCTCATTGGGCCCGACCTCATATTGGAAAGTTCTGGGCCTCAATGGGCCCGACCTGATATTAGGCAGTACTAGGCGTCACGGGGTCCAAGCTGATATTGGGCCGTACTATGCGTCACGGGGCCTGATATTAATTCGTCAAGTCTTGGAATTGGCACGGCTTCGCCTTGTTTCGTGTAGTCGAAATTTATGGGTCCCGACCTTGTTTGGCACAAACCTGAGGGTTGCGAGCCACGAGGCCTCGTTAGCAAGAATTTTAGTCCGCAATTGTAAGGATCAACCTTATTCTCGGATCCGCCGGAGCTCGATTTTTGGGTTAGATCTTATTCTCAAAACTTCCGGGTCTTATTTGTATTGTCTGACGTTATTTTGAGGCCTGCGACTTGATTCGTCTGGACTGATCTCATTTTGGGACTTGGGGAGTTTATTTCTCAGGTTAAGCCTCACTTTGAGGCTATGGGACTTGTTCCGTTCGATGTGAGCTCACTTTGGGACCTTCGTTCTTGGTTCGTTCGGTCCGATCGCACTTTGAGGCCCTGGTACGTAATAATGCCGACTTGATCGGTGTTTTGGGACCGTGGTAATTGATTCCTTCAGTCCGACCCCATTTCAAGACTATTCAATTGAATTGTTTCGGTCTGACCTCACTTTGGGACCGAGAACCACGATTCTTTTGGTCAGATCTCATTTTGAGACCCTCAGACTCAATTGTTTCGGTCTGACCTTATCTTTTTGACCTCGGAAAGACAGCCGACAGAGGTCGACCTCCTTTTTGAGACCGTCAAGACGTCGGGGCCTGACGGTATTTTGCAACACCCTGGGATTCAATAGCCCAGCTACGATTAAAGAGCCGACGAAATTTTTCTCGCTCAACGTAACGAGCCTCCCACGAGATATTGATACACATGTACGAAGGCATGACGAATCGTTGATAAATACAAAGGCACAAACGCACGAACGTCGCGATGTGCGCGTAAACTGTCCACGGTGTGTTTAATCGTGGCGATTAAAGTCAAGGCCGCGCGCCCGCTCGCCATCGAACGTACGTGATCCGAGTGGCGTGAGAGAAGGATGAAAAGAAAAAATTAACGCGGCGATGGACCCGTTTGTGTTCGCGACGCGAAGGTGAATCACCGCGTGTCAACGAGGGCGTCACAGTAATCGCCACGTACGAGCGAGCACGCAACACGTGCCTCGCCTCAAGCACCACGATTATTGCGCAATGTAATATTGAATGCCGCATTACGAATTTTGTAGGTTAGGAAGTCACTCCCGCGCGGTTTGATTCTTCGGTAAACGAATAAACGTTTTTATGACCGAAAACGTTGCCGAAGGAATATCCCGCGAAATATTTTTCAATTATTTTGAGCTTTGTTCTCGATTCTGGAGCGCTGGAAAATAAGAAGCGCCGTTGAAAACGCTACTGAACGGTGGCAGACGTGAAACCTTATATAGGCCAGGCAGAGGGCGTCGGCGCATGCGCTTCCCGAACCGTCGCCCATAGACACTTATTGGTGCACTTATTGGTGCTTTGCCGAAATGTCGCGCGTAGCCACCTAGCGGTGCTTTCTTCAACTTTCGCGCGTGGCCACCTAGCGGTGTTTTCTCCAACTGTCACGCGTAGCCACCGGGCGATGCTTTCGCGAACCGTCATGCATTATGTGTCTATATATATATATATGTTTTTTTTAATTCGTGCCTGCATCTAATTGGTCAGTTATCAAATGTTTTGCCAACTTCATTGCCTAAATGCGTATTCGAAATTGGTATACGAATGCGGATATGTGTAGATCGATGTTTTCAACCGCCAGGCTCTGTTGCAACAGCACGTTATCGATGTTAGATTGCGAAAACCCTCTCTGGGATGTCGACTTGTCCAAACCAGGCGTCTTAAGAGGGAAGCAAAATTATCCGGCTTCGCCTATATATATATATATATATATATATATATATATATATATATATATATATATATATATATATATATATATATATATATATATATATATATATGCGGTCAGGCACATGTGTATATGGTGTCGCGATCGACAGAAAAAGAGACACGGTTCGCTATAGAGATACATTAATCATATTATATAATCGACCGGGCTTAGTATCGCGTGAGGTTATAAACGAGTATCATGGGCGAGAGGAGGGGCGAGAGAGAGGGGGAAAGAGAGAGAGAGAGAGAGCAAATTAGACGTAAATATGAGGTTCAGAAAAAGCCACAATACATACATACATTTATAAGTTCCCTCGTTGACTGTTTCCGCATACCGTCGATTTTCTCTCATCTAACCTCCGTTTTTAGAGAGACCTTGAAATGATAGCTTGATCCTTGCTTCCCATGGCTCTCTATTATTAGTCACTTCTTTTTTTCCTCCTCTCAAAAAGGCGCTTTTTCCCCTGACTGACCCACATCCACTTCTCAATCAATTCTATACTTAATGTTTTAGTTCCTTTAATCTTTGTCGCGCGCAGAACACGTTTCTCTGGATTGTGTGTGCGTGTGTGTGTGTGTGTTCGCCGAGATGGGCTTGCGGAGACACGTGATCGGGCCGCGAATGGCGTCATCGTCGGTGAGTGGATCGACGCGCCGACGTGCCGCACGCACATCGATTGGTACCTAACCTCGTTTTTTTTTTTTTTTTTTTTTTTTTTCGGTCACGCCGTGCTAATTTGGAAGAAGTATTACGCGCAGGACTTTTCTTGCGAGGAAGCGTTCTCCGCTTAACTATTTCTCAAGGGATAACACCACTGTAGCGGCAAAAAATAAGGCCCAACTTTGACAACTTATTTTGGGAGTATGAAAGAAGAAATAGGATTTCTTTCGAGAGGGTTTATTTAACACATTAAAGTATTTGAAAAAAATGTATTATAATTTTCATACAAAATGGCGGCGACAGAGTCCATCTTGAAAAACGCGTTTTTTTACAAATAGCTTCACGGGAGGATGGTTTTGTCGTAAAGTATAAGACCTGGAACAAAAACCAAACAAAAATATAATCCATATATTATTAGCCATGGGACTACGTGGGAATTTTTTTAAATCGAATTTTGAAAAAATGGCGCAGTTTGAAAGAATTAAATCGATTTTTTGCCTAAAAAATAAGCAGTATATTGTTTATAGGGAGTAGGGAATGTAATTGTGAAGCTATTATGAACATTTCAAATCGATCCATGCAAAAGTGTTCGAGTAATTCGTCCTCCCAGTTTGAAAAAAGTGGTTGCGAGAAAAACGCGTTTAAAGTTGTACGAGCACTTAAATCCTTGAGATTTTTGTTTGCCTTTAATCTGCGATGCCCGCACCATACGAGAGAAATTTTTCTTTACTTTTAATCTGCGATGCCTGCACCATCCTAGAGTGGTGTTATCCCTTAATTGTTCCATTTAACGATTTACTTATTCGTATATTTAATCAGCGAAAAGAATCTTCGCGAAGAACGAACGAGTCACGTGACGCTTGGCGCGTAAAAGAATAGTGGGGGAAAAGGGGCGGAGCCTGCGTGGTGGAAAAAAAATAGTTCGTCATGCGCGAACGTAGCGACGCCACTTATAATCGCGAGACGTTGTGTGCGCAGCTCGCGGCGACTTCTCGCGGATACGTGCCGAAGCTCGTCCCCGTTACCGTTACGCGGGCCCTCGCAGGGTCAACGACCGATCTCGTCGCGAGTACCATTCGTTTGTGCGAGATCAGTCTCGCCGGGCGATCGTCTCGTATCGTATCCAAAATTTAATTGGTACTTTGAATGCTAATTGAAATTACGACAATTTATGAGATATTTGATTTACTTATTTTGCCCTCGTTGCATTTTTCATGCTTATTTTTCCCGTTCGTACGGCGAAGCGATCGCGACACGCTGCCGCTGTGAGGCGACTATGACTGACCAACCTCAAGATGACCGTTAATTGAACGCGTTTGCGCATTCTCAAACCCGTTCAGAAAATAAATAATACGAACAACAATGATGATGTTAATAGTAACAATTATTGTAATCAATTTTGAAAAGAATAACAATACTAACGGTGTTAAAATAATAATAATGATAACGACAACAACCCGACAGTAACAATATCGATGACGTTAATAATAATAATAATAATAATACTAATGACACTAACAATACTAATGACACTAACTAACTAACTAATGCTAATACTAATGACTACTAATACTAATGCTAATGACACTAACTAACTAACTAATACTAATGACTACTAAAACTAATACTAATGACACTAACTAACTAATACTAATGACTACTATACTAATGACTAATTTATACTAACTAATACTAATGACTACTATACTAATGACTAATTTATACTAACTAATACTAATGACACTATACTAATGACTACTATACTAATGACTACTAATACTAATGACACTAACTAACTAACTAATACTAATGACACTAACTAACTAACTAATAATACTAATGACACTAACAATGACACTAACAATAATTATGATAGCCATAACCACAGCAATAACATTAATACTATTAATTATATAAATAATAATAAATAATATAAATAATTTGAGTAACATTAATAATAATAAATAAATATGAACATTATTTTAAATAAAAAAAACTATATATGACAATAAAAATTCTCGTTGTTTGTGTTTTTATAATTATTCATTGATTTTTTCCAAAGTAAATATAGTACAGCCGGGTGTTTTTTAAAAATTATTTCCGACCAACTTCCATATAGAACATTGATATTTATCAGATGGTAAAAACAATTTCGCAGGTCAAGGACCCGAGCATAATAACCACAAAATTTTAAGAGCCCCGGACTTGCGAATGTCTAATTTCGAATTCAAATTTTGCCAGGTTAAAAATCTCGCAATGCGGTTCCTAGACGTCTGTATCTCTCGTTCCCCGTGTGCGTCTCTTCTAACGGTTATTCCTAGCGGAAAGTTTGCGCCTTCGTGACGTTTCGAGAAAGTTCGGCACAGATATTATACGACAATCTCGTTTGGCGTAGGGATTTTAACGACGAGGAGCAGCGGAGAGGCGCGCGAGCCCCGAGGTCATTGGACTTGACGAAAGAGTACAGGGGAGGGAGGAAGGTCACCGATTTCCCAATAAAAAGCACTTGGTTTGAGAATCCAATATGGCGAACGTCGTGAGAGGTCGGGGAATGTGAGGAATTTGGTTGAAACGTGCCGAAAAAATTATCCTTGAATTCAGTCTAGGGATTTCCCCCTAGACTGGACGTTTTTTTCTAGGGAAAAAATGAAATCAATCTACGCATACGGCCCAAATTAAAATGAGCCTTCACATCAGTCTAGGGACTTCCTCTAGAGTGGCTATTTTTAATGGAAAAACGTAATCAGCCCAAATTTATTCTCCTAGACCGGTGTATTTTTCTACGGAAAAACTTAACCAGTCTAGGGATAATGTCGCAAATAAAAATTAGCCTTCATCTCAGTCTAGGGATTTTCCCCTCAAAGCTGGACTTTTGCTAGGGGAAAAACCGAAACAGTTCAGGCGTTCGGTGCAAATAAAAATTAGCATTGAAATCAGTCTAGGGATTTTTTTCTAGTGGAAAAACGAAATCGGCTCACAATTTCTCCCTAGAGCGGCGTTTGTTTCTAGGGGAAAACGAAACCGATCTAGGGATAATTCCCCAAATCATTCGCCTTGAGCTCAGTCTAGGAATTTTCCCCTAGAGCGCTTTCTTCTAGGGGAAAAACGAAATCAGTCCAGGGATATGGAACAAATCAAAATTAGCCTTCAACTCAGTCTAGGGATTTTCCCCTCAAAACTGGACTTTTGCTGGGGGAAAAACCAAAATAGTTCAGGCGTTCGGCGCAAATAAAAATTAGAATTGAAATCAGTCTAGGGATTTTTTTCTAGTGGAAAAACGAAATCGGCTCATAATTTCTCCCCAGAGCGGCGTTTGTTTCTAGGGGAAAACGAAACCGATCTAGGGATAATTACCCAAATCATTCGCCTTGAGCTCAGTCTAGGATTTTTCCCCTAGAGCGCTTTCTTCTAGGGGAAAAACGAAATCAGTCCAGGGACATGGAACAAACCGAAATTGGTCGTGAAATTCGTCTAGGAATTTTTCCGCAGAGTTGCTTTTTCTAGGGGAAAAACGAAGTCAGTCTAGAGATAATGCCGCGAATCAAAATGAGCCTTGACCTTTAAGGCGAACCAGTAAAATAGGTTTCCTTCTCTCAGGCCCATATTCGTGGACGATTATAAAACGTGTTTTCACTCCTTTTTTTTTCTCGTTATTCTCCTTCAATGCCGTTTACCCGCGCGCAGTGCATACTACTGGGTGTCAGAACGATTCACGTAATGCTGCGATACGCGATACACCTCTACGACACCCGTTCGTCACCAAGATCGTCCGACAAGCGTGGACCACTCGCTTATTACACCGAGCTCATCTCCGAACTGACCGTACTCGCGGTCGACTTTCTTCATCACGTTCACATGCTCTTCTGGAGCAATATCTTCCTCAGTATGGCGTCCCTGATAATATGCATGCAACTGCGTTATCTGTTCCACGAGATACAACGGAGGATCACGAAGCATCGAAATTATCTGGCGGTTCTCAGCCACATGGAACAGAAGTGAGTATCGTGTTGTTTTTTGCAGATTGCGTACGGGCAGCGCCACCAGCGACGATTTCGAGAACCTCGAACGGATCCATTTTTTGTCCACCGAAAGATCTTTTCGTCCATTTTCGGAAAGTAAATAGTCTGATCGCGTTGATGGACGTTTCGCAGTGGTTCACAATTTCGCCGCTTGGCGGCGCTGCCGACTGTACGTGCACGTGATCCAAGCACGACTCGAAAAAAAAAAGCTAAAAAAATCTTTTCGCGCCGATTTTCAGCTATCCCATGGCGTCCCCGGACGAGCTCGCCGAGAATTCCGACAGTTGCGCCATCTGCTGGGAAAAAATGGAAACGGCGAGAAAGTTACCGTGCGGTCATTTGTTTCACAATTCGTGTCTGCAATCGTGGCTCGAGCAGGACACCTCTTGTCCAACGTGCCGTTTAGTGCTGAGCATGCAAGCGAGCCGTAGGGAAAACACGCCGGAAATACGAGCCGAGTCACCAGACACGCAAACCTCAGTCGGACGCAACGACAATCACTTCTTTCACTTCGATGGCTCGAGATACGTTTCCTGGTTGCCGAGTTTCTCGGTAGAGGTCACCCACAATCGTCCCAGGAGCGATATTCTCATGCTGGCGCACAGCAATTCGCAGCTCGACGCCATGGCGAGACAGGTTAGTCCGTCTAACCTACAAATTGGGAACTCCCACTTTATAACTTGTCACAATTCGTTTCCAACGCGTTTCGAACATTTCCCGGCCCCTCTTCATCTACCACGCGATTTCCTTTCTTCCAAATGTCCATGAACATACGCCCACTTTTCGTTACGAACGCGTCGCAAAATGTCGGCGGTCTCAGCACAAGATGGCGGCGGTCGCAGCACAAGATGGCGACGCTTCGATTCGCGAATACCTCGTTTTTAACACTCCGCGTGTGCAAAGTTAATCGCACAATTCAATAACTATTCTCAGCTGTCCCGAATCCAGAAGAAATATTAATTTTTATCAATACAATTTGATAATGAAATATGTTAGCGATAAAAAAAATCGTAGGAAATTTTGCAAACGTATTTTTATTATTTTCAAGGTCCAACAACTTTTCCCGCATTATCCGAGGAACGTTGTCCTCGAGGATCTGAGGACAACGAGATCGGTCGAGCTTACCGTCGAGAATATTTTCGACGGGAGGCTATCCTTGCCCCATCACGTTATCGAGGAACCGGAAGTGGAGTCGCTGAGCCATGCGCCGTCCGTGACGAGCCGCATATTGCCGAGTCCACTGGCCGAGAAAACGTGGGATCCGAGATTCGAAATTCCCGCCGCTGACAGGTACTTTTTTTTCCGTACAGCCTTAATATATATTTACATATATTTGACAAAAAAAAAAATCACCAAAAAAGCTGAAAAAAAAAAACGAAAATTGAAATAACGGAATCCGATAGCAAAATCAATTTCAGAAGCATTAACAAAACAGTGGAACATATCAGTATTGCTTAATATTCTTATTTTTCGAAACTGGCCAAAAAAGTTTGGAAAATCTTTAAAACCGTCAAGTATTGGTATTCCACAAATTGCAATGAAGAAAACGTCTCTAACGCAGAATAAATATTAGTCGCCTAAAAAAAAATTAAAAACTTTTGTGGATTTGAATGTTGGATTTTGAGTTTGAAAAATTGGTAAATTCTGAAATTTGTTGATTTTTCAAACCGACGAAAAAAAGAGCGGTAAAAATCTTTAAAAATTCCAAATAATAAAATCTTGGCAAATCTTGGGATTTTTCACAAAAAAGTTTTGTGGATTTGAATTTTGGATTTGAAAAATTGGTAAATTCTGAAATTTGTTGATTTTTCAAACCGACGAAAAAAGAGAGGTAAAAATCTTTAATAATTCCAAATAACAAAATGTCGGCAAATCTTGCGATTTTTCAATTCGACGAAAAAAAGAGCGGTAAAAATCTTTAAAAATTCCAAATAAAATCTCGGCAAATCTTGCGATTTTTCACAAAAAAGTTTTGTGGATTTGAATTTTGGGTTTGGAAAAATTGGTAAATTCTGAAATTTGTTGATTTTTCAAATCAACGAAAAAAAGAGCGGTAAAAATCTTAAAAAATTCCAAATAACAAAATCTCGGCAAATCTTGCGATTTTTCACAAAAAAGTTTTGTGGATTTGAATTTTGGATTTTGAGTTTGAAAAATTGGTAAATTCTGAAATTTGTTGATTTTTCAAACCGACGAAAAAAAGAGCGGTAAAAATCTTAAAAAATTCCAAATAACAAAATGTCGGCAAATCTTGCGATTTTTCAATTCGACGAAAAAAAAGAGCGGTAAAAATCTTTAAAAATTCCAAATAACAAAATCTCGGCAAATCTTGCGTTTTTTCACAAAAAAGTTTTGTGGATTTGAATTTTGGATTTTGGGTTTGGAAAAATTGGTAAATTCTGAAATTTGTTGATTTTTCAAACAGACGAAAAAAAAGAGCGGTAAAAATCTTTAAAAATTCCAAATAACAAAATCTCGGCAAATTTTGGGATTTTTCACAAAAAAGTTTTGTGGATTTGAATTTTGGATTTTGAGTTTGAAAAATTGGTAAATTCTGAAATTTGTTGATTTTTCAAACCGACTGAAAAAAGAGCGGTAAAAATCTTTAAAAATTCCAAATAACAAAATGTCGGCAAATCTTGCGATTTTTCAATTCGACGAAAAAAAAGAGCGGTAAAAATCTTTAAAAATTCCAAATAACAAAATCTCGGCAAATCTTGGGATTTTTCACAAAAAAGTTTTGTGGATTTGAATTTTGGATTTGAAAAATTGGTAAATTCTGAAATTTGTTGATTTTTCGAACCGACGAAAAAAAGAGCGGTAAAAATCTTAAAAAATTCCAAATAACAAAATCTCGGCAAATCTTGGGATTTTTCACAAAAAAGTTTTGTCGATTTCAATTTTGGATTTGAAAAATTGGTAAATTCTGAAATTTGTCGATTTTTCAAACCCACGAAAAAAAAAGAGCGGTAAAAATCTTTAAAAATTCCAAATAACAAAATCTCGGCAAATCTTGCAATTTTTCAATTCAACGAAAAAAAAAAACTACAGCGGCGAGGAGCCCTCGACACTGGGCGGCAGATTCTCAAAATCGTCGTCCGAGAGGGAGAGAATACTTCAGCGCAGGAAGGAGCACTTGTTGCTCACCGCTAGGCGAAAATACGTCGAGAGGCATCGCGGCCAGCAGGAAGTGGACGAATCCTCGAGCAGAACATCTTCGAGCCTCGACGACGCGATCTCTTAAGTACGATTTCGAGCCGCGAGGAAAAAAAAAAACAAACGAAGCAACAAGAAAAAAAAAATCGTTTCGGTACTAAATCGCCGCGGCGATGAGACACCTTACACGAGCATCTTTTCCGATACCTATAGGCTTCGAAGCTTGCTGTTTGAAAGAAAAAAAAAAGCAACAAAAAAACATGGCCGTCCGAGGCCCGATGATATTAACTTCGCATTGATACGAAAGACGGAAGAGTATGTTCTTTTGTTCTCGTTTACTTTTTTGTTTTTGTTTTTTTTTTGTTTTTCGAGTAACGACACTTTGCGTACTCGCGACTGATGAAACTTCCGTCTGAAAACTACATCGGTTTTTGATTTCTTTTTTTCTCTCTCTCTCTCTTTTTTTTTTCGTACGCATCACGTCACACGAGACTCGAGGTCGGGAGACGACGCACTTCCGTTCTCCCAACATCTACATTAGACTGATTCAAAAAAAAAATTTCCTTCTGGATTCTCGTGCTATCGTTGGGCACTGATAAAACAAAATTTCTCTAAAAAGATGGGCGCGGTCACTCAATTTTTAGAGGTGGCTATCTCGACTTTTTTGTATTTGAATTTTTTTTAACGAACGTATTGCATTTAAACATAGTCATGGCTTCGGATTACGAATAAAAATCACATCCAGCAGCTTTTTCGTAACAAAAATAAACTCTAACAATTTGAAAAGGGTGCAATATTCACAATTAAAATCCAGGTAGATCAATAATGGCGTCTATACTACTCTCGTTATTCACGTAGATTTATTTATACGCATTAACATTTCGCACTTTTTACGAAAAATTAAATTATAAGCTTTTATTCATAAATCGTATATTTACATTTTCAAAATGCTACGCTTATATTATCTTCAAACTCATTGACATTTCTTCCCAGCCATTCTCAAGTTCGTTAACATTTTGGGCAGAACGAAAATGTGCAACGTTGAACAGTTTGTCCAAATCTCTCTTAAATTTACGCTCCTTCGATATTTGTGACGGCAAATTCTTTTTAACTCGATTTTTTAAAAGTTGTTTCCAGACTAGATGGAGTTTTATTGATTTCAAGATTGCGTTATTCAATCGACGCGTTGGAATTTCAGCACATTTCCATTGTTCGAAAATTTCTTTCATCGTTTCGTGTGCACTTCGACGTATGGTCAGTTTTTCTCTGTTATGTTTGTAAAAGAACAAACTCAAAACTTTTCCGATTTTTATCCGTAATCCGAAGCCATGACTATGTTTAAATGCAATACGTTCGTTAAAGAAAATTCAAATACAAAAAAGTCGAGATAGCCACCTCGAAAAATTGAGTGACCGCGCCCATCTTTTTAGAGAAATTTTGTTTTATCAGTGCCCAACAATAGCACGAGAATCCAGAAGGAAAATTTCTTTTTGAATCAGTCTAATCTACATATATATGTATTTTTGAAAAAACTCATCGTAACGTGGCCATGTGTTTTTTTAAAGGTCCTGCGCGGAAATCTCGCGACCGAAACAATATGATTTTCAATTTGTCAAGTCCTTTTCGAAAAAAAAAAATGCAGCGTATTTTTGTGACGAGTTGTACGTGTCGAAAAGAATTGAGAATTTGGAAAAAAATCTAAAATTCTATTTTTAATTCAGCAGAATGAAGATAATTGAATTCCGAATACGAAATCACTCCTCAAAAAATTTCCTCGTGCGTCGTGAAAAAATCGGAAAATTCGGAAAAAAAATTCGGAAAAAAATCAAAAATTCTATTTTCAATACAGAAGAATGAAGATAATTGAATTTCGAATACGAAATCACTCCTGAAAAACTTTCCTCGTGCGTCCCATCGCGGAGAAAAAAAAATCAAATGGAACTTAATTTCGTTCGAACGAAAAGTTTTTTCGTAGTATTTGATATTCGTCTCAAAATAAAATTTTCGTTTTACCAAAATGTTTTTTTTTTCCTGACGAATACTGCGTCACAAAAATGCGTTATATTTCCGAAAACGATTTGATCATTGAATATAATATTTTCCTCGATGACGAAATCGCCGTCGCAGACCCTTAAGAACCCACCGCCATCTACGGGATACCATTTGAATGGACCTGCTCGAATACATCTTCGAAACAGTCGATCACGAGGGGTGTTTGCCAGAAAGTCAAATAGTTCCCGGCGACGCTCTGCTCGGTGTGAGTTTTTCCTATACGGCGGTTTGACGAAGAAATTTTGTCAAAATTTTCCACGCACCGATAAAGTGCTTTTGCTTAAGGGGGGAAATCAATTTCCCCCCTTAAGTGTATAATAACGAGCTGCATTAAAAACGTATTATGCCGTACTTCGAGACGAAGTTGACCTTCGTGTGTCCTCTGTGAGACCGTATAGCAAAAACTTATTTCCTACAGATGTGGCGCCCCCTGAAACCAGTCGACGTACGTCGGAAACGAATTTCCGGCTCGTCAATCGGCTGAAACGTATTCGATTGGCACTGTACAAATGGAACACCCTGTATACGTGCACATATATGGGCTGTAATGATGGGATGACTATATACACATTTGAGATTAGCTTCCGATAGCCCGAGCAAACCCAAACACCCTTGGAAACGGCTCGCGCAAGCCCCGCCTATTCCACCCCCCCCCCCCTCCGACCCCCTTGACGATTCAACGTAATCGAAGGAACCCGATTCTAGATATTCCAATAATACGAAGTTATATATTGCTGATCGCAGGCTGTGTTTTTACGCGAAGTTCTACTTAAAGAGAGATAACCTAAGAAACCGCACGTGATTATTCTGCAACGATCCCAGTTTTTTTTTAGTCCAACTCTCATGTGAGCGCGGGAAAGAGGAAAGGATGTCCCCTCTGTTCTCCCGGCCTCTAAAAATATTCATTATTGTAGCATTATGGTCGTGTTAATCGCTTTAGCGAGTTTGGGCTCGTTATAACCTCGAAATAATGAAAGTGGCGTGAGAGCGAACTTCTTGGGGGAGGGGGGGGGGGGGGGTGGCGCTGCAATCGCCGCGTGGCGCCCCCTTGTCCCGGCTTCCAAGTTTGAGGTTAGATTTAATTTTAAGATTGTCGCCTAAGTTGGCAGCAGCCGCGAAGGTGCAAATGTGATTTTGTGAATTCACGAGGAGAGGTTAGAAATCCTTTTGGAAATTGTGTTTGGAGATGTATTTTTTTTTCGCGATGTTACGCGCCGGTGCACGGAATGGCGATTATACGATTTCTGGCCAAGTCGCCGCTGAATATTGAATTTATCGTGCTGGTACTATTTTTCCTTTTTTTTTATCGTGTTTCCGTTAGTCGGTATTCGAATCTTCATGCGCGGCCATTTTGTCTATTTTTTTTAACTTCGCGACCGCGTCGCGATTCGCGCTTTTGCTTTCGCCGGCTTATTTATTTTTTTTTTTTTCGATATCGAAATCACCTCTAATCTCACGATTTTTCTAGTAAAAACGATATTTGCAACAACAACAAAAAGTCGAAAGTATCTGGCGCCACTTTAGATATCGTTCAATCGTCGGCCGCTAGGTTCGCGAAGAACGCATCTTGTTGCAACATTCAACACGTTGCAATCCACCCGTTTATTCTCGATAATGATTTTCCACAATACTTACGCACTGTCATTAATTGTCCCAATAAGAAGTACACATTCCCCACCTGGTTATTCATGCATATGTGCCAAGTTACGCAGTTAAGGGGGGGGGGGGGATTTGACCAAGGCCTCGATTTTGTTGCGTAATTAAATTTTCATTCCATTGCGTCAGTCGATCACAAAATGTAGCTTTTCTTTTCGTTTCAAAATTTATTTTAATCGTGATATGCACTCGCGAAAATTATTCTAAAACGTGCCTGGCACGAGAGTCCATTGTCGTTGACGTTTTGTCTTTTCTTTTCTTTTCCATTACTCACACGAGAATTTTTTCATAATTAATTCGTTTTCTCGATGCTTGTCACTCGAATGGTGCCCGCCGCAACGCTGTCATTATTATACTCTCCAAATAATACATTAATTGAGAAGAAACATCAAATGAGGTTATGTACGAGATTTCGTGGATTTTCGATGTTTGGTTACGAGTGCCATGCACGCGCGCGCCCAATTTGACGAGTGGTAGAAAATATCTCCATTCGGACAACGTACTTGAAACTATTATTATTATTATTATTATTATTATTACCACCATCACTATTACTGTGACTCCTATTATTATTTTGAATGTCAATATTATAATAATACAGATATTATTATTGTTATCATTATTACAAAATTTAAGATCGCAGCGATGGAGTCTCGCAGTCCCGAGTCACACAATATTGGTTGTACGATATAGTTGTTTAAGAATATTTGCACCTTTCTTTACCGTCCCATGAAGATTTAACGAATTGCCTTTAATTTGCGCTCATGCGACGAGGAATCCGACATCGTCTATTTCTTCTTACCGCCGTTATTTAGAGATCAAAGTTTTGAGGTTAGAGATACGATACCCGAATTGTTCTCGAGGAACAATGGGAATACTGGCAATTGCGTTGTGTACCAATTTATCGCGAATTTTCACTGTGTGGAAATTCAAAGGCTACGGAAAGATCGGTGACGATAAATTGACCATGCTTTGGCTCGTTGTTTATAGCTCTGCGGTTCATTTCCTCATTTTGCTGAGTTATTGGGTCGGTTTGGTCTTCCATTGTCTCGAGTTTGGGTATTTTGGAGCGGCCATTTTGTGTACTACTGAATTGAGCCGCTGGGCGGCGCCTCGGGCCGTTTCTTATTCTCGAAGCGATGCGACGCTTCCGTCGATGCTTATAATCTTCGAAACGAAAAAAGTATCTTTTTCTCCATCATGATTTTTTTGTTTGTTTAAAATGTGCGGTGAGAAAAACAAAAACAGCATCCCTAACCTCTAAAATATATTATCGCGTACGCCATTTTGTTTCGCGGTTTTCACGACGTGGTGAGTTCTTCGAATCGCGCGTATATGCACGTACGTGCAGTATTCACAGATTATTCAATAAGAATAATGATAATGATAAGGAATTTAAAAAAAAACGAAACGGCGCATCTAACCTTGAAACTCACGGAAAAAAAATACTTCTTTGTAATTAGTGATCGAGCTATTTATTGCCTGTAGAATTTAAGAAATCAGACGTAACAGATATGTAAGGTTATGTGATGTACAAAGCAATTTTCTTGTACGGCAAATAATTCGCATCATCGAGCTTTATCCGCATTTCTATGGTCGCTTTGTGTGTCAAACGAAATAAAAGCTTCGAGCTCTGTTTCATTTCTTTAATTACTTTTTTTTTTCTCATTTGTAAATTGGATTTGCGAGTTGGGTGGTTTCTTTTTTTTCTGCAGATCGATGAAAATTACCGCATCGCTCATACGTGCATCGTATTATTAATCCTTCCACAATGTCTTTGTAAATAATGAAGAAAAGAAGAAATGAGTTTGGGGTTCCTTAATGTAGTCACTAAGCCAGCGCTTCATGTCTAGGGATGTACGTGGAGTAAAGACAAATAAATTACATTATTGATTGTTGTAGTTATACATGTACATTATTTTTCGCACGCGTTCATCGAAGGGAAGAAAAAAATTACATGATCGGCGAAGAGACGAAGCTTCTTTTGACCGCCCATCTTTTACAGCGGACATTTGTAGTAGCTCCCTCGAGAGCCAATCGGCAATGAGGGCTTGCACTAGTAGCGCGGTGCCGCGGAACTTTTGCGACTGAGCCTGGGCGTCTTTGCCATCTTTTTCTCCGAGGATCGCGACGGGACAGCAACGTTTTCAAATCGTCGTAAGTCGTAGAACTCGTTAATATTCCCATTACAAGAAATAAATACTAATTATCGTAGAATTAAGCCCTAACCTGGAAAACGTCCGTTCGTTAAGTGTTTGCCCGATAATTCAAACGCAAATTCTAACGACAGGCTTACAAAAACCCTTTTTTGCTCTGAGTCGTATTCCAGCGAATGGTACGTTACTGATAACTGTTATCGTTTTATTGCTTTTCGAATCATATTTTTCGTAAGCGAAGTGTCGTGCATTCGTTGATGCGATGCAACTTTAAAGACCCAAACATTGTCTCTTTCAACGATTCGATGATCAAAATCCAAACAAATCGAAACGTCTCTTTCCCTCCCAACGATTTGATGATACTAACCCAAACGCAAACATTGTTTTCCGCTCATGCGTTCATACAACCTAAAACATTACCTTTTGAACAATTTGACTAACCCAAACAAACGCAAACATTGTTTCCCACCGATTTTATCATACAACCCCGAATATTGTCTTTTCTTCTCTGAATGCTTTGATCAGACTAACCCAAACAAACCCAAACGTCTTTCCCAACAATTCGATCATAAAAACCTAAACGTCTCTCTCCCAACAATGTGATGATACAAACCCAAACAAACATTGTTTCCCACCGATTCGATCATACAAACCCAGCCATTGTCTTTTCCTCTCCCAACAATTCAATCAGATTAATCCAAACATTGTCTCTCTCCCAACAACTCGACCATACAAACCCAAATGCTTCTTTCTCAACGATTCGGTCATATAAACCCAAACATTGTCTGTCTTCCAACGATCCCATCTCAAAAATCCAAACATTGTCTCTTTCTCTCTTGTTCTTCGCGCAAGGGGCTATACCGACGAGCGTCACCTGGTGACGATAAAAAAAGGAAACTGCGAGGTGGATCGTAGCGTCGAAACTTAAAGATTCTCTTTTTCATTTATTGTTTATAAAACACAGGCAGGGTACAGTCTCCGACGAGTCGCCTCTGAGATAGTAGACTCTCGACGATTGGCTCAACCGATGAAATTCATGACGACTATGTGAAGTATCACATGGGCGAATATGAAATCGGCGAATCCTCGCTCCGGGCTTATTCCGTGAAACTGACTTTTGTTCTGCGGATTCACTTGCAATCGCAGGCAAACTGAAAAAGTCGAAATCGTTAAAGTATTCGGTGGACCGAGCGATTCTTCTGGACAAAAGAGAATTCTTGCGCCAGGTTGGAAATAAGTTTTAGATGAGAGTGTGGCAAATCACCCTGAACAGTACGATACCATCTTGTATTCGATACAATGATAAATTCACTTCATATATACACACTATAGTGGCACAAATTTGAGCTCTATTTATTTTTCTTTTTTTCACCATCTAATTATCGTTTTTAAATAAATAAAAAATTGTTAAAGCTGCGAGCGGTGCAAAAATATTTAGAGGTCGCTCAAGTCTCTCAAAAATGCAAATTTTCATTGAAAAATCGATTTTTTTTCGTTTCCTTCCCACCCTTGAATTTTACGCTTTATAATTTTCAAATTAACGTCGCGAAAGCTCTAGCCAGCCAATAAATATATCGCTCGCATATTTCTCTGGCAAAAATAAATCTCGCATGCGCTATAATTCCTCGTAGCATAAAAACAAAATAAACAGCAAATAATTTATTATAATAATTTGTTTATTATAATAAATGTTATAAAGTTTTATTATGCATTATGTATGATTGCATTACGGCGTCGCAGTTTGACTAGTAAGATCGATTGTGGGACGCATTACGACGGGCTGAAAACAGCTGCCATTTCAGTTTCACGAATAACACGACCTATAATTTTGTTTACGGATGAGAGCTGCGAAGAATTATTTTATGAGAACAAGGTAAATTTGAAAAATCTGTTTCAACAGAAAAAACGGAGTGTTTTGAAAATTTTACAAAACGTCAACGTTACGAGTGAGAAGAGTAAAAAAAAATTGGCGAAAATTGAACATTTCGAAGCTCTTGATTGGCCGGCTAGAGCTTTGCGAGGTTCATTTAAAAATTACAAAGCGTCAAATTTATCGGTGAGTAGTAGACTAAAAAGTCGTCTTTTTAATGAAGATTTGAATTTTTGGGAGGCTTAAGCAACCTCTTAATATTTTTTAACCACTCGCAGCTGTCGCGACAATTTTTTTTCTTTCTGTAAAAAACAATTGTATGGTGAATATTACAAACAAATTTATAAATGTGTGTATATATATACATTAAATTGCGTAGGAAAAAGAAAATGAACATGGAAAAGACATGGGTCGGTTCGAAGCCTAACAATAGTGGGAGGAACAATAATTAACGATTATCTTTTTTTTTTTTAAATTGTTTGGTTCGCAAAAGAGTGGGTTTTACCTGCTAAAACGAAGCAGGAGACGCAACTGATGAAACCGCTGAGAAAACTGTTGAACGGGAAAGTCCCAACGAGACAACAGTACACAAACTGTATGACACCAGTTAGAAAGATGTAGAGCAAATAAGCGTCAATGATTTTGAGCTTTTTCGGCGTCGTCTTCGTGTACTCCTGCCAGAATTTTCCGATCACCGTAATCAACGACATTGTGACTTCTTTTATTTCTGTAGTCGGTTATTATTTGCGACGATAATAACGGGAGATCAATCGTGAAGAATATTTAGTGTGCGGTGAAAAATGGAAAAATAGTCGAGTCTGACGCGTGGCAGAGTTAGGTTCGACCGCCTCGACCGGCGAAAGCGAGTACGGGAGTGTAGTCACAGATGGCGCACTCGACTATGAATTTCCAGCGGAGAGAGCGCTGTTGGCGGTTAAGTGATTTTTGGGGACTCGGTCGGTAAGGAAGAACGGTGGATTAGTTTTACGAGTTTTTTTGGGGTTAGTTCAAGTGTGACCAGGATGGGAGTGCGGGGGAGTTGGAAATACTTTATTTGAAAATTTAAGGAAAAAAATCGCTGATTTTCATGTTTTTTCAAAAAAAGATTGGATTTCATTACCATTTTTAGGACTTAGGGTATGTTTAATTACTACTTTTGGCTATTACATGGTATTTTTTAAATTAATCTGTGAAAATGGCGAACGTATGGTATAGTCTTGTAAACAGCTATTTTAAAACTGGTGTAAAGTATAGCTAGAAAACTTATCGACTGATTCTGATGGAACTTTGTATAAATCTTTCTAACCTTATAGGCTACAATAAAACCCTAAATGTTTTTGAAAAATAAAAAAAAGCATTTTTTATTCGAAAGTGTAGCCATTTATTGGGAAAATTCAATAATTTTTATTCACATCGTACTATTTCATTGATTTATAACATTTTTTACTTTTTCTTGGTTCATATTCTGCGTATGAGTATTAATGGAAAAAAAACCTTCGTTGGTTCTTTTTTTTTTTTTTGTTAATTAATCCCGCCGACGCTACGTGTCACGCCGTCTGACAACATTCGCCGCAAAGCATTTAGAAGATCGTGCCATACCTCCGCCATTTTTAAACAATACCGAAAAAATACCATGTAACAGCCAAAAGTGGTAATAAAACTTATCCTAAGTCTCAAAAATGATAAAGGAATCGTTCCTTTAAAAAAAAAAACACGAAAATCAGCAATCTTTTCCGCGCCTATCTCCCGCTTTGAAAAAAAAATTATTTGGAAAATTAGAAGATGTAATAATAGGTACATAAGATTTCAATTATCTAGAATAAATAGTTTCGCCACAAAAAATCTTGAAAAATCGCTTATTTCCGGCTGCCTAAGAGGATCTCCCCCTTAAGGCTAAGTGTCACACCGATCGAGCGGCCATGAGTGCGAGGGAGATAGCTGATTTGCAGTTTTCCAGTGTTCTTCGGGACGAATCATATTTCGGAAAAAAAGAAAAGAAACCCCTTTCGCTCTGTCGAATGACAAATAATGTCTTCGTCTGCTCGAAATGTAATCCGTCTAACAGGAAATTTTGCCGTAGGTTTTTTACCGACTGAGCGTGTGACCCATGTCCTTAATTCAAGAAAAAGTAATATTTCCGAACGGACGTCACGTCCGGTGTAAAGTAACCGGTCGTTAGATCTGCCCGGTGCCCGCCAGATGGGCCTGCCTGTAAGGAGTGAGCTTATGCCTCTAATGGTAATTTGCCAACTTACTTTAAATTTCGCAGGATAGTCACTGTAGCAAAACCTACCCTACCGGCTGTCGATATATATAGAGGTTCCATGTATCGGTAAAGTAGGTAGCCAAAAGCAGGTGGCAATTTCACAGTCGGCTACATTATATCGACTGATGGTAATGATGTTTTCCTGCCCTCAAAGAGTTTGAGGTCGATAAGTAGGAGTTCACTTTTGAAGAAATCTTGCCTTTCAAAAAATCTTGCAAATCAGCCATTCTTCCTTCGCCTAAAGGTATCTCCCCCCTTAAATTTCTAAAGAGGCTAACGTATTTTGTTTTCGAAATAGCTTATCTCTTAAGGGGCATCACTATTGTGACACTTCGAAAAAAATCGATTTTTTTTCATTTTTCGATAGTTTATACTTTTAAGTATACGTTACTAATATACTATACCTTACACTTTTATTCGATTTATAACAATGAAATCAATATTTTTATCTTTCAGCGCAATTTTTTCTGAAAATGACATTGTTCAAATTTGTTGCAGTTCTAACTCGAATACAAATCATCTGATCGACTTGAATCTTGTTTTACCGTATTTAGTATTTATTTCTTCATAAAATGATCTTCCAATTTTTCGATTTGCCAAAAAATGTCAATTCGTCATGCAACAAACCCTCAGACTTTTAACCGTAATTTGGAAGTTTTTTTGCACAACTCCGCCATTTAGTTGGATTTTAATTTTTGTTCACCATTCGGCGTCCTTGTACAGGCAATACCTTCTAGTTCAACGGACATTTTTTATTTATTTTTCGGTTTCAGGCACTCTGAAAGCGACCACTGCAGCAATGCGAGAACTTTTTTTGAGTCTCGAGAGACTGTGCATTTTTTAAAATGAAAATTGTATATTTTCATGCAAAAAAATCACTGTATATACACAATTTGTATACAAACGTATCCTCGAAATTTCAAAATACTCGATGTAATACTTTTCTTTCGATAAATTCCCGAAAATCACCTTTTTTGGGCAGCCACACTAGTAGTGCCCCTTAAGATTTTTGTGGCCATTTTCAAGACAACGAAAAAAGTCGTTCAAAGTAGTATACTCTCACGACTGGTCTGTTGTGAGGTTGGACTTCATCCGATCACGTTAACCTCGTCGACCGATATACTACTATACACAGGGTTTGTTCGATCGACGCGCCATCCCTGTTAATCGCATTTCCGGGTAGACTTTATTCACTGTCTGCCGATGCAGTTTGGTCTCCTGTACTTAGTCTCCATGTCCTGAAAATTGAGCAATTGGCGGGTTCCCTTGTCGCATGGAGATTATACTAAAGGAGTTCGAAGTATATTCTACGGAAATGGTATGCGAATATGCTGGAAAAACACAGTTCCCATTGCGGCCACTATGTGGCGCCGGTGATGGCTGATGCTTCGGTGGTGGGGGTAAATCGCGACAAACTTCATTCGATTGAGCGAAAATGAAAAGGAACATAACCAAAAACTGAATATTCAAACGCCCCATGCGCATGTGCACGCGAACCAGACGATAGCAATTACTGCTGATTGTTTATAACAAATTCTGAATCTAATCGTGGATATATATGTTACATTGAGAAACATTGTGAATGTTCATTTTTTGTGCAAAAACTTGAGTTTGCGACGTAGCCGCCGTTACTCGTATTATTTTCATATCCTCTTTTCAAGTCGCACGGGAAAGTTTGGAAAAAAACAATGCAATATGTTCTCACCGAAATGTAACTAAGTGTTTTTACAAACTATAAACGATACATATTTAAACCTGGAGACATTGCAATATTGTTTCCAAGTGATGGCACGTTGTGCATTCTAGATGGAATATGCTAAACCATTTTCTTCAGTAATGTTTCCTGTATCGAATAGAGAATTTTCATCAGGCTAGTAACGCTCTTAGAAAAACTGGCAGCTTTCATTCGTGGCAAAAATTAAAACGCGAGCTAAAATATAGGCACATGCCGTGAACAAAAAGATCAAGTGTGACTATTTCTATTACCGATGAATCGATCGCAAATGCAAATCATATTTATGGGAAAAAAGGAGAAAAAGACAAAAAGAAATGATCGCAATTCAATAATTCAATACGGCTGCCTATGGTTACTGAAATCCACGGTCTTATAAACAGGCTTGGGCACAGAGGCTAAAATCATGTGACACTAAGTGAGGCCAATTGAGTTCCAAATTCCGCCACGTCGCTAGCGTCGGAGCGCCGATTTGCTTATATATCCTAGTGTTGTTGTGTTTGCTATTATATTGTGTATAACCTCGTTGTCACCTTACCACACCGTATACCGACGGCCAACAGAAGTGGAAATGTTTATTTTATTTAAAGTGTCTTTTATTGAAGTGAACCGATAATTCAAGTGAATTGATAATTGAAGTCAAATTTTTGCAATGCCTGAAAGATCCTATATTGCGTGAAAATGGGTAAAGGCAGTACCGCCACTCATAAATGAATTAAAAACAACGTACAAAATATGCGAGAAGCATTTTAATCAATCCGATATTGTGCGCCAGTTCATCCATAAAGACGGAGATGGACAAATTATCGCACAAGTAAGTTTCTATGATAAATGCTATATGTAATTATGTAGTGAATTTATTCTTATTACAACCATGGAGACAGTACGCATGCGCTAGTATATCGCTCTCTGTCCCACGATCGGCCGTTCCGATACCAGCGCTCCAAATAGCGTGGCCCGTTTCGGAACTTAAATGGCCTCACTTTTTGTCACACGACGGCCTATACAAAGTATACAGGAGTGCCCAGTCCTGTTTATAAGACCGTGCTGAAATCAACAACCTCGTTTCATCTCTTTCACACGTGGCTACCTTCATTGCGCCATGCGTCATCAGCTGCTAGCCAGCGCTGCTGGCGGCTCAATCAAGTACTACTTAAATCCAGCAGATTCGCGTATCACTTTACCCCTATCCCTTCCATTAGAGTTCGGAATCCTCGAGTATAGTCTTCCTGCTTTGTCGCCTGGCTAAAACCTAAGCGACTACTAGTGCGGCGAGTACCTAGGACCAAATGTGACTATCGTACGGTGCGATTCCACCGCAAAATAATGAATAAGCCAAAGAGAGAATCGACCGCAGGTATGCGTCGCATGGTTCGACTAACCTGGAAGAATTTAAGTCCTTCCGAGGCTGAGTCACTCGTGTGTGACTCATAATGCCGACACTCACACACACACGCGCGCATCTAGGCGCATACGTATCCACAAACGAAGTTGTACCGTCGATCGTTAAGCTGCAAATGCGAAGAGCACACACACATACGTCTCTTGCGACAAGCGAGAAGCTTTTTCTTTCTTCTTTTTTTTTACACTCCACATGTAACTGAGCGAGAATGTGTGAGCTTGAGGTTCTCATATGAACGCTGCGGGATGACTAATTTCCTGATATCGAAGGCCCATGGCCACTGCTCCGCACACACTACCGGTACCACTGGCTGTCCGCGATACGAGGAATTCCTAGTTTTCCGAACTATGCCGCGTCGCCAAGCAGCCTGGGACTGCCATGTACCGGGTGAGTCAATGGAAGTTCAATTGTTTGTGCGACTTCTGGCGAGAGGTCCCTCGAGCCCGATCAAAACTGACGTTTGCTTCTGATATCGCGTCCCTTCCCGCGATCAAGTTTCCGTTTTATTCCTTTTTCGCCATGTCAAGATCATCGCAAGTTCACGATGGGTCAGTGGTTTCATTTTCACAATCGGGCTAGGAGCATAAAAAACCAGATTTTCATGAGAAGCACTTGGGACCTTTCAAATTTGTCTCTGACGTTTTTGTTTACGTTTGTTTAGCTCTGGTTGGGTCTGTTTTGATCGATTTAGCCTTAGCTTGGAGCAGTTTCGGTCTGTTTGGATCAGTTTGGGTTTCTTTGGGTTTGCTCGTTCCATACAACGTTGATGTTTTCTTCTTGTTGAAAATAAATATTTACAGGGACTTTCCGATTGTCGAACTCCTAGAGACTAGAGACTCACCCGGTATGCCTTCATTACGCTATGACTAATATTGGCGGCGGATATTAAAATTTGAATGTACCGTTCCACGTACGATGAAACGTGTCTACGGACTTTCGGGGATTCCCCGTAGCTTTGTGGTATCCTTCTGCTTCCTACGGGAGCCCCTTAATTGAACGCATTGAAGATGAATACTAATGAGATCTGTTGTCACGCTAGTGCTGCTTCTGGACGAGAATCACCGCTCTTCAGCAACTCCTTACGTAGCATTGAGGGTATTGCCACTGGGCCTGCATCATCAACCATCTATCCCTCTCACTTGCCCGAACTCCGAGTCTCTCGTTACACGATATGTTCTCCACGCCATATCGCGATGCAGAGCATCGTGTTGCCCCTGACGATTATAGCGAACAACCTGAACGACCGAAACCCTAAACCTTCATCTCGTGACAGAAGCATCCTTTGCGCCGCAAGCATTGAAGAACAAACACGGACTGATGTTTCGTTTGATCCCCGTAGAGCACAAGTTGCTTGGGAATCCTTCGAGAAACTTGGACGAGGCACTAGTGCCTGTCACGATCTCGGGGTACCCGCACCGCCATATTGCATTTCTAGACAACGCGATCTCGGGTGCTGCAAGTCTTTTGGAATCTTCCTACCCCTTCGGTCTTTAACATTCTTTCGGGGCATCGTAGAGACGATGGGGGTTAGAGGGATCAATGCGGAAGTATACACAATGGTGCTGGGATGAACTTATGGATGCACCGAGACGTCCGTACGGTGTGGTAGACGCAGAGCCCCGAATGAGGTGACGACTGAAATGGATATGGGAAAAGATGAGTCGTGAAGGTCCGGAGACGATTGGCTCGAAGATACCTGGATTATTTCTAGGATCTTTTCGGAAAAAGACAACTGTATGGCAAGTAAGCCTGGGAAAAGACAGCTTAATGGCAAATGGACTGCATTTGGTAGAGTAAAGTTGAATGACGACTGGACGTCAACCAGATTTAAGTTGGAGAAGACATCTGGACGAGACCTGAATTTGAGTTGAGGAAAGATATCTGGACAAGACCTGAATTGTAGTTGCAACAAGGCAACTGAACGAGATCTGGACTGCATTTGGAAAAAGACAACTAAAAAGATCTGCAGTGGTTCCCAAGAAAGACAACTGGCCCCCAGCTGCCATTGATCCCGAAAAAGCGAATTGCACACAACTCGCGCGCTTTCTGGCCACGTCAACCGGTCGATAACCGCCCCACATTCACTTCCACAAGCTAGTATTTGACCATTCACATAAGATGTGCTCAACACCCAACTGTTGCAACTCAATCAAGTTTGGACGATGGTGTTCCCAGCCGCGTAGAGATAGGTCATTCCGGAAACAACTTGTCCATTCTGTCTTGGTGGGAAGAGCAGCTCATCAATCCGACCTAGACCAAGTCATTTCGGTCTACCAAATGGGCGTAACGCTCGGTGGGATGGGGATTCGCCACTTTGGCGGCGAACAATCTCCTAGTCTTGATTAATAATGATCTCTACCTGGCGAAGTGGCTTATCACTGGCCGGGACAAAAAGTAGTTTAGGCTTCTTTGGGGTCTAGCGAAGTTCGCCAGGCTGCAGCGGAGGGATTAAAGAAGATGGAGAGGAGCGTGCAGCGGCTAAGATCGGAAAGTTTATGGAGTTCATTCCACAAGTTTCGTAATTTAAGGCCCGGCTAATGAAAAATCAGAACCCCCTTTCATCAAAGACTCCAATGAGGTTTTTTTCCAGATACGCTCACTATGCAACCCATGTGGCACCGTCGCGGCTAAATTGAAAACTTAGTTGATGCCGAAGCAGTATCAGCTGTTCGATGTTAGCTCGTGAATCCAAAGTTTTATTTGTTGAAAAATGTAATGAACTTCGAAAATCATGCCGGCGAAAAGATATTGTTGTGTAATTGGGTGTAACAACTCTGAACAAAAAAAGTCCTGAACAAACAATTTACTCCTCCCCTCCCCCCCCCAAATGAAATTGACCGATGAAAAAAGTGGATACAAGCTGTCAGACGAAGGTAAGTAAATTCTATACAATACCCCATTCATTTATGCAAGTCACATATAAGACACTATGCATTCGAATAAACAAAATTAGTTTTTTCGTTAGTTATTCCTCACAAAATAATGGTCTAGTATTGCAGACAACAAGCCGTGAGAGCGGAACAAAATACTCGTATTTGCAATGCCCATTTTGCTGATGGCAAAAAATCAACAATCCAGATTGTTCCGTTTTATCTCCCAGCGATCTTTCCACTCATTTATAAAAAAAAGGCTTTATCACAAGCAGCTGCAGCTCGACACGGCCGACTTCGAAAACGGAACGAGACATCGAGAACATCTCAGGAAATTGCTCAAGATATAGCACAAGAAAATAATGAGGTTCAAATGGGTAAATGATAATATATTTGTTTAAGACATATGTTTGATACACAAACGGTTACATGTATACGAATTCAGAATGGTAATCCCACTAATTTTCATTATTAAGTTGGTATATTTACCTTTTGACACGGATTGTCCACGAAAAAAATGAAGGTCAATATTTTGGAAGCCACATTGTTTGCACGCCAAGCTCATTTTCGTGATAATCTGCCAACTTTTATTAAATAATCATACTAGATCCTACCACGTTTTAACCTACAAAAACTGGAAACCCAGTCATCCGGGCATCTACATATTTTCACAATTTCCCCGAGAGATGGCGCAGTGATAGGCGAAAAACGATACACAGTTAGCGTAGCGCTTAAGGCGAAGAACATCTACCACGTGACTTATGAGAGGTAGCTGACATTTTCGAACAGCGATTTCTCAGCGATGAATGACAATTAGGGTAAAAGGAAATCATCAACCTCTGCGCCAGGGAATTCTCCAGAGCCTAATGCTTTGTTTTTCTTAAAAAAATGTAACCATATATGACAAAATTGGGTTGGAAAATTGTGAGGTTATGTTGACCTTGTAGATGCCCTTAAGAACCTCGGAGAAAAGAAATGAAAATATGTTTTTTTCGGTAACGTCAGCTCGATCGATGCGTATACGTGTATCTCTGCGCACGTGGATATCGGCTTCTAAAAGTCGCGAATAATGGTTCTTCGTCCCGACTGCCATCCCGAATCATTAATTAACGTCCCTCGGCTCCTTCGCTTATTATGTATTCCGGGCGACGTGTGTGCGCGTCTTCAGCTTGTCGTCTCGGGTTTTCGCGTCGTCGACGCGAGGAGCAACTTCGGAACTGCCTACGACACACACGCCGATCGAAACTTATGTGTTTACCATATTACTCATCTTGACGAAGTCCGGAAAACTTTCAGAGACAAAGAAGGAGCGAGAGTGTGTGTGTGTGTGTGTCGCGGGACGTGCGAGAGGGCTCCGGAAAGAGGGTGAACGGGAGGAAAAGAGAGGACGGAGCGAATGTGACGATAAAGAAAGTGTACAAGTTGACATACCATCTGGAGTCTTGGAGCCTGCCACATAATTGCGTTTTTATTCGATTATTCAACACATGGGAGAAATACGAATTTTAAAAACTCCACGATGCCGTGTAAATGCAAAAAGAGTCGACTAATTAATCGATACAACAGTAACCGTGGCAGCAGATTGAGATTTTTTAGATATTATTGAATTAAAATCTGAGAATG